>JAODJW010000035.1:25835978-25846558 GCA_026777045.1 Hyperopisus bebe | reverse complement strand
GATTTCAGGTCAAGAGAGTACCGTACAAATCCAGACCAGGATTTTGTTTCACCCAACCAGTTGAGTATAAAGAGTCACAGTCACAGACTACTCAACTGGTTGGGTGAAACAAAATCCTGGTCTGGATTTGTACTCCCTGGACCTGAAATCTCCACCTCTGTTTATTACACACTATATCTACCACTGAACATTGTATATGCAATTTATCTACAGTATATTATGTGTGCTTTTACGAAAAAAAAAGGTTTTTAGGCAAAAAAGCCTTGCATTACATTTTTGCATGTTCTTTGGGCTCCAGGACCAATTTTATTTGTGATCAGCAGGACGAAGTAATGTTACAGTTAAATTAATAAGGATGCATTGGAGGTGCATTTCTCTGCTTGCATGCAACTGCGCAGTCATGGAAGCCCATTCCATGAAGATCCTGGGGCACAATTTTTGTGTTGGGATTAATGCCAGAGGAGGTTTGTAACTCTGTAGTTATTGGGTGAGCAGAGTGTTAGTGACTTAATGACGCACTATGTGCCTCAGCACTCGATGACCCCGCTCTGTTTCTCTTATTCCTAAGTGCTTCCATTTTGTAATAAAACCACTTACAGTTGACTGTGGATTATCAAGCAAAGAAGGTTTTTTTATTATTTTTTTATTTTTACGAACTGACTTATTGCAAAGGTGGCATCTTAAGAACATAAGAAGTTTACAAAGGAAAGGAAGCCTTTCAGTCCATCTAGCTCATTGGGGAGAACTCAACTAATAGCTTAAAGTTGTTAAAATCTTATCTAGCTGATTTAAAGGAACCCAGGGTTTTAGCTGGCACTACACTAGCAGGAAGACTACTCTAAGACTACTCCATACTCTAACTACACACTGTGTAAAGAAGTGCTAGAGATAATGTGCTTTTAAAAAATCTCTATGCCTCTTCAACAGTTTTAATTAACTCCATCCTATTTCTAGTTTATAGGTTTAGCCTCATATCATTACATTTAGTCTTCCTAACATCATATATTTTCATTTTGGACTTTGCTCTTTGGACACAAAAATTAACCTCCATTTAATGAACCAATTCCACCATCTCAAGTTCATTTACAGTAGAGCCACTGTATCCCAGGTATATTAAAATCACCCATAACTGCCACATAATTTTTAGTACTCATAATATCATTGTGTAACATCCTGCTTTCCTCTGCAGCTACATTAGGTGCTCTATAACAAACACTGACAATTAGGCCCTTTGAGTTTTCAGCATCTAGTTTTACCCATACAGCTTCTGTACTTTTTTATCAGTGAGCTCCCTTACCTGCAAGGAAATATTCCAGAGAATACCGCCATGAATGTTTTGCTTCTAAGCCTTTCAGCAACGTCTATGATTTTTTTTTCTACAGAACAGCCCTGTGGATCCACCCCAGCTGAATCAAAAAGCCTGTGCCCATGATCCAGAAGGTCCTCTACCTGGGCATCCTATGCTTGAATTCACTGAGTTCTTCAAAACAACCCATTCCTTCACAAATGTTTGCAAACTTGACTGCATAGCTAGGCGCTTGATTTTATACCGCTATGGCAATATGTCTGAATGAAACACCTGAATTCAATGATTCAATTCAATTCAATTCAATTTAATTCAATTTATTTTTATATAATGCCTTTCACAACGGAGTCTTTCCAAGGCACTTATCATGTGTGTGTAATACAATATAACATCATTAGAGAGAACAATACAAAAACAGGAAAAAGCAAAGACAGAGAAATGAAACAAAGAAACTGAATGACAACAAAGGAGAGGAACCAAAAACTCTCAAGCAGGAAGAAGAAAAACTGGGGGTCCAAGGTCATATGGCTGCCCAACCCCCCTGTCATGCTAATATTGTAGGAAAAAGAAAGAGTGGACTTGCTTGCTAAAAGCAAGGGGTAGACTGTAATTAAGTCAAACCAAGGTCCATCAATGACTCAGTTCTCCACTCCGGCCTGTCCTGGGTGCAGATTGAAGTTGGCACCCATGATGTCTCAGTTGGTAGGTGCCACCCACAATGTCACCCCTCTGGGCACCATCCAGACATGTGGGAAAGCAGAGAGCATGGATGGTCAAAACATGCATTGACACATTAATGGACAAGCATATTAGATAAAAATCCCATGTACTGCAGCACCAGGAGCCATAGTTACGGTGTGTTATGTGTTAAGTTGTAGGTAATGATTCAGAGGTGTGTCCCAATGCTTTTGTCACTATAGTGTATGTTAGTATGCTGTTGGCTACCTTTGGCTCTCATGTGTTTCCTTTAACCCAGACTATCTCCTTCTCTAGCATTAAGGCTTCTTTCATCTACTGTGCATCTGGCCCGGTCCGCTCACCTCTACAGTCTGTTATGGATGTTATCTCAACTGCTGAGACACCTGTCCTTACATTCAAAACTTCATTTATCTTTTACTGTCACTTATAAAAGAAAAATAACCTCAAAAGTTTTAGATTTTCTAGTCAGCAAGACCTATAATTACAATGAGAGTCTGTGACCATCTACTCTAAAACCAGTCCAAGTCCATATAGGATTTTTTTGTGTTTTTAATCACACAAGACTGCTGACATGCTGATAGATGCAAGAATAAGGAGTCTGGCCTTCTGCAGGCATAATGGATGCTTCCTCTGAGTACCTATGGGTGTCTCAGCAAGTAGAACTACCCTCCTCCCCATGGTTAGTGTACATGTGCATCTGTCATGTGATGGACTGGTATCCTGTGAGGGTTTATCCCAGCCTAATGCCCTATGGTACCTGCCTGGGCACCACAGTGATCCTGGTGAAGATTAGTGTTTAGAAGATGGATGGAGAGTTCCACCTAGTGTCAACTTTAAAGAATTGCATTGACACAATTAAGTTTTACAGCCAGCACACCCAAAATCATGTGGCTTTTCACAGTTCCTCTTTGCTGGGTTTGGAAAAGTGACATTGTGTGTATCTTTATAGTGATTTGCTCCAGGGAATTTCCCACAATGCAGCAGTAGAGCAATACCTGGTTCTGGAGTGAGGTGCTGCAGCTAGGTGGCGCTGCCCTGCTCATAGTGTCGACCCCCTCCCAGTTCTCATCATGTTAAGCCTGGGTTGTCACTTTTCGAAGGAAAGAGACAGGAAATACATAAACCTGATTTAGTTATGAAGGCGCGTTGCTCTGTTTTTATATATTTTCCTTGAATTTTAACACTATATGCAACTTTTGGATATGGGTATAGTACTATGTTATCCTTTAATTTAAAATTAAACGCTTAGAGTACACATATGTCATTATGCACCCTAGTAGATCATGTTTAATGCAATCCATCCATCCATCCTCTGTGACTGCTTGTCCTATTCAGGGTCGCAGGGGGTCCGGAGCCTATACTGGAGGCTATGGGTGAATGGCAGGTTTAATGCAATTGATTTAATTGCTTCATATCAGTGAACACACCTTCAGTTTAGCACAAAAATACCTGCCAAGGCAATAAATTTTTAAATCATTCAAATGTATAAAATGAAATAACTTGTCATCCTTCATGAAATTGTATTGTAAATGATTACTAAAATGTTTTTTTCTCCTCCATGACTAGTATGCTGTGCTGATTGAGTTTTACTTTAATTAGAAAATCCTGGTAACAGTTTAATAGGATAATACTTGCATGTTTTTAAAGCGCATCTTGCTCTGAAGTCTTAAATAATAGGGGCCTCTTCCTGGAGGATGTGTGAGGCTTCCTTTCTGCTTTATTGTCTCCCCCCTGCAGTTTGTGTCATGGGGGGGAGTTACAGAGATACGACTTCCTCTTTCTCCTCCCACAGCTGGGGGTGACTCTTCTTCGGGACACTGAGGAGATGAATTACAGGAGTTACAGTACCCCGCCCCCCCCCCCCCCCCCCGGCATCTCTGCTTTCCCAGGAAGACAGTATCTCCAGCTACTGTTCATTTAACACAGCGTTCACGGATCATTATTCCGCACAAAGCGTCTAAGGCCTGCGCCATTCACTACGCAGAGCTTCCAAAACTGTGCAATGAATCTTTCCCTCTTTAGCACATTACAAAACGGCAAATGTCTTAATAGTTTTCCGCATTCAACAGATGAATCGATTTTTCATGCCTGAGCAGTGACTGAAATCAGATTGATTACTATGAACAGGGATTATGTACAGCTGTCTGGAAAGAAGCGTGGATTCGATCCCTGCATGTACTGTGGTGCCCCAGTGAACAGCACTCTGTCCTCCTGGATAAATGTTCTAAAATGTAAGCCTTTTAGCCCCACGCGCCAGTCCAATGTCCAACATGTAGCCACAATGGACAAAAATGTAAGTCAGGTCCCAGCTAAAGTTACAGGTAAGATGACAGTAACAACAATAACAACAACAGCCATCATCACGATTGGCCGAATGGCCCCCTCTGGTTTGTAAATGTCTGATGTTGATATCATCGTCATCATCATCGACACCACAACCCTCCCCTGGAACTGCAGAGAATACATGGATGGATGTTTTTCAGACAAGATAAAAGGTTGTTTTATATGCGAGGCAGAGGGAATGGCTTCAGGTTATCTGCTGATTAAGAGTCAGGTGACCAGATGTATCTGTATTGACCAGTTGCACCTGCATCCCATTCTCTGTCAGTTAACCTGTTCCCCTCAGTTTCTCTCCCAGTACCTTTTGGTCTGCCTATGGTTTATGCCATTTATGCTCCCTTGGTTTATGCCATTTCTCCATAGCAGTGTGACAAACCAAAGCACAGAGAGTCTTCGTTTGCAGGACTTTGAAGACCACCTACCAAGTGGACAATAATCTTTCTCTGACGTTGTATTCTGTGGCCTGCAGCTTTCAGTTCTCAGAATACCGATGAGGCTAGTCTGAATTGGCTTATTCCTGATGGAGGCCATGTCACATGTATGATTCATTTTGTTCATAAACTTAGAAGTTACAGTGGCAGGCTGCACTCCCACAGCAAACATTATTACCTTATTTCACACCTTAAAAAAGCCTTGATACATTTGAGTTTCCAGTTCTCACACACCCATTTTTACTTCTCTTTTAGTAAGTCTTCTGTTTAAATGCCGCTGTTCTTCAGTATTTAATCTCTATGCTTAGGTGGAATTTTATTGTCAGTTTATCAGTTCCTGTAAAAACCCTGTAAGGAATGAAACATGACTTGTATACTGATTTCCTGCTGTTTTGTGGCTGCCTCCACATGTGGGATTGTCCGGGATCTCCATGGTTATGGGGCAGCTCTCCTGCTGGTGTCATTATTGCCTTCTTGACATTGTGTGTGTTAAGTTGAAAGCTTTCCTTGTGTTTACTTGGGTCTCCTTCCACACTCCTGCTTTGCCCCTCTAGCCTCCTGGATTGGGCTGCAGGCCGACTGCGACCCAATAATGGACAAACAGTTGGAAAATGGATGGATGGATGGATGGATGTATAAGTCTTCAATATGTGTCTGTTTGAAATATGAGATATGTCTTTACACCACTACAACAGCATAAGTATTTCACTGTGTTCCTCAAAATATATGTGGCAAAAAAATCCTCTTTAAACATGTCTGCGCCAGATCATGCTTCAGCTCTCAGATTAACATTTGCGACCAAACATATTCTTTACAAATGTGGATGCCATAAATCAGCCTGCCATTAGCTGGGCTCTTGCCTGCCTTCCTCACTAAGGCAGCTGGCCGAGTCTCCTCTGCTCTCCCTGCCGTCCTGGTGTCACCGTGTGGAAGTGCTGCGTGATTGAGGCCCTAAACCAGCCATTCGATCTGGACTGCTGGTTGTCAGCATACCAAAGGCGAAAGTCTGACATTTTTTGGTGTTTTCTGAGCTGCAAGCGATTATTTCCCCATCATGTGATGTGTGTCCCACAAACAGAATGTAAAAAGTGTGAAACATACTAAATACCCGGGTGTGTTTCACTATGTTTCTGTCACCTAGTTTATAAGGGTAGCAATCGCATACTTAAGTAATGCTTAACTAATGATGATGAATTGCATAAATTAATACAAGATGAATCATGAATTCCTGCTGATCACCATGATTTGATGATGAAGTCATTTTGGATTTTAGTTATAGGTAGACGGTATTCAGACTTAGAAACAAAGTATTTATATTTCAAGGACTGGATGATACATGTATGTAACAATAATTCGATTTAAAAAAATACAGTATTGCATACATCTTTGGAAAAAAGGAAGCTGAGAAAGCAGGGGAAGTGCTAAAGGAGTCACCAGCAGTAATCCCGGGCCGTGACGTCACTGTCCCAGGCTGTCCTGCGCGGCTCGTGGTCCAGTTACTCGGAAAGTGAACCCAGTTAGTTTAGCACTCGCCGTGCAATATCTACGCTCGGTCCACTGAGTTTTTGTGAAGACGCCGGAATGGGTATGTGCATTTTCTATTTTTATTTTTATTTTTTAAGATCCCTGGTCTATCTTCGATGGTCAGCTGTCTGAGATGCATTTACTTTTGCCCGCTTTTCTTTGGGATTATGAATTATGACTATTAATGATTTCTGTGAAATAGCATATGCGGCGAAAAGGATCCCCTCACTTAGATTTTTTGTTGCATTAAATCATTAGCAGACTTTTCTGTTTCGTATTCGTAGGAAAACATCTGTATGTAAAGATTACTTTTCTGAAGCGAGAAATCAGTGAAGTTTAAGTGTAAAGTCTGTTTATATAGAATGTCTGTTGTGTTTAACGATTGTGATAAGATTCCTCAGTAAATGTTGTTTTGTGTATTTGTGTGTTAACTCGAATTAGTACTACTTATGATGTGTGTTGCAGATGTTTCCAACTTTTTACATAGAATGGAATGGTGAGCTGCGACTGATTTCTGTTTTGCTACCCAAAATTCCGGTGCTAAAAACTTGTTCATGCTGGGTACTAATTTCTTTCAATGTAAAGTTATTTAAAACACTTTATTATTATTATTATTATTATTATTATTATTATTATTATTATTATTAATATTATTATTGAGCGTCAGCTGATGTATCTCTGAAACGTGCAGTACGCGCTTCTTCTTCGAAGCCTGAACTCTTAGTAACGGACTGCGAGTCAGCATAAGAGCAGTCTAACGATCTGGGTGCTCTGGAGCATTGGCGAGTGTACACCATAATTAGGGGCGATACAGCCATCCTATTTTTTTGTCTCAGCCCCTAAATTATTATCCGTTTAGCATTTTCGTCCAGCATTTCTTGGTGGCTGCCCCCCCAAATGTCAAATCTTAGAATTACCCCTAATCTGTATTCCTGCACCGTATGGTTGTTACAAGCTGCCTAAACAGAGGGTCATCTTGTAGGGATCACTCTAGAAAGCCAGTTTTTCACGATGCATTATTCTTGGTCAGTTTAGACTGTTTTCTCAGAATGTGGGTTTGTGGTTAAATTGTTCAGGGAATAGTACAGAAATAAAGCTATACTTTCCACTTAATAATTGCAGAGTACATTTTTTATGATATGTATCAAACTGAAAAACACAGTGTTCATAGTAATGGAAGGTAAGTTGTCCTAAATACACTGAATGTAATATTTAATCCCGAGTCAGTGATGAGGCTGACTTTGTCCTGGTGTTGGGGGAGTCAGGCACAGGCTGATGGTCTGGACAGAGCTTATACTGTCCATTGGTGCATTATTTTACATGCATCTAAATTTGAATATATTTCAGTCTTGAATGAAAATTTGAACAAGTTCCAAGATGGGCTTTCTGATGTTAGCACAAAAAAACTATAAGCTAAAGACTTTCCTTGTCAATACACCTAGAGTGTGAATTCTGTGAATTTAATTACAGTCATTGCCTTTTTATTCCAGTGCAGCAGGAATAAAATTACAACAAAAGGCAGAATGAAGCTTTCATTAATTCTGGCTAAAGCCACAGAACCAGCTTTGTGCTCTTGAGCACTGCCTTGAGCACTGCTAATTCAGTTCTGTTCTTTTGTGTGACTGTAGGAACAGCTACTGTGGAGCTAGAGATTAAGGAGTAGCCCAGCTCCTCTCATTGGCTGCCTTTGTCAGTGTCCCCTGGCCAATAGTCATGCACAGTTTGCAGGGGGCATTTTTTTGTAGTAACCCTCATGTTTAATTTATTTATTTTGATACTTGCTGGCACAAGTGCTTAAACAGTGCCAGCCCACTTGGAAAAGCTGTAGATTGCAGACTATAATCTGACCCTCAAAGTTGACTATTTGGTTACCTCTGGAGAAGAGAAGCTGCCACACTTTCCAGATTTCTGTTAGCCTAAATGCATCATCTTTTTCCTCGTCCAAATGGAAACCGGCATCATCCATTACTGTAACCCCAAATCCCAAGTGAGAATATTTCATTTCTTAGGGATGTTTTGTGAATGCGATGTGTGGAATTTCACTCCGCAGAGTATGGATCCCCACAACCCCCAGCCCGCTATGTGTTATTCCATCCGGCTGTGGAATGCTGGAGATTTTAATGATGGGTTGCATAATTTCCATTTGCCTTTTTATGGCGCTTGACATTCATCTGTCCTGATCACATTTGAAAAAAAGGAAACAGTTAAACTTATTACATCTGTACAATCAATTGACCCCCCCCCTTTTGGCATAACCAGGAAGATGTCATGCCAGTCACCTCACTGTGCAAGTTTGAGTAGGACCTAGTACATAATGCGCAGGAAGGCCAAGCCTGAATTCGAACTACGTTGAAATAGGTTGTCACCCATTTTCACCCAGTCCTGATTTTTTTTCATTTCTCTCTGCAGTCCACGTTTCACAAAACCTCACAAAAAATGATCCATCCAAACTGGTGCTGGGTTACTGGGGTGGTACCAGGCCTTAAGACCCTCCCAGCAGCAAAGGGCGGGGGGGACACTTTGGAAAGATTGTTACAGGGCATGTCTTATGGTAATGAAACACAGTGACCTTCCAACTCAGGTTTAATAAATATGAGAAAAAAATGTTTACAACAGTATTATCACCTTAAAAAATGCAGCTCATTCAAATGTTGAGAGACCTTTAATAAGGCATTTTTATAAAGTGATATTTAAATGGGTGCGTGTGTGTTTTGATTTCAGAAATTATTTAGCTTATAGGGTTGTTGCCAAGGAAACAGCAGATTTTGGCACTTGGGATCAGTATCTTCAAAGGACAGGATATTGCCTAAAGGGTTATCTGTTTTTCTTCAATACAGACAATTAGATCATCAGTAAATTAGCAATTAAGACTGTCTTATGACTGCTGTGGTTAATAAATTATAGGGGATTATGGCACTCATCAAAAATTCCTTTGTTTACCCTTTCTTAGACCACGATAACTAAAAGAGCAAAAATGCCATCTTCATCATGGAAATTAAAGGCCTATTTTTAAAAGAAAAGCGTGTTCTTTGTTCAGATTTTTTTTTCTTGGCATTTAGCATACCTTCTGTAAATGGAAAAAATGATTCACTCCAAACCTTGTTAAAAGTGTTTGCAGTTGGTTATGAACAGTGTGTGATTTCTAAACAAGTTGCTTGATGTAATAGTATTCTGTTTTTCTGTGAACTCGCTTGCACGTAAGTCTTGCTCTGTGGTCTTGTCTGGGCTTTTAGGAAACAGAATGTAAAATATCCATGCTCTTTGATCCTTATCGCTTCCTGGGAAACAAATAGTCAGGGTGGTCGAGTTATGGAAATGGTTTATATCTATAAAAAATAAGCAAAAAAATGTCTTTTTGGAAGTCATGTGTCAAATTTGGCTTGAACCCAAAGCTCAGAGGACTGTAGCTGGTCACTTTGGTACAAATGTGTCTGTGTAAGACAGCACTGTTCTGAAGTGGAAGGGCGCTTGTTAATTTCCGTGCATCTCTCCCAGAGGCCCTGGGGTTCAGCCTTGCTCCCATACAACCTCCTTCCTGCCCTAAAAACAAGCCACTGATATGAAGCCACAGTTTGGAAAGAAGTTGTGCTTCCCGTCACTTTATGTAGTAGCTTTGTAAACTTTTTCCCCTATTTTTAAGAAATGAATAATGTGCACTGGTGGTTAGCTGTTAGCTCCCCCCTCACTGGCATCAGTCAGGACCTGCATATTGTGCTTCAACCCAAATCTTAAGAAGAAATTTCATCTTAAAACTTGCAAATAAAGGCAAGTAGGTTTGTTTCTAACAAATCTAAATTGTATTGTTTCTGTTATATGACAGATAGTCTTTGTGAGCTCTGCTCTTTTGTGTATATGAGTAGCATATATAATATGTATAATATTATATACATATAATAGGGTTTACAGCTTTGCGGGGGGGGGGGGGGGGACAAGATTCATGGTGTTCATGTGTTTCTTTTAGTGACAGCAGTCAATATAACAATTGAACTAAACATCAGAACATTTCTTTTTATGACAATTATCCAAAAAGTGTTCATCTTCACCACCCTGGGAGTGTTTAAAAAACGCAGATATTTTTGTCTGCTTTTCAGGTGGTGGACACCATGCACGCTACAGAGAGCGGAGGAGGAATGTAAATGTGCCACCGTGTAGAGACAAAAATGACAAGCTGTTGTGTAAATAAGATAAATAACATAAGGCTGCTTAGTTTGTTTAATAAAAGGACAATGTATAGACCTGCTCTATAGGAAAGGTAACCTTAAATGACTTCTGTTGTGATC
>JAODJW010000035.1:25800085-25821037 GCA_026777045.1 Hyperopisus bebe | reverse complement strand
TGAAAAATGCATCGCAACAGCTGTTTAACACTCTATAAAGGGGCATCTTCAGAGAGGGGCTAATGTGATCATGCTATCCTCATTGAGGGAGGCTACCAGCCAGAGGCAGACGGTAGCCGGGGACAGCTAATGAATGGCGTGGCAGTGGGCGACATATGGTGCCAATCAGGAGACAGAGAACCCCTCCACTGGCCTCCCTCCTCCAATGCGATTCGCTGGGAAAGAGCGGGCCAGCCATTGTCTGCTGACATGTATTCTCCTTCAGTACATAGTGGCCTTTTATGCAAATAGCACCCCGGCTGGAAGGGGGGGGGGTCCTCGTCTCCTTTATGCATGTTCCCTCTCGTGACGTAATACGGTCATTCTTCAGTGGCAACTTGCAACTGTCTCTCTGTGAGACACTGAGATTGGATGGATTGAAGGGCACCTTTTCACAACGGGGATGGGGGGGTTTGTTCCCACTATAGCAAGTCATGAAAATAGGGGTGGGAAATAATACGCCAAAGTTGGAGGGGTTTGCGCTGATGTATGGGTTGGCGGGGGTGCTTCATGTGCCTGCAAGTCCAAGAACATCAGATGTAACAGGAGCTTTGCATCTCAGGATAGGGTTGTGATAAACACGATCTGCGTGTTCCTCAATCAGCATGTATGTGTATGTGCGCGTGTGAGGGACAGAGAGAGAGCAGGAGAGAGCGATAGAGAGAGCAAGCAGGAGAGAGAGCAAGCCAGTGAGAAAGGGGAGAGAACACAGAGTGTGTGAAAGAGAAAAGGTGTCTTTGTAAAACAGGAGTGTTTCACTGGAAACTACAGCCATGGAAACTACATCAGAGGACAACCAAGAGCAGAGCCAAGACAAAAAAGGTACTGGTGAGGCTGGGAAAGAGGGAGACGCTGGAAGGGTGACGGCATCGTAAACAAACGGGGTCTAACCTACTTGTGACTGCTGTGATGAAGTAACAAAAGCAGCACCGAATGCAGTCAATCATGGCTTGCCAATAATCGTACTTTTTAAATTTTGCAATGAATAAAGAATGTGTTCATTTAATTCAATGCAGCTTTCTTGAATGAAAATTTATAACTAGCATTGATTTATTGATATTTATTGACTGATATTTAATTGAGGAAGTTCTTTTTGATCAGTTGTTTGCATCACAATTAGAATTCATTTCCTTGAGGTGGATTTTAATTGGAGTCGTGTGGTTTATGGTCTCGGTGGGTGATATTTTGCAGCATTTACCAAATAAATCTGGGTCTTTAGCACTTGGGGGAGGATTCGTTTTAATGTGGCTGCCCATCAGTGACGGCGTGTTCGCTGGCAGGAGCCTTTTAAGCTGCTTCGTTAGCAGGACTGTCGATACGAGGCTGCACACTGGGACTGTATTAGCTGTCTGCATGCAAAGGCTCGCCTGAGGAGCAAAAGCCAGCACAGAGACAGGTACAGTGACACTACTGAACCCATGGCAAACACACACTCAGGCCTGACTCTGTGTATCTGGCCAATTTTGAGACAAGTGCGCTTCCTTCCACCTTATCTGCTCCTGAAGCTCAAGGCCACATGGCTGGACAGGAAGGTTTATATTGTGACTGGGGGCTGGAATTGACTTTTACTTTGAATATTACTGGGGAAGCAGGCCGTTTGCATTTCACTTGCTTGCCAGAGCACTGTGAGCTATGAGCCAGAGATCTTCAGGTAGTGAGCCTGTGTCCACTCTGCTAGAGCTTACTGCTGACCACCCGCTGGCCATAACGGTCAAACTTGGCTACATTTCTTCTACAGCGGCTTGGCATTATTGTCCTGAGGGACAGGGGAGAGTCAAACACCAGCTTTACTTTATATAATGTTAGTATTTTCTCCAATGGGGGGATATTTAAAATGGCTGATGTGCATCAATAACGCTCAGGATGGACCTTCCCGCCCTGTGTCCTTCAGAGGTGGAGTTTTTCCTATAGAGCTCACCCGCATCCTCTTGTCCCCCCCCCCCCCCCAACACTGCAGCACACCCCTCTGCGTCCTGCAAACTTCCTGTACTGTGAACATAATGAGCTACGATTCAAAGGTGTTCTAGTTATTTACGGCAGAGCCAGAGCCACAGTCTGTGTGAGTGGCGCTTCTCCAGCTACTGATGCTCTAAATGCATGTACAGGAATGTGCATCTGCATGTGGAAATCACCCATCTTCCATAAACAGGGACACAGTAGTACCATGGACACCCTGGCAGATTCAGGGGGCCCAGCACTCTACAGGGAGGAGTGAATATGTAAGAGAATATATAAAACAGGGCAGGGGGGGCCAAGGTGCCATGTTGCATGGGGGCCTAGAATTTCTAGGTACGCCCCTGTCCATCCTTGTTTGTCTGATGTAGGGTTGCCTACATCCTCCCCCAAGAAAGACAGGCGTGAAACAGGGGCAGCCTGGACATGAGGGCAGGCCATCACAGAAACGCCCCACCAAGCCACGGAGGACACGTTTACCCACGTGAACATATGAGGACATGCTTACTGAACACACACAGACATTCACACCCACAGAGTTCATGACACTTACTTGTTATGTATGAGTGCTCATCATTATTTTTAATGGTGAACTTGGTGGTTTTGTCTGTGGGATCGAGTAAAGGCTATATTTATACATTACAATCCACAAGTACTGTACAGCTCCTACAGTAAGTCATCATTATGAATAGTGAACTGTACCCAGTGTGTGTGTGTGTGTGTGGGGGGGGTGTGTGTGTCATGTATATGTTACATTGTGACCATATGTCCCCACAATGTAATAAAAACCTGTTATTTTAATGTTATGATACCATTGTGTGTGTGCGCGTAAGGAATAACAGACAGCTGACGACTACATACAGATGCACATTGTCAAAGCAGCTTAGGTATTATAATAGGGAAACTGAAACAGAAATAAGCAAGATTTTAAAAATGAAATGCAAGATTTAAGAAATGATTAACGCTGCTGTTGCTCTTGCCATTGCTTCAATTTGACTGCATGCTTCTTTTTATTTGGAGGCTGAATGTCACTGTTCTTCAAATCGAAGTATAATTTCTCAGCTTTTCAGAAAGCAGAGCCACTTAATTTTCATTAAAATCATTATAAGGAGTTTCAGACTGTCACTGTGCTCATCATTTGCCAACATCTTAACTGGTTATTCTCTCTGTAATAGTGTGGGCTATATGTGTCTCTGAGAACCACTTCAGTTTGGAACCAGGTGCCCATTCTGGAACCAGCCAGTGTTTCCACTGATTTATGTTTCAGTAGTAGGCACCATCACATCATCAGCGTTGGGTATAGCTGAATAGGTGTTTACTTTCACCTCTGTGCAGAGCTGTAAAGTAACAGTAGGGTTTTTTGAATTTGCATATCACATGAGTATTCTAAGTTGTTGTCTTTTTGCTCTGATACATTCTGCACATTCTTTTAAGAAAGAAAAAATATTTGCAGTGTGCTTGACTTGAGTGTAAGGCTGCAAAATGTGTAAAATGTGAATTGCAACTTTTTTTCACTTAGAATAGAGATTGCTATTGTCACATTTCACTGAGCACACTTTGGGAAGGAAGGCATGGGAGTTCAGGATACAGGGAAAACTCGGGGTTTATTGAGGTTAGGATACGATCAGGAACTTGAACAGACATCAGCGACCCAGAAACGTTAATGACAGGACTAGGGAAACATACTTGAACGCGGACTGAAATACTCAAGACTAATTGGAAATAATAAGAAACAGCTGATGACATCGGGATTTCACATGAGGTTAACGAGGGGGGCGTGGCACACAGGAGGATCGGAGGAGCAGGGTGTGACAGCTATTTTCGCGCGATAATAATAGCGCATGGCTATTATTGTTATTATCATATACACATTGTCTTTATGAGGATGGAACAAACAATATGTTGATATGTATGGTATATTTGTTAACATACCAATGCTGGTCGAAATTTAGGTATGAAATTTTATCAATATTCAAAGTTAGCAGCACCAGAACTGAAGACACAACCATTAAAATAATGGAGATGATTACATTGGACTATCATTTAATGTAGCAGATGACAAGGGATTTTGTCAGGTTGACCACCACTTATAAGAGGTGTGGTATCTGTACTTTTACTCATGTAAGAAAGTTGAATAAATTTTTCACCATAGCCTCCATGTTTGTGTTGTGTCTGTAGATGCCCAGTCATGAACCTGTTTTTATTTTGGTGGAAACATGCAGAACCTTTCAAAGGTTCGCAACCTGGAATGGAACCAGTTCTCTGTCAGTGGTAAAGCACTAACAGTGACCTCAAATTCAATTAAATCTATATTCAAATTATTTACATTTATACAGCATTCTGAACAATGTATTGAACTCAAGGCCAGTATATATCAATAAGTACAGTGTCCTAGACAGACATAACACCAGATTTTTATCATGCAGTATGATATGTACATTGGTTTTCACTATAGAGTTGCTGTGGATGAATGGTAAGGGAAAGTGGATGGATGGATGGATGGATGGACATAATGTATATACCAAAAGGCTAAAGGAAAATTGTTCCCTCATTTTATCAATCAATGCATGAAGTGTAGTTGAACATTATTTTGATTAATTCTTTTCAAAATTGGAAAGGCATCAAAACAAGCGAAACCAAGTATCTGACATAGCTTGGCATACTACATTATTGTTTAAAATTATAGGGTTGTGGTCGCTGCTTACATTTAGAAAATTTTTATGTGGAATCAGGCAGTCCAGTGCAATGATATTATGCTGCAAGTGCATTGTGCTGTGGATGCATTCTTATAACCCATAATCCAGAGTAATCAAGTCAACTGAAATTATTTTAACATTCTCTGGAGGAAACACAGGTTGAGCTAATTCTATAGTTCTAATCTCCTGGCCTTCCATTTTATATTGAAGTGCATCCATTAATGTATCCACCATCCATCCATCCATCTTTCAGCAACTTATGCTGGTCAGGATTGAAGGGAGCCGAAAAACCATATCAACATGTTGAATAAATATTCAACATGCAATACATGTTGAATAAATATTCAACATGTATGATACGGTTTTGCCTCTTCGTTCCTGAGGGATTATGGGTAGGGGTCTGCTAGGCTACTGCTTATAGGAGAAACCGTAACAGGTTCTTAGGGGCTGCCCAGAGATGATGTCACGACAAACAGTAAGAGAAGCAGAAGAGGTGGGGTCTGGCATGACTGTGTCCAGCAGGTGGAGTCTGGCGTAGGGTGAGAGCCTCTGTAGTGTGCCTTCATGATTCATCGCTTTCAGTGCAAACGCCGCCAAAGCTGTGGCCTCAACATTTCCCCGTACAGTAAGACAAAAGCTGGGTGATCCAAAGAAATCATCTGACAGTTTGTTATGTAATTACAGAATGAGACAGGGTTTATGGATGCACCGAGCAATTACATTTGATGTGAAACAAGCACGCTGCATTTTTATTTAATTCCAGCATGACATTTCAGCCCTCTTTTTATGACCGCCTATGAGAGGTGTGAGAGTTTTTGTTGGCTTTTTTGTTAATCGTCGATGATTAGTTTCTCTCCTTCTGGTTGAAGGCGAGGGCCCACGTGATTAAACCATAAATCAGCAGCAGCCGACTGGGCTGCGAATCTTTCCACGCAGCTCCACAGCCGCTCATTGTCACCGCGCTGTGTGTTGGCAGGCGCGCTGGAGTTTCCGTGGTCACGCTGCCGTGCCGCGGCCCAGAGAACAAGAGGCCGGAAGTTGCGGGGCCTTGGGCAGCCGGCAGGCTGGGCGATGCGCTGGGCAGACAGCGGGAGGCTGATCAGCGGGCCCCGGCTCACACACGGCCCCTTTGTGCGACCAGCCTGCTCCCTGCCCTTGGCTTCCTGTCCTCAGTCTCAAGCTCCCTTCAGCTGTCACCTCACTGATTACGCAACAGCCTTACTGCTCATAGCTTGCCACTATGTTCTAGCAGTCGGCCAAAGATTTTTGTTGTTTTTTCATTTGTTCTTTTTTCACTTTCTGTCCCTCCTTGCTAGCTCTGGGGGCCGTAATTGTGCCCCATACAAATAAAAACTCTGGTTTTGCAAGAATGTGAAAGTGATGAAATGCAAGCCGGTCGAATTGTGGTGTTGCTGTGGTCTGCTGTCTCTATGTGTGTTTGTGTGTGGGTTTGCATTTACCACACTGAGAGTACCAAAAGTCCCCACAATATTATATCACAATGCAATCTGCAATCACAATGTTTCCCCTGCCATTATTTTAGGGGGGCCGCTGTGTCTCCGCTCCAAGTATCGCGCATGGCACGTCGGAAAATATGCCGCGTTAACCACCTGAAAAGCAGGTGAAGAAATGTTCTTCCAGAAGCCCAGAAAGATACACTGTAGTGACAAAAGCTGCACACTTTGTGGATAATTGTCATAAAAAGAAATGTTTAGTTCAGTTATATTGACTGCTGTCATTAAAAGAAACACATGAACACCATGAATCCTGTCGGTGTCTGTTTGCCCGCCCCACAGCTGTGAACCCTGGGGAAACACTGAATCATAAAACTAAAATGCCAAAAAGTCTTGTAATATGTTTGGTTTCTTATGGTTAAGGTTAGGGCAGGGTAGGGGATAAGTTTGTCATTGTTGGGGTTAGGGCTTTACCCATAGAAATGCATGGAGAGTCCCCACAAAGACATGCATACAGACATGTGTGTGTGTCTGCATGTATGTCTGTGTTTGTGTGTGTTTGTGTGTCTGTTTGTGTGTGTCTGTCTGTGTGTGAGCAGAACATAAATAGCTCTGAGAGCTCAGGACATGTGTCCTACCGCAGCCTCCAGCCCGTGAGACCATCTGTGCCGCATCCATGTTAGGCGGGCAGAATTCCCATCATGCATTGCTCTTGTCACATACCTACACATTTGCCTGAAACGGCATTTAAATATAACCGCGCAGCAGTGTCCGCAGCGTGTGCTGCATCCCCCTCAAGGTGCAGTGATGCCAGCCACCCCATCCCTGGATCCACTCCACAGCCCGTCCATGTCCAATCTGTGCTTTTATTTTTCCTGTCTCTCTTCTCTAGATGAAACTCTTTAGTAGTTGTAAAAATCTATGTGCTACATGAAACATGAGTCATTACTGCTTGTTTTATTGCTATATTTTGGAAAAAAACAGAAGTCAGGAAGCGTTACCAAACTAACAAGCAGACAGCTCGGATTCCATTTATGGTAATGCTCAGAGAGTAACTGTTCATTTGGTCTGTTCTCTGTGTGTGTGTGTGTGTGTGTGTGTGTTTATACACCATTGTGCAACTTAATTTAAATAACTTGTCGACAGCTTTACCACAGTTAAGATGGACATCACAGTCACAGTTCATATTTATCACATTGGGTTTGGATTTAGGTCCTGGTGGATTGACAACGTCAAAATTACAAGTTTTTATCACATTGTGGGGGACATCAGGTCCCGACAATGTAATATAAACCTAACCCCCCCCCCCCACAATCATACACACTGTTAAATAACCATAAATGTAATATTTGTAAATGAAAGTTTGGATCATGAAAGTTTAGGCTGAGAGCGCAGTCTAAGGAAATGGCTCCATTTGCTCCATGAGCCTGGAGATTGCTGATGCTGGAAGAGATAATATCAGCATTCTTTGTCAGGACAAACTGACCTCCCTAGGGGTGAGGGAGTTTAGAAGAAAGGTCATCACAGAATCTCAGTTTAGTCAATACTAAGCTGTAGCTCTATTGCATGGAAATTAAGGTTTGCATTTTTGAGTTAGTCTTAATCAGATGAGTCCACGTTAAATGATCCAGTGAAACACTTCAGCAGGTCCATGCAGGGTCTGCAACATGGAGACTGCTACTCTGTTACAGTAATGTGCCACGTTCCTGAATGTGATGAAGAAAGAATGGCCATGTGACAGTTGTGTGCCTGTATTGTACAGACAGAGGTGTAACGCTGGCCCTGTGACAGCTGTGTGCCTGTATTGTACAGACAGAGGTGTTACGCTGGCCCTGTGACAGCTGTGTGCCTCTAGTGTACAGACCGAGGTGTAACGCTGGCCCTGTGACAGTTGTGTGCCTGTAGTGTACAGACAGAGGTGTAACGCTGGCCCTGTGACAGCTGTGTGCCTGGAGTGTACAGACCGAGGTGTAACGCTGGTCCTGTGACAGCTGTGTGCCTGGAGTGTACAGACAGAGGTGTAACGCTGGCCCTGTGACAGTTGTGTGCTTGTAGTGTACAGACAGAGGTGTAACGCTGGCCCTGTGACAGCTGTGTGCCTCTAGTGTACAGACCGAGGTGTAACGCTGGCCCTTTGACAGCTGTGTGCCTCTAGTGTACAGACCGAGGTGTTACGCTGGCCCTTTGACAGCTGTGTGCCTCTAGTGTACAGACCGAGGTGTTACGCTAGTCCTGTGACAGCTGTGTCCTGGTTACGCTGGCCCTGTGACAGCTGTGTGCCTGTAGTGTATGGACAGAGGAGTTACCTTGACACTCTGACACCCAAATCCCAAAGAGATTTCCATGGAAATTGACTGCCTGCTTTACTGTAAAGATTTGTTCATTAGGAAAACCTTTGAAAGATTTCAGGACCTTTGGAAAGTGACAATGGAAGCAGGTCACCTAATTCAGGCTAAGACAGAATAATGGGGATAATACGTTATATCGTAGAGCTGGGTTTTCTGCAGTACTACCATATAAATGTATGTTTATAGACAGTGTATACAAACTGAAGGCCAGAACTAGGTAGAAGCACTATAAGTTCTACTGGGAATGCCAGGCATGGGAGTGCATTCTGATGGTGACCCACTTCTCCTTCCTTTGTTTAGTATCCTGGCTCTTTTATGAGGTATCCATAGTAATAATGTTGCACTGCTATTCATCAGTTTGTTTTATGGGGAAGCTCTGCATGAAATATTTGCACGTTACAGAGAAGACAGAAAGCAGCTTACGTAACAATTAAATACCTAGAAATAGGAAAATGTAAAATGTTAAAAGTTTGTAGTGGGGTTTCTGGAGAGAATGTTTATGATTTGTTGCCCAATCCTATGTGAGCAAAATTGACTTTGTTTATGTCATTGACGCCTTGATTATTACGCCCTACAGCTGCACATTAAAAAGGCATGCTATGTAATGTAAAAAGGAACCACAATAAAGCTTCAAGTGGCAAATGGTGTTTTTGCAAACAGTCTTGCCAGTGAGGATCTGTGTTTGGATGCTGGAAGAGTAGTTTGAATGGACCTCCATCACCACTGCCACAGAACACTTGCATAATTAATCTGGCATTTATCTTTGCTTTCGTTGAATAAATGAGTGCAATTTTTGTGGTCATTGTAAGTCTATATTAGAATTGATATATTATTTAGATGCGGAGATATCCAGATCACTTTAAATAATATCATACACTTTAGGTCTAGTGTGTTTATTTATTACCTGCTTTATTTAATGTATTTGACTGTGGGGATGCAGCATGTGCCTCTGTCGGTTTGACTGCTGTGCCTGTGATCGGAAGGTTGTGGGTTCAAATCCCAGGGACAGCAGAGTAATGTCATCACTGAACCCTTGAGTAAGGCTCTTACCCTCATTTGCTCCAGGTACTGGCTGACCCTGCTTTCTCAGAAATGTATGTCATTTTGGGTGAAAATTTCTGCCAAATAAACACAAATACCATCCATTATAATCTGTAGTTCATCTTTCAAATGATTTGTGATTTTCTCGGCAGCCCATGAGTGTAACTGACGTCAGGGTCAGCTTGGAAGAGGCCAGGGCAGCTTTCGCCACTGCTGCCTTGCCCCACGAACCGCCTCAGTCACATTTTTGTCCCAGATCCTCCCCCCAGCCTTTCCTGCGTGTCAGACGTTGGTGGGATAAGCAGCTCCGCCAGCAACAGGCAGGCTCATTGAGCTGTGGTAGCATGCTGCCATAGAAACAGCTATTCACCATTTCTGTGAAAAAATGTTTCTATCGCTGTGTTCTTCACTAAGGGGTGTTGTGACAGCAATACCAATGAGAAGTTTACTGCAAGTATTACATCTTTACATTTCCTTAATGAGAATAAAAAAATCATGTAAGCAAAATACCATCCTGAAGCCTTGTACTGTAATGTGTAGGATGTACTGCACATCTGCTCCTGTTTTATAACTACCAAGGGTATATTAACGTACCTTATATCTTACTTACAGTTGTGGAGATGCAGAGACCATTCTGGGCCATTTATTGAATTGCCTTGAGTTCCTTTTGTTTAACTCAAAGTTCTGCGCTAGTCACTTAGCATTAGCGCCCATCATGTCTCCAGGTGTATGGGTAGGAAGGCAGGCCATTCTGCTTAGTTTAGGTGGAAATATATCAAATTAACTCAAATTAAAAAGTGGCACTGTTCTTTAACCTGCATGAACCAAAAAGCAATGACGTGTCAATCTCAGAATGAGGCACTAAACCGAATAGCACCACAGCCGATTCCCCCCCCCATTAAGTCTGCCAATGCATCAGTCCTCTGAGAGAGACGTCCGTTTTCACAGAGCATCTGCTCTGTGCCACAAGGCTAATAACAGCGAAACTACAGCAGGACATCCATGGTCATCACTGCAATCAATAACTCAGCCATCAATAAGTACAGTGCAAACAATCTGAAATCACAGCACCTTATTAATAATTAAGGATGAACACAGTTGTGTAATAGATTTTAATGTTTCATTATTTTCCCTGTTATATATTCTTCTGTTAATTTAATTTTCTTGTTGACTGTTGTGTCTGAAAACTTATCCATTTATTACTGCTACAAAGAGCCATTTCCCAGCAAACTGACAGACTGAGTTTACTTTTCCCCATACAATGGAATAGTTTCCTTTTAATTAACCCCACTTGATTTTGACTTCTTGTAAATGCATTCCTATGCTGTGCAGGGTAAATTGTGCCATATTCATGGTGAGTCTTATAGCATTTTTGAATATGAAGTAATCAGGACTGAGAAGCACACCCTCCACCTTCAATTAGCAGCTATGAGGAATGAATAGTGTTGGTTGCCATGACAGCAGCCAGATAATTAAGTGAAGCATGTGATTATTCAGGAAACTTACTTCCATGGAAGCTACTTTGTCCTATTTTTAAGGAGTGTTATTTAAGGATTCACCTACTTCGGTAAAATTAAGATCAGCTAAACTGACAATAACTCAATTCACATTCCAAATGGTACTTGAACCTTTTCAAGATGACAAAACAATTAATAATTGTTATAATGATTCTAGCTTTTAACTAAATGAAACTGAACCAAACCCTACAGACTGTATGTGGAATGCATTCAAAGTCTACGAAGTAAATTTTACGCAGAAAATAACATGGATAAACCTCATGTCTCTGATATATAAAATTTTAGTTTGTCACCAACAGTCAAAATGCCACAAATTTAGTTGCTCATAAACTGCTCATAAAGTAACACGGGTCTCTACCACCTTGCTGCTTGTGTGTCCAGGCTGCTTTGAATGCTGCATCAAGTGTTTGGGCGGCGTTCCCTATGCTTCCTTGGTCGCCACCATCCTCTGCTTCTCCGGTGTGGCCCTCTTTTGTGGGTGTGGCCATGAAGCGCTCACCGGTACAGTCACCATCCTGGAAAGCCACTTCTCCAAATCATTTAGCGATCACGCGATGCTGACTAACGTGTAAGTATACCCACGTCTCACTCCCACTCCATGTATACACAGGAGTGTCATTTCACTTAATGCTAGAGTCCATCTTTGATAATTAACAACTGACTCATGCTGTGCAAATTGCATTAATTAACTGTCATTTAATTATTTAATGCATTTAGTTGTGCCCATTTCCTGCTTATTTGCATAAATCCCTGGAATATACAGTAAGTGCAAGGTTCTAACATCTTTGCACCAATCTATAATGCCTTTTGATGTTAGTATAGGAAACACTGGTACTTGATCCCAGTGCTGAAGAGATCTCTGATCTCTTGTGTTTATATCCACTTTCATGCAAATTTTGCAAAGTAAGTGTCATTTCTGGAGTAAAACACTGAATGTAAGCTCTTCTGCTGGCTTGGCATCACAGCGGACAGCTGCTTCTCCATTGCATGTTTCTCCATTGCATTCTCACATGTCCCCCCGCAGGGTGCAGCTAATGCGGTATGTTATCTACGGCATTGCCTCATTCTTCTTCCTGTACGGCATCATCCTGCTGGCCGAAGGCTTCTACACAACCAGCGCTGTCAAGGAGCTCCGCAGCGAGTTCAAGACCACAGCGTGTGGCCGCTGCATCAGTGGCATGGTGTGTTGGGGCTGCCACCTTCCTTGTGCACCATCTTGCTGTGGAGATCTTCATTGACTCTTTATTCTATAAGGACCTGCATTAAAATTTCAGCCAGGGCTTCATAACATTAGATCATGTCAATGAGAATGATCTTTAATGACAGTAACAATGATGATGATGATGATTATGACGAAGGACCATCTGTATGTGTTCAGTTTGTGTTCCTGACCTACATCCTGGGCGTGGCCTGGCTGGGAGTCTTTGGCTTCTCGGCGGTGCCTGTATTTCTCTTCTACAACATGTGGTCCACGTGTGCCGCCCTGAGGTCCCCGGTAGCCAATGTGACATCCGAGGACTCCATCTGCATTGATGCGCGGCAGTATGGTGAGCGAGCCGGAATGCCGTTCAGAGAGGGTTTATGTCGAAGAAACACTGTTCAATCACACGAAATAAAGAACAGGAAATGGAGAAGGCGAGTTATGCATAAGTATCCAAAAAAGTGAGCTGTCACGGGTTATCAGAAAGGTGATCATAGGGAAAACGAGTTGTTTAGGGTTAGCACAAGGTCAATCACAAGAAAAAAAAGAACTGTTTAGGGTTAGCACAAGGGTAATCACAAGGAAAAAAAGAGCTGTTTAGGGTTAGCACAAGAAGAATCATGAGAAAAAAGAGCTGTGTTGGGGTTAGCACAAGGGCAATCACAAGAAAAAAAGAACTGTTTAGGGTTAGCACAAGGGCAATCACAAGAAAAAAAAGAGCTGTTTAGGGTTAGCACAAGGACAGTCACATGAAAAAAGAGCTGTTTTGCAGTTAGCACAAGGGCAATCACAAGAAAAAAATAACAGGAAATGGGGAAGGCGAGTCATGCATAAGTATCCAAGAGTGTTTCCTGTGGCGAGAGAAAAAAACACAAGTCAGTCTCATTTAATGATCAGTAACAGGAGAAAAGTTTAGTCTTTGAGTGGACTTGTCACCCCACTGCAGCAGCCCATACCCATGGGTTTCTTTTGAACATATGTACCTGTACACCTATCACTGTACCTCATAAATGCCTTATGCATCTCCAGTCATTGTTCTTGTTAAAAGTAACTGACATCCTGAATGACAGATTTTAGCCTACGTTCTATGCACTACTCTTCTTAACTCAGAACATATGCTATGAAAAATTAAGCTCTCTTTCTTATAGGGGTTATTCCATGGACTGCCACTCCAGGGAAGGTCTGTGGAGCTGCACTGAGTGACATCTGCGACACCAGTGAGGTAAGGAAAATGGAAACTTCAGCATCAGTAAATGGACAAGATTAAATGTATGGCATTAAAGAATAAAATTATACAATCATTTATATGAAGGTGTAGTGCACTTTTAAATGTGCAACGGATTAAATTAATTATGATATTCGGTGATGAATGTTTTTAGCAAAGGTTTTTGTGTAATTGATGATGGATAAACCAAAATATGTCAAAGATGGGTGGATGATTATGGATATATCACTGTCTGGTTAAATAGCACTGCCGCAAACTGTGAAGAGTCACTGTATAAGCACAGAACTGGCGTCTATGATTCACCGGACCATCTGTCTTTTGCAGTTCTATCTCTCCTATCACCTGTACATAGTAGCCTGTGCTGGGGCAGGAGCCACTGTTATCGCCCTGGTAAGCTTATAGTGCCTTTGGATTTTGTTGCCATGGCGCAGTACTCTATAGGTTTTGGGTGCTGGGTCCTTTCTTTCTCTAGCTCATTTCCTATGCAGTTGATGTGATGTGATGTGTTTTTTTTTAACATTTTTCCGCCTCTTATTTACTTAGTTGTCTGCTTGTTTTATGTATTTATTTGTTTGTTCATTTAATTTATTTATTCATCTATTTGTTTGTTTGTTTGTTTATTTATTTAATAAAGGATTAACTGACTGGTGACATGAGTTAGCCAGTAGGTGCAGTTTGTGGGTATGGAAAACGGTACAATGGGTGTGTCCATGCTAACGAAGGCATGTTATTATGAGCAGCGTTGCAGAACAGCAAAGGACTGTAATTCAGCTACATGGCTCTTTTCTTATTTAAGAATTGTAACAGGTTTCCTAGTAGATTCAGCATGTGTGTCATTAATTTAGCATGCAACAGTGGCCAGTTTATTAAATCTACTTGCAGAGAAACATTTGGTTTCAGTTGAATACATACAGTATGTGGACATGTTGAAGAGGCTCACTTTTAGTGTTTGACCGGGCATTACAATGCGCAAGATGTCTGATGCTGCAAATTTTTAATGTAGTTGGTGCCAGAATTGGTGGTTCTAGCATCTCAGAAATAGCTAGTCGTCTGGGCTTTTCACACACTGTGCTCCTAAAAGTTTACACAATGTGGTGTGACAAAAAAAAAACAAAAACAATGGAATTTTGGTAGCAGAAAACACAAACTCCTTAACAGGAGAGCATACAGGAAAGCTAACAGGATGGGCAAAAGTACAATTCAGTACAACAGTGGTGCACAGAAAGGAATCTTTGAAGAGCCACTCATCTACGTTAGTTTCGGAGGCAAATGTATGTCCTAAATTCTATTAGCTATATCTACCGAATGAAGTGGCCATTGAGTGTATGCATTACTGCTGTCCCCGTGGCGGAGAGTGTTGACTGGAGTGGTTCCTCATTTCCTGTTGTTCTGTTTTCTTCCACCAGCTGATCTACATGATGGCCACAACCTATAACTATGCTGTTTTGAAGTTTAAAAGTCGGGAAGCCTGCTGCACTAAATTCTAACGCGCACCCCGATCGCCTTTGTGCAGCCTACAAGGCATCGAACTGACAACGTGAACTAAAATCAGAACGTAGAAGCAAAAGTTCCGTTTCCTTTGACATAATATGTAAATATCATTTTATATACCTAACTTAGTGTCTGTATACTGGGACAGGCTCTTGTAACAGGCCGTCGGAATGGCGGTGTGACACTTGGCTGGGGTTGTAGTCATCGTTGCGTCAAGTAGCACAAGCAGCCTCTGATGTTATCAAGGGAGTGGACAAAGCTGAAGGCCTGTCTTCCTCCTGTCACAGGCCGTATTGCATGAGGCAGATCATCGCAAAGAGTAAACTTCAAGAGATCATACAGACGTATATAACGCATGCAAACACACACCCACACCCTGAGGTCACTCACAGTTAGCTGCAGAGACTCTTGAATGAAATAACTTTCTCAAGCCAAGTTGCGTATGTTGTGCTCTAGGCTGTTCTTGTGGCCTGTACAAGGATGTAACAATTCCAGACATGTCACTGGGAGTGATAGTGCGAACAGGCAGCAAACATTAATGAAGGACTTGTGTCATGCCAGAGATGTACTCCTGCGAGATTGAGTAACTTAAAGATTCCCATATTACAGGTCATTTATCTTGTTTTTGATAGGAAGTATATGAGACCTGATTTTGTAGCTTCAGTCGTCAACAATTTTGTTTTTCTTGTTTTTCTTTTTATTTCTGTATTTTTTTTTATTCAAACACAATTGCCATCAAAATGTTTAATTTCCACATTTTTCTGTTATAACACTGAACCTGCATGCTTATATTTGATTTTTGTCTGTTCATGTGTACTTATTTCTTATTTCAATAGTATTTAAATTTTTTGTTCTTAAAATTTTAAAGATTGTAGTACTTGTCCCTTTCTACATTAAATAAACCTGCTTTGTTTACAAAGAAAAGTCAGTGATGGTCTTTCTTGTAGAGGCTCTTCTAGCCGGAACAGATGTGCTTGGTGTTGGTGGCTCTCCCTTTCTCTATAAACTAGCAGTCAGTTAAATAACCTCGCCTAATCTCCCCATGCATGGCAGGGTGAAGCCACGATGGCCCCCCTCCTATGTGCCTTCAGTGCATCCTTTCCCGCTACCTCAGCTCATAGGCGTAGCCTCCTTTCCTCGTGGCCCGCTCTTCTCTCTGACCCGTGCTCTTGCCATTCACCTTAGCTTACAGGGATAGCCTCGCTTTCTCGTGGCCCGCTCTGCTCTTTGACCCGCGGTCTCACCGTCCGCCTCAGTCCACAGGCATAGCCTCACTTCCTCATGGCCTGCTCTGCTATTTGACCCACACTCTCCCCATCACCTCGGCCCACAGGCATAGCCTCACTTCCTCATGGCCTGCTCTGCTATTTGACCCACGCTCTTGCTGTCCACTTTGCCCTCCCCCCTTCTCTTCCAGATCCACTTCCTCATGATCCTGGCAGCCAACTGGGCCTACCTTAAAGACGCTAGCCACATGCATGCGTACCAGGACATCAAAGCCAAGGAGGAACAGGAGCTGCAAGATATCCAGTCCCGTTCAAAGGAATGCCTCAATTCCTACTCATAAGGATTCCCCAGGCCTACCCTCCCCTTTCTCTTGCCCACTCTAGGTGCCAGATAAAGACAAAACACACCTTCAGTTATGCCTAGTAACCCTAACATGCAGCACTAACACAGCCCCTAACAGCTAGTGCATCAGCATCATTTTCTGCATTAATCTGCCATGACACCAGGAAGAGCCGTAGTTTTTGTTTATATGTACATAAAATCATATGCGCGCATATATATATATGATATATACGTGTTTCAGAATGATCTTCTGTTCTATTCTTATCTCTGCAATTTACCGATAAACCTTGAGACATTGCACTCTGAAGAAAAAGTTCATGCTAATGGTTTGCCATGTTTTAGGAGAAGAAGCTGTTTCCTTGAAGGTTTATACTTTGTTGCACAAGAAAATGAGCATACATTTGGATAAGTAGACAAAATTAGTGCAGTGTGTTTTATGTGCATGACTGTCTGTATATATCATCTTGACTTTAAAGGGAGGGAATCGCTGTACCGAAACGAGTGTGGAGGTGTGTTGTTGTCGGGGGAGCAATGCATGCATTGTATTTTGGGAAATGTAGTTTTAAGTGGTCTAGTGGAAACATCAGTTTGACAAATATTCCTGTTTTTCAAACAACCTTTAGTACATAGTGAAACATGGTATATACATTTCTTTCCATTTGTATAAAGACTCCAGCATATGTCTGCCTGTTTAAGAAAAAGAATTATGCAATATTGATGATGAGTTTCCCTAAACATACAATGACCTAAAATGTTGACCATTTTCAATCTACCTCAAGTTCA
This sequence comes from Hyperopisus bebe, assembly GCA_026777045.1. Lineage (NCBI taxonomy): Eukaryota > Metazoa > Chordata > Actinopteri > Osteoglossiformes > Mormyridae > Hyperopisus > Hyperopisus bebe. Next base: position 25,803,720 of record JAODJW010000035.1, on the reverse strand, counting down.
AATGTCAAATACTAACACTGATGAGACTTATTTGGGTGATTTAACCAGAAAAACCACATAGGTCAAGCAGCATGTATTCATAGTATTATTCACTTCCATTACTAAAACAGAAAAAAATATTTGTAGTTCTGCATTTATATTGTTACATGCAGCTTTTACCCGAAGAAAATCCATGCTGCAAACCATATTAATTAATATTTTATTAATATTGCTCATTTTCCATGTCTTGGAAGTTAGAGTGGAAACATGTATAGTGTTGTCTGACTCTACAATCAGGAGGCAAGTAGTGGTTAAATTTTTTTTTTAAGTATCATTCTCACATTCCCTTTAAATTTTGTATTTTGTATTAAAATGACAAAAATAAAGCATAGCATGAAAAAAGGCAGCATTAAGTGAACTGATTGTGATAGCAGGAATCGCATTGACAACATTTTCTGTCCTAAAACATAATGATAATCACTGCCTTCTTCAGCTGGTTCTGAATGCTCATTGGTCGATTATTTTATTCTAATATCACCCTCACCTTGTGTAAAAGGTGTAACCTCCAAGTCTTTTTCCTTGTAATTTTTAAAATTTTGATCTACAGTCAAGTGTTACGTGCTGCGCACCATTCCCACAGCAGGCTTAAGTATGTGGATCTTTTGAAAAGGTGAGATTACAGATTACACTGAAGGTCAGTTTAGACCATGACCTCATACTTTCTGTAGTTACATGACCCCCCCCAGAAGAAGCATAACTAGCCAAACACAATATGAATATGTTATATGTGAAGAATTTTTTTATTTTAATATTTTTAAACACATCTAAACCTTGAAATGAAAACTTATTTTTGAACGCTGTATTTCTATGTTGCTTTAATGTATGAAGGCTTAAATTCTGAAGTAACTGACTTGATTTGTTTTTCTTTAATTAGAAAATAATGTACTGGGATGTTTTGGTGTTTATTCATTATTGCATGAAAAGAAGATGATGCAGGTGATATGTAGTCATTTGTATTGACAAAAAAATTGTAGCCATTGTTTGCCCATATTTTATTTTGTTTTATTTTTATTAGTTTTATTTTATTTTTATTTTATTTCTGACAAAACCTTTTATGTCAAATGCATTGTAGTCATAGTTTTTTTGTTTCTGTCTTTGTTTTTTTTTTAATTTAAATTTATGAATTCTGTATAGTGCCAATTTGTAATGTTATAGTAAACTGATATTTTCTACAACTGCCAACAAGGTTTCATGTGTTTTGTTGGAGTACATAATGATCAGTTTCAGAGTGAAATAAGACCCATTCTAGTGTGTCTTGATAAAACATATATATGTTTTGTGAATGAAAAGAAACATTTAATGTCAATGGAGCAGAACTTCTCAATTTATTTTTGTTTCCTTGATAATAGAAAATTGGTCAACAGAATTGTATACATGTTCCACATATGTGAAATGTTAACATGCAGTGCACACAGAAAGTCTTGGGATGCTTGCCTAATCCTGTAAAAATATTTCAAAATTATTTATTTATATAACAAAAGTCATTACTTTATATATTTGAAACAACAAATTTTAGGTAAAACATTTATTTCAAGTAATAATAAATTGAAATCCAAATTATACTTCTAAAAGAGCTGATATGAATTACAAAGTTAGTTGACAAGCATTCTCATTGGTTGATTTATAATTAGTAACATATTTGCAGTAACATAAAACACCAAACATCACTCTTCTGTTTTGTATCCCTTTGGAAGCCAGTGACTACAATCGCATTTAATAGCAAAATAGAAAGAACATAAAGTAAGTGATTGATTCAGTCAAAATAATTATGACACTTAAAAAGAAAATGTATGTGCAGAAGATATGCATAGATATGTTAAATATTGCTTGTCTATGGACTTTTGCTGTGAAACCAATAGATTTGCAACATTTTTACAAAATTAAGCGAGTCACAAGACTTTCTGTAAGCATTGTACATGAATTGATTACTTGATAAATACAGTAAACAATTTCCTTTAATTTTTGGTAATTATGCACTTAATCAAGCACTGATTTTTAATGGTTAATTCAATGGGCACTGGTCAAAGGCTAGGTTAGCGAGTGAACTCTTAGGCTGTTAAGGATTGTAGAACAATGAAGAACTACAGGCAAACAAACAGCTTTGTATACTTAGCGTACAAATGTTCAATAAAAATTTAAATGAAATGACAATATGTCTTTGCTGAGTATCATGCTGAGACAACATGCTTTACAGCAGTGGTTCCCAAACTGGGGGGCGGGTATTGCGGAGGGGCGCACCAATGGGATAGCATATAATAGGGGAGGCATGTAATTAACTGGAAATTGCTCAGAATTATAAACAAAGCATTAATGAGAGGCATGTGCCACCCTAAAATAATTTCTTCACAGACTGGACGATTAAACAAATAAAGACTAACAATAAATGAACCACTAACTTACGTGTACTATTAGAGCATCTATGTAATTATTTATTTTACCAGGTAAATTAACTGAAAACTAGTTCTCACTATTTTACTTGATATTCGGGAGAAATAGCAGATTACGCATCGGAACTGCCTGGGATACAAACGACACGTTCTTCAGCCAATAAGGGCAAAGTTTTATCATCACGGAGGTGGTTCCAGTTTGTTCGGCCTGCTGAGAGGTGCTGTACGATCTGTCTTAAGTTGTCTTGCTCTTGCAAGGTTTTTGTACCACGTGACATGGTGACGTGTGATGACGTTTGGCAGCGCCAGACAAAAAATAATCGTATCATGTAAAACGAGGTTTAAAATTTTCTACATGAAGTGCAGGGAGACTATCAATTAATTGGTATTATTTAGTGTTGTTTTGTGCTATAGTGTAGGCTGAAACCTGCGGTTATCATTAAAAACAAAATGCGGTAATCGTAAGACAAACTTTAGTTTGTGTACACCAACGATTATTAACAGGAATGTTAAATCTGCATTTGCATAATTTCAAACTTATGCTGGACTTTTATTTTTAATTGATTGCTCTTTTTTCTCCCACAGTGGTGAAATTGCACCATTTGTATTTTGTAATTGCATTTGTTTCACTCAATTAGAAAAGGGAGTTGTATTTCAAATAAAGTTTGAATCTGAACCTGTGTAGTTTGTATGGGGGGGCTCAATAATGTTCCTATCTAGAAAAGGGTGGCCCTACAGAGAAAGTTCGGGAACCACTGCCCTAGAAGATCTACAGCAGGGCTATTCAACTCACGGTCCTCATGGGCCGAGCCCTGCTGATTTTCCAGGCTTCCTTCACCTGTGAGCCAGGTGTGAAGCCTTTGACCAACCAGAATTAGTAATTATTAAACTAACTACCTGTGAGAACTGAAAACAAGGCCTGGATTTGGAATCGAGGGTCTGAGTTGAATAGCCCTGATCTACAGGATTACGTGGATGAGCGGACTATCATCGCGGTAGACAGACTGTGTGTTAATGGACAACTGATCCGTGACCAGAACACTACCACTTGGCTCTACTGAAGTCACTTCCGACTAAGGTAACACGTGTTACACACTTGGACAAGATGAATAAATTCCAGGCATGCATCGAATTCTTTTTCATTAACGTGATGAATTTTTACTTCACAGGAACACTGAAACACAAGCACATAAAACCGCTTGTTAAACG
>JAODJW010000035.1:25779410-25799985 GCA_026777045.1 Hyperopisus bebe | reverse complement strand
CCAGTCAGGAAGGGCCCTGGAACTTGGCACCAGGAGCCACAAAAGTTCCCAGTCAGGAAGGGCCCAGGAACTTGGCACCAGGAGCCACAAAAGTTTTGTGCCGAGAACTTTTGTGCCTTGGAACTGAAGTTCCCGGGAACTTTTGTGCCTTGGAACTTAAGCTCCCAGGAACTTTTGTGCCTTGGAACTTAAGCTCCCGGGAACTTTTGTGCCTGGGAACTTAAGTGCCTGGGAATGCATATTGTATGCATATTGTATGCCATTGCTCCATTTCATACATATTGACAGAGAGAGCCCCTCACAATTCGCGTGCTAATGTCATATGGATCAGGGGCGGTGCTCATATAGGGCTAGCTTACACAGAAACCTTGACTTAACCAAGAACAAAAACTGCTCGGAGCGTAAATTGCCATAGCAGCATGCCCCGAGTAAAACCTACCCACCTCTCATAGTACGGGTTAATGGGGAAGTTACATCACACGTCATCTAGTTGCTCGCAAAGTTACCCCAATAAGCCAGTAACCCCCTTTGTAGTACAGGCCACGGGGCAAATGCAAACATAAGGTTAGCTACGAGCACAAACATTGCCATCACACCACCTCAGCAGCAAAGTAGTGCGACTAGCAGTGTCATTTGTTTTAAGAAGTGTCAAGTTGACTTTATTAGGTGCGGTTAACAATTATGGTTAGGGTTACCCAAGGGCTAGAGTTAAGGTAAAGACAAAAGAATCTCAACTTGACACTACAAAAAAACGAATAATATTTAATGAATAATATTTAATTTGTAACATTTAATTAATAATTAATAATAACATTAATTTACCTAATATTTATGATGGGTATGAGGATTTTCCCCCCCCCCCCCCCAAAAAAAAAGGCCGCTGCCCAATTGTTGGTAGTAAAAAATATTGTGGAGGTAGTAAAAGGTAGTAAATTCAACTCTAGGATTCCTGCATAAACCCTGAGTTTGAATGGGGGGGCTCAATAATGTTCCTATCTAGAAAAGGGGGGTCCTGCAGAGAAAGTTTGGGAACCACTGCTTTACAGTGACGTTCTGCATGAGGGTCCTCCCATGTGGCTCTCCCACAGAGAGATGGGCATACTGGTCCCAGTGTCATTCTGGAATGCAGCTGGTATATGAAAGGATAAGGCAACACAAAGGCTGTGTTATCCTTTCCAAAACAGAGGAGGCTAGCGGGATCCCTGTATTTGGGAACTATATTCAGTAAAGGGTGTGTTAAGTTAACATGCCACCATGGTCCTCCAGGGGGGACCAGACGGGGGGTTCTTTGAGCAGAGCTCAAGAACCGATAAGATCAATTAACCTGAGAAATGTGGTAGCCTGCTTTCTAGGAACACTGGTACTTTGTTGTCCCAAATCCCAGTCAACGATTAAGAAGGACACAAAAACTTAATATCTCAGACTATACAAATGGATTTCCTAATCCTGGCTTTGGGAGCCTAGAATCTTGTTCCAGCCAAGGTCTTAATTAACTGGTCCGGAATGAGTCAGGACAGTCACAGCTGTCTGATAAGTAAAATGCATTTTCTCAACTTATTTTTGACAAGTGAGCACCAGCTAAAAAACTTGGAACTTTGTTTATGATTCTGAGCAATTTCCAGTTAATTACATAATTACAAGCAATCATTGTACATGTAGATTTTGAGGATTGCTTAATCAGACTTTATTTATGTAGACCCAGAGACATCCAACGTCATAGGTGGAGAATTAGCTTTAAACAGCTGCTCAAAGTAGCCTGCCCATTGAGTCAGAACTGCAATGTCATCTGTAATGACCGTTCTATCACTCACCCTGACTGCGACTCTCCGGGGAACAGATTCAGATGTATGTAATGCTTTGATTCCTCTGTAAGCTAGATGTTGGTCGCTAGACCATTGATAGTGTGTTATTTGCTCACAGATCCCTCTAACAAACACCCCCTTGTCTGCCTTCAGAGCCCTCACAACCATCCTTCTTAGTTTCTGGTACAGACTGGAGTTGCCATCAAGGCATGCATGATTGGATTGGGACACCTCACTCGAGCCAATTATCATGGATTGTTCAGTTTAGTGAATATCCAGCTGTCAATGACCATGCCTTCTTATGCTGACTCCTGGATTGTGTGAACTAAATGACTGGGCTTGTGTGATTACAGCACTGTCTCAAGGTAAACGGCTCGAGAGATAATGCATACTGGGTAAATAGAGTGCTGGTCATCGCTATAGCCTGCATCCAGCTGAGAAGGCTTCTGTTGTTTTTCATTTGGTCCATCGTGGCTATAAATAGAGATTGCTTTTGGAGGATAAAAAAAATCACATTATTCTAATTGCATTTTAAGATTGATCATAAGAAAAATAATCATATTCATAATTTAATGAGGCATAATGGGCTTGAGGTGTTTTAAAATAATAATAAAAAAAACCTTACTTTGTTTGAGAAGGAGGACTAAACATTAAAAAAAATAGCTTGAGTTAGTGATATTGTCACTTGCATAGCTAGGAAGTAAATTGAAAATATGAATTAAATTAAGTAGGAACTGGAGTTAAACTCAGATTATTTGGAGTTATTGTAGGGTAAGGAGTCTGATGTTGGCCTTCATTTAATATACTGAAATTCAAACTGTAACACCAAAATTGTGATTTGTCTGTGTCTGAAACTGTATGAAACTCTGCAGGGGCTATAGATGAGATTCAGCCTGGACTGACCTTTAGGTAGATTAACTGGCTGCAGAGAATAACAGCCCAGTCCACCACCCATCCATTAATTTCTCATGACCTGTTAACCATTGCAGGGTCCTGAGAGGGTTGGGGTTCATCCCATAAAGCACAGGGCACACCAACCCAGCACCCAACACAACATCAGCTAAACAGTGTGCTTCTGAAATGGGGGAGAAACTTCAGGAGACATGACGAGAGCATGCAAGGAGAGCTGGAGCCGGAAACGACCCAGTGGGTGTGAAGTGACCCACTGACCCACCGTGTCCCAGAAATGTAGATAACAAAATTATGCAGATAACTCCTAAAATATTGCAGACTTGTTGATGCTGGAAAATTCACATGTTACTGATTAGCCTAGGATTTCCCTGATCTCTTTATCTCTGATGATGTTCAGTAAAATGCATGGCTAACTATATGCCAATGGCACCGGCCTGTAACATTGACTGGTTGAGGGGTGAGTTTAATCCCAGCATCACAGATGCTCTTGTGACGGCCTGTAACACTGATTACTTGAGGGGTGAGTTTAATCCCAGCATCACAGATGCTCTTACAATGGCCGGTAATGCTGATTACTTCAGGGGTGTGTTTAATCCCAGCATCACAGATGCTCTTGTAATAGCCTGTAACACTGATTACTTGAGGGGTGAGTTTAATCCCAGCATCACGGATGCTCTTGTGACGGCCTGTAACACTGATTACTTCAGGGGTGAGTTTAATCCCAGCATCACAGATGCTCTTGTGACGGCCTGTAACACTGATTACTTGAGGGGTAAGGTTAATCGCGGCTCCTTTGCCTCCTTTTCTCTGGGAGTCATGCCTGAGCCTTGTGCTCTAGCGATCACTACCCCTTATTAGTATAACACTCCATCCCTGAGGACATGTGGGGCCCAATATCCCCCCTGTTTCACACAGAGGAAGAGAATCCTTCTCTGCAGGACAAGGGAAGTCTTGCCCCCCTGCCCTCAGAAAGGAAGGGCCTCTGTTCTTCCTCTTCATTTTTCAACCACCCCCCCCCCATTTCCCTTCAACCTTAAATCTGCTTCCCATACTCTTTACTGAAACAAGCAGCTGCCAAGAGGCCCAGGACTGGGGCATCTGAAATGGGCTGTTCTGGGGTCCCAGCACTGAGAATGGGGGCATGAATGAAATGAGCTGCTTTAGGGGACCGGCACTGAGAGTGGGGGCGTGTCTGAAATGGGTTGTTTTGGGGACCCAGCACTGAGAGTGGGGGCGTGTCTGAAATGGGTTGTTTTGGGGACCCCGGCACTGACAGTGGGGGCGTGTCTGAAATGGGTTGTTTTGGGGACCCGGCACTGAGAGTGGGGGCATGTCTGAAATGTGCTGCTTTGGGGGCTCGGAACTGAGAGTGGCGGCGTGTCTGAAATGTGCTACTTTGGGGGTCCGACCCTGAGAATGGGCATGTCTGAAATAGGCTACTTTGGGGGGCCGACACTGAGAGTGGGGGCGTGTCTGAAATGGGCTGTTTTGTGGGACCGGGCACTGAGATTGGGGGCGTGTCTGAAATGGGCTGCTTTGGGGGCATGGCACTGGGGTGGGGGGGGGGCATGGTCTGTTCCAGCTGGCATCCCAGGCCAAGTCAACACATCAGGAAGCTTTTCAGAAAAGCATAGGATTTGTCCATAAAAACTGGAATACTGGACTCGTTGTGTATGAAAACAAGGACACAAGGAGAATGGAAAAACAAAATGGATCCAAAAGTTAATAAGTTTAATGAATAATCTAAAACAGTGATTTTACATTTGAGGCAACACTTTGTTACCTGTGACTTCCAGTCCAATAATAAAAAATAATACAATTCTTTCATTAAACAGAATAAGATTTCTAAGCATATCTGTAGAACCATAAGGAATACGTCACTTTTGTAGTGGTAAAACCTTTAGAAACACGTCAACTGTGCTTCAGATTATCTGCTGCAGAATAGTGACACCTGCTGCTTACAAAAAATAAGACAAATCTAGCAAGGCTGCAAAAGTCATCTTGTACTACAAACTGTGGTAGATGGGGTTTCGCCTTTGGTTAGTAAAAAATCCATATAAATATTAACCTCATTCTCCTGGGTATCTTCCAGAGCCCACAGATTGTGGTTCAGGGAAAGCGCTGAGATATCAAAGTGATTTCTTATCAACATATCCTAAAAAATTAAGTGACAATAAAGACTGTCTGGAATCACCTCAGACCATTCAAGGTTTGCAGGATCACTCAAAACATTACGATCTCTGAGCCCAAACATACATCCTGTAATTCCACCAAATGTTCAGCACGCCTCGGATGAATTTTCAATGAGAACAAGTGATTCTGGCATGAATGTGGTGTTAATTATGACATAAATTTAAGCAAACCATTTCCCACATTGCTACAAAAGTACAGAAGTGTTTTTTTTTTCAGAACTAGTGGTAAACTGTACAGTAAATATATTACAAAATCTCAGATTTATCCATTCATCTTCCAACCGCTTCTCCAAAATCATATACCCGGAATTGGGACTGATTCCAATTCATAGGAGAGTACCCAGTCAAAACAGAGCAGGTGGGATTTAATGTGTGATGTGACAATACCACCAAAAATTCTCATAAGTAACCAATTTGTCACGTCTGGATGGAGGAGGTGTGCCTCAAATTTATTGGTGATGTAGCGATTCATAAGGGAACTCTTACTCACGCCACCATCCCACCACCCCTTCAGGAGGGATGACTTTGCTTCAATGGCTATTGGAAAAGACACTTACTGGATGTGACATGAGCTTGAGAACAAACCAGTGAAAAATGACAAACTTCTGCCTTAAATGAGAGTATATTTGAGTAATACCAGGCATGGTAATATAAGCTCATCATTACATTCAGAACAACACTAGGGGTCTACATAAGAAAAAACACTTCACAGCAGCTCAGTCTAAACAGGCATTGCCTGCTGCATGGTGGCACTTGTGTCCCAATCTAAGGAGGCCCATCCAGGTAGGCACGTGGAATGTCTCGTCTCTCTGGCAAGATTACCATCTTCCTCTGCTGTCGGGGGAGCTTCGTAAACTCCGCATTTCAGTGGTGAAACTTTCTGAGGTATGCAGACCAGGGATTGGCCAGATCTCTGAAGGTGGGTATACCTACTTTTGGTCTGGTCGCTCTGATGTCTACCAAGCTTAGGGAGTAGCTCTTGCTGTGACGGATCAGCTGCTCCTTATGGTGTCTGATGTCACTCCTTTCAACGAGCGTATTATGATACTCATCCTAAGGCACCCCTTGGGTGTCTTGTCTGTTGTCTCAGTGTATTGTCCGACCGCAGTGAGTGACGTCTCACAGAGGGAGACATTTTACTCGCAACTTCGGTCAGTCGGTGATTTGGGACACCTTCCATGATAAGACCCTGAAGGTTGCCAAGGGTTGTGTTAGTGTTGCTGGTGTTTCCAGAAGGAGGTATTTCATCGATAGGAGTTGCAGCGCATGACTTGTTTGCAACTCCAGTCTGTACCGGGAACTGAGGAGGACAGCTGTGAGGGCTCTGAGGGCAACAAGGCAGTTGTTAGACGAATCTGTGACACATCATCTGTGGTCTAGTGACCCACATCCCACAGAGGAATTGCGGCATTGCATAGATCTGAATCTGTTCCTTAGAGACTTGCAGTCAGGGTAGATAATGGAACAGTCCTTATGGATGACATGGCTGTTATGACCCACTGGGCTGGCTACTTTGAGCAGTTGTTTAAAGCTGAACCTCTAGCTAGGATGTTGGACATCTCTGGGTCCACGGTTCTCGAGGCTGATCCTTCAGTCAACTGTGAACCACCAATCTCACTAGAATCCATGGGAGTCTGTGGTATCTGGGGTGAACTTCTCCAGGCTGGTGGTAAGGCTTTCCACCTGGCATTGCAGGCAATCTTTCCTTCCATTTTGCAGCCTTTGTTGATTTTCGTAAAGTGCTCAACTCAGTTGATCATGTTGCCCTGTTGGACATCCTGAGACTTTGCAGGACCCCCCGGAAGCTTCTGGACATCATGGCCAGCATGTACACTGGTACGGTGAGTGCTGTGCAGAGTGGAGGGAGAACCTCTGCGTTCTTCCCAGTTGATTCTGGAGTTCGCCAGGGGTGTGTTCTTGTTCCTACTCTGTTCAATGCTTGCATGGACTGGGTGTTGGGTAGGGTTGTAGGGTCCAGTGGTTTTGGGGCATTTGGTGGTGAAGAAAGTTTTACTGATCTTTGACTTTGTGCCGAACGAACGGTTGCTAGAGGAGTCCCGAATGAGCCACATTACCTGCATGGTGAGGAAGTGTTGTTACGGCAGTACAGCCATGTGGCACGTTTCTCTGAGGGTGATCCAGCTCGCAGGATCCTCATTGCTGAGGACCCGAGGGGATGGACCAGGCCAGGGGGAACGCCCACATAACACCTGGCAGTGACAGATGGATGGTCATTTCCAGAGGGTGGGACTGGACCGTGTATCTGCCTGAGGGGGTCGCGAGTCAGGATCCGGAGGAGTTTCGCCATGTGGTGGGTGTGGCAACGCGCTACATCAGCGCATGCTCCCCAACCTGACCTGACCTGACCTGCCACCAGTCTTAAAGGCTGTAACCCCCACTCAAACCATTTTACGCTCATCTGCATTTTCCTTAATACAGAGAGGTACATTTCAAACACTGGAACAATCCTTGCCTCTTGACAAAATCTGCATTTGTCAGACAAAATGCCCTTCTCCACAAAGCATTTAAGTGGATTTTCAGAATAACTGATAGGACCTTCCTGAGTCTGCTCAGAGGAAAAATGAAATTAGAATGCAATACTTAGAAAAACAAAAACATTTATTGTAATACAGTATGAAAGCGTACTTTACAACTGCTGCATTGTTAAAATATTAATACAATAAAACAAACAAAATTAACATAAAAACCCTTCAAAAGCAGTCAGGAAAAATCTATTGTTATTTTCCTGTTCTTACATTTACTGTTCTACACAAGCTGAACATTCTGTTCCACATAACAGAATTTTATTATCACAATTCATGAGGATTGTTGTTAAAGGGATTTAATGTCCTAACTTATCGTGAGTCTTTAATGCAGTTAACATCATTTAAGCATTATCAAATGTGTACTCGTTGGACAGTTTAATGTGTGTTTGGTTGGAGTGCTTTACAGATGTCTTGCCTCTTAGTGGACTATGAGGTCATTAAAATGCCCTTTTCAAGCTAATTATACACCCATGCCATCTGTAATTGGAACAGCTGTTGTGGAATCAGAATCGGTACTGTGTGTGTGTTCAGTGGAGGACTCATAATCACTGAGATAAGGCCCAGTGTCCTGCACCTCTCACCAGACTCAGTGATGCTTGTAGAGGTGTGTGTGTCTGTGTGTGTGTGTGTGTGTGTGTGTGTGTGTGTGTGTGTGCGCTATGAGCGGCAGTGCCTGTAGGTGTCACCGGATGGGCTGCTTAAAAGATAACAGAGTCGTGTTCATCACAGGAGCCTGGCGTCAGCGTCACATTGTCCAGTCCAATCTCACCGCCGACACCTTCGCCACGCTCTGCCTCGAAGACGATCTGCACATAACAGCAGGACAGCAATAAGCCAGCAGTAAGTCATTCAAGCCTGCAATGTTAAATGTTAACAAATGGCACCAGAAATCCACCCAATGTACTCAAAGTGCTCTAAAAATGATCAGAAATCTGATTCTATATGTTCAAAAAGGTATAATGCATGTCTCATTTCTCTTAAAATAGGTAAGTAAAAACAGTTTATTGGGTGTGTATGAATATATTATTGTAAACAAGCAGATTTTACATGATAAATAGTGGCAAAAACATCAAAATAACATTTAGAATATCTAAATCTCTAGACAGCTATACAGTTTATACTGTACATGTTAATGCGGTTGTACTGTTACCAGGGAGACTCTGTAGTAAATATGGCAGGTGCTGCTTGAGATAACCATGCAGTTTCACTGCAATGTGACGCTTCTTACCGACTGGGGGGGCTCGTCCTCCCAGGCCACGGTGAGAAGCTCAGTTTGCCAGGCCCTCTCGTGGCTGCTCGGCTGCTCCCACGCGGGGTAGCCGCTGTTGTCCAGCAGCACACGCAGGACGCCCACCTGCTCACCCACCAGACGGTAATTAAAGGCCAGGCATAAGGCAGCTCTCTGTGCGCCATGATTGAGCAGCAGCTTCAGCCGTGCAAGGTCTTTCCTCTGCCCCAGGAGGCTGGCAGCCATGTAGTATCCAGGACCTGTGGTGGATGGAGTGATTTTACCACAAACACTCCTGTCGTACATTGCTCCTACAGTACAGAAGTGGCAATCACAGTGGGAAATTTGTGATCCACTTTGGAGTGCCCCCTAGTGGTCATATGGAGCTATGGCCTTTACAAAAAACAAGCTTCCAAACACTCCACTACAATATATTTTAAATGTTACCTTTATCATGGTAAGCCACATTCCAGTCAAAGTCATCTTCCTTGTCCTGTATCCATTCACATGTTCCTTGATCAAAGTCACAGTCCATAATGGCTTCTGAAATATAGTAAAGCAAGTGTGAGCAAATGTGTGTGTGAGTGTTGTTGTGTCAACAAAAAAAGAAATTGCATTACCTTCCTTTCCAGGATCCACGGAAATATCCTTCACCTCTGACTGTGGGCCAAACACAGGAACTGTTAAGGGGGACAATGAGCAGAAGTTAGTGGGCACATGTTACACGTATGTACACTGTACATGTAGGAATCATGGGTCAGAAATCTCAAACGTATCATCGAACCTGTGCAGCGTTACATGGGCCAAAATGGACACACAGATTGATAATGAACTCTGGCCTAGCATTGATTAGTCCATGACAGCTCCTGTTACATATCAATAATTAAGCTGAAAGACATGTGACCTTTGCATATGGCCAGATACATTAATGTGACCTTAACAACCATCAACTGATGCTTATGTTCTTATAGATGTTACATACTCATGTTGCTGTTACAAAATATATCAAAACAAATGTAAATTCCTTTAATGATATCTGCATAGAGCTTTGCTTAAATTCTAATATGCAAATGATTATTTCAAAACTGTGCTTGTAAAGAGGAGATATGATTATTATAAGGCTGTTTGTTAATGGAACTAAACCAGAGAGCGTCTTTTCATCTTTTAGCAATGCACACTGACTCTAGCTGTCATTTGTCTGTTAACACACTGCCTTGAATGTGGGACAGGCTGCCTGCCTCTTCAGAGAACCCTGCTGATCTGTATGAAACACTTAACAAGCAGATGGACCAATGGGAGCCCCAGCTCCAGCAGCAGCAGAAGCAGATTGCAGTCTAATGACAGACATTCCCCTCTGAGGGATCTGTGCTATTTGCTTAACATCTGTTCCAGGGAATGGTAATGAAAGGCCCCAAATTTCTGTCTTTCCTCGCTCTCCCTCCCCAGGGACGGGAAGACCATGTCCCCAGGGGCTCACACGGCACCGAAGGGAATTCCTCCCCGATGGACAACTCGGGGCCTGTCTCCTCTCGCTGTTCAAGCCCTGGTGAAACTGGAGAGAAGCCTGGCCTCACTGGCTTCTTCAGGACCGAACATCTGGCTGTCAGCGCAGGCAACCAAGTCAGAGTCAGAGAGATGGGATGTCTTGACGTGTAGCTGGTTAGATTAGTTTTCCGCATAATTTTTCTAAAATTCAACAACATCTTGCCGTTTGGTTTAAATACTTCTAATCCAGCTTTGCCCTTGCATTTAGAGCTTACAAAAAACATCTGGAATATGTAGTAACTGTCCACCAATCCAGTTCCAAGTCACCGGGTGACCTGGGAATGAAGGGAGAAAAGCAAGGAGCACCCAAATTGGAGGTGTGAAGGCCACCAGCTTGTTCCTGTCCATCTGACAAATTAGTATTTATAGATAAAACGGATCACCAGATTTTGTGTGCTGATTTGTTAAAACACATATATATTTTTTTACTTAATACATTTTATTATCGTTTTAAAACAAGAAAATATAACTATTTAAATGATATACAATATAATTGTGATTATGTCATTTTTCCAACAACAACGTCTCTTACCATAAATCATGACCTGGTTATTGAAAATAATCCACAGACTTTGTTTTGAACATATCGCCAGTATGCTCATGCTTGTATCTTCTGTGCAGTGATATGATTGGTGTGTGCAGTTTGGAATAAGAAAACAGTTCCTAGATTAAACTGCTTCCTACTACATTATGTCTTTATATTTGCATATTGTCATTTACTTTTCTTATACTGTTTGCATTTGTGACATTGCTGCACTGATTTTTGCACTAATAATCATACCAAGGTTGGGGCCATTCCGGAATGCATCGATCAATTCCAGTCCAAATCAGGAAATGGAACTGGAGATGGGATTGGAAAAAAAACTATGGGGAATAGAATTGGAGCTGAATTTGATTTTCAGGGAGATTGAAGTGCCACCTCCAGTTCCATTTCCTGATTTGGACTGGAATTGATCGATGCATTCCGGAATGGCCCCAACCCTGAATCATACTGTTTACATTTCACAAAGGGTACTGTTGTTTTTACTACAAAAAAAGCACAAAAAGCCAGAGATTGTATTGAAAAATGCAATTCTGGTGACTGATTTTACATTCATGCATTAATTGCAAAATGTGTAATTAATTTTTCTAATGTTAGGGTTAGGGGTTAGGGGTTAGGGTTTGTGTGTGTGTGTGTGTGTGTGTGTGTGTGTGTGTGTGTGTGCGCGCGCGTGTGTGTATATATAAACATCTGTGACAATGATGAGAGCACCAGAGATTTCATAAATCAAAAAAGAACAAAACTCTCTACGGAGTGCTGAGGCAACACAAATCTAAGTAGCTCCTTTGAATTGTCATGCTAGTTAAGAGTAAAAAGGAAATCAATTAGCATGGATAGCAAGGGATGAAAATGGCAATAGTGGGTTAGAAGAGTAAACAGAAAGGAGTCTCACAGAAGACATCTCCCCGAGGACCGATTGGTGTCTCCTGCTCCTCCTCCTGCTCCTCCTGCCCCTCCTTCTCAGGCAGTCTGCTATTTGGTTCTGTCTCGCCAGGATTTCCAATGTACACGTCTCCATCATAATCAAAAGGCTGAAGATGAGTCTTTGGGCGTGAGGTTGCCACAGATTCAGGGATCAGATTCCTTTTCTGCTCACTGTCAAACTTGCTGTGCGGTGCCTTCAGCAGCAGGTCCGGAATAGCTGCAGGTTTGGGTATGAAGATCATCAGGAAGCTGGGAATGAACATGCCCCGTGGTGGGTCTTTTTAACAAACTGTGATACAGTCCTGAAAATAGTCACTTTTTAACCTAAGATGTATTGGCCATTTGCATCTGACATGTTTTCTTAGGCAGACTTGTAAATATTTTTCAGTAATTAAGCTAAATTCACGTTGTATGGCCTTTTGTGTTTTGCTCAGTTTCTCGTTAAGTTTTCTTCATACAGTATAGAGCTTTGGTCTAGCAGCAACACATATTGAAATTCTGATTTCATTGTATTTGTTATTTTTCTCAGTTGTGTTAACTACCTATTTTCTTGAGTTATACATCTTTTTGCATTGAGAACAACCAAAATCCCTAGACAAGTTGAAAGCAAAGGTGGAAGTTGATGACCAGAAACAAAAGGGGCTGACACAGTGATTACAACAATGAGCATGTCACTAGGAGGCATGAACACATTCCAGAGGAACACCATGCATATGGTCGACGGGAGGTAACACAAACCTCACAGTACAAAATAATAACAAGAACAACAACAACAATAATAATGTTTATTGTTGTTGTTGTTATTATTATTATTATTATTATTATTACTTGTTGAGAATATTAGCTTTGCAGGAGATGTAAGGTTGCAGTGAAGCTAATCATTCAATTTATTTGCTGTATTATATATAACTAAACACACAGATGCTCAAAGTGCAACAGTACCCCATGCATGCATGGAAAAAAGTGCACAAGTTAAAGGTCTGTCACATCAGCAAAACTGGAGCACTTATTATTTCCATCAGTGCACTGCTAAGAGGCACATGCGTAGATGATTAAAACTCTGGCAGCAGATTCGCTGCAGGTGACAGGCAGTGCAGCATCTATGCATTTTTTTTTTTTGGGGGGTGGGGGGTTGAAGGTAATGCTGGGACGTGAGGAGACTGCACAGATTCCGTAGTCTCACCATTGAAGAACTCATCTGCACTGCCCCTGTCCCCATCCCATGAATGCTGAAAGAATGGCTTTGCTAAAAAGGACAGAAGGCACCTTCATTTAGAGAAACCCTCTAAAAAAACAAACCTGCAAACGACATATGGAAAGCCTAGCACCCACCAATATTTTAGTAATAAGAGAGAGACTATCACAGCATATCTCTGAATTGCCTTAAATTAATGCTTCATCGTGCTGACACGCGTTCACACAGAGGCAGGAATTTGCACAAGTGTGATTTCCGTCGCAAGCTAACCTCACTCATGTCCACAGAACGTGGTGAGGAATGAGAAACAGCAAATGGACCACATTCATGCATGCTTGTGTTTTGAGATATGTAATGAACTACTGTAGGCTTCTTGTCTCCGTATTTATTGTTTATCAAATGTGACCAAACATCATTTAAAAAGCTTTAGCACTGCTGAAAATAGTCTGAAGCTGAAAACAATGTCGCCATGCGAGGACAGTTACAGAATTCATCTCTTTTGCACCTACTTCATGTCTCACCTGTGCACTCAGTGCCGTTGCCCCTGAATCCCGTCTTGCACTTGCACTTATACGAGCCCAGCGTGTTCAGGCAGCTGGCATGCGGACTGCACCGGTGGCTGCCATCGCCACATTCGTCGACGTCTGAAGCAACGGTGCACAAAGGGCAGCGAGTTATAACCCACAAAAGGAGGAGACTGCCTTGCAAAGCTGCAGATGTGACGGCTCTTTTTGTTTCCAACTGAAGAGCAAAATTCCAAAACCCACTCAGTCCTTGGGATTCGTGGACAGGGTAAGTTCATAAGAGAGTACTGTTACTGTGGATTAGCTCCGGGCCCCTGCCACTCTGAATAGGACAAGTGGTTACAGAAAATGGATGGATGGATGGATGACTAGGAAGCCTGTCATTGGCACTCTCATCTTAAATACACCAAGGGGCTGAGTGAGATTTTTGGAATTTGTTCTTCAGTTAAACAATCTTTCCGAAACACTGCTTCACATCCACATTTAAACCCAATTGCTGAATGTCCTTAATTTAAAAACAGTCCCCAGTCATACAAAGTAGCTCACCTGCACAGTCATATTTGCCGTTGACATACTTCAGATCAAACCCGATCTGGCACTTGCAGAAGTAGCTGCCAAAGGTGTTAACACATCTTCTGTTATAAGGACAGGGATTCTTCATGGATGCGCACTCATCAATGTCTGTTGGATGTAGATGGAGGCTTTGTTACAGCAGAAGAAGAAGAAACAATGAACTTTTCCACTGCTCAGCTGCTTGTCAACATACATTAAAAATATACAAGCATTCCTCATGACTTGTTTGGTTGAACATTTATAGCGCAGAGTTTCCTAAGAACATCTGCAGTTGTTTTGACCCATATATCTAGTGACTCAGTGGACAGCCTGTGTGTCTCTCTAATCCAGGGTTAGGACTTTGGAGTTGGCATGTTCTCCTGCTATTGTTCAGGATTCCTCTGAGGACTGTGGTCTCTTCCAGCTGTCCAAAAACATGTGATTTGGTTAAATGGCATCTCTAAATTTCCTTAAATGCACAAGTGCCCTATGATGGCCTGACATCCCATCTAGTGCATTCTGTATTTTGTCCCTGTACTTACTGAAATAGATTTTAGACTCATTGCAGTCCTTTATTGGAAAAATCATAGAAGATCGTTATTGCAGGTTTATATTTTGCTGTGAGATAACAGACTGGGGAAGAGTTGCTATCCTGCTGAAGTTAAAGACCAACTTGGTGTGGGAGCATGAGAACCAAAAACACTTACCGACACAGGTTCTCTGGTCCGGGGCCAGCTGCAGGCCCAATGAGGGGCAGAGGCAGCGGGTCTGTCCTTGGACCTCCTCGCAGCCGTACTGGCAGTGAGCCAGCGAGCAAGTCCTGGAGTCTAGGGCAGGACATAGCACCATAAAAGAATGAGCGACACATCATCTGCTGTGTTGATAATGAGTTCCTAAGGAATTCAGGCAACTATGAAGTACCTAAGTCAAGGGTAGTCCATCTTAAGTGCCTCCTAAAATAAACCCTGCAATATATTGGTCAAGTCCAGGTACTTACCCATGATGCCACCTACTGATGACACCACAGCATTCCAAAACTGTAGGACTGTGTCTTTATACTGGCACTGGTGGCACTATTGAAGGTATATGTAACCGCAATGGAGCCGTCGGCCATGAGCATATACCCATTCAGGCAGTAGGAAGGTATTTACAAAGGTACCAGCGGCACTAGTGAAGGTGTATATACCGGTACAGGAGCCGTCGGCCATGAGCATGTACCCATTCAGGCAGTAGAGAGGCATTTACAAAGGCATTGGTGGCACTAGTAAAGGTGTACATAAAGGTACAATAGCTGTTGGCCATGAGCATGTACCCATTCAGGCAGTAGGGAGGTATTTACAAAGGCACCGGCGGCACTAGTGAAGGTGTACGTACTGGCACAGGAGCCGTCGGCCATGAGCATGTACCCATTCAGGCAGTAGGGAGGCATTTACAAAGGCATCGGCGGCACAAATGAAGGTATACGTACTGGCACAGGAGCCGTCGGCCATGAGCATGTACCCATTCAGACAGTAGCACATGTAGCTGCCGTGGGTGTTCATGCAGCGATGCTCGCATGGGCGTGGTTTCAGGCCACACTCGTTCAGATCTGCAGAGAACCACACATTCATTGCCCTGCATTCTCCTTCCCCAGAGATCGCATGACAGATTATTCACCTCTGCTTTTATGACGGTCGGGTAGATTTCATGGGAAGCTCTGGAAAACCAGGCCCCTGAATGTTAAACCTTTTGGGCCGGTTTCTCGAACAAGGATGAAGACTAGTCTTGGACTAAATTGCTGTTTCAATGGAGATTCACCATTGTAATTCAAAGCTAGTCTAGGCTTAGGCTTAATCCTTGACTGGGAAACTGGCCATTTGTGTTTAATTCCTTTAGCAGACATAGTTAGTCAGAGTCCGAGACCAACGTTTGGTTGTCCATTTGTCCGTAAAAGCCTCGGAATTCATCTTCTGCATGCTAGAAGCATATGTACCTTTATTTAACGTTAAGCTGACTTGATTTAAAGAGTCTGTGACTTTGCGCTGGTGGTACGGCCATAACATTCTCAGAGTGTAACATCCTGGGTGTGCAGGTATGCAGCAGCAGTTATAGGGCTGCAAACGTCGAAGGACTGGCTGCTGATTTAATGGCAGGAAGCCGAAGAGCTGCAGCTTAGGCATGATGAAAACATTCATGAAAACAGGTGTTACAGATGGCCGAGCCCTGACAGGAGTTATAGATGGCTGAGTCATTAAGTGCACTGACCTTGGCTGCATGTCTTCCCGGTGTATCCTGGGAAACACTTGCATTTGTTGGGCCCCACACATTCTCCATGCTTGCATCCATGTTCGCACTGGGCTGTTGACATGGTAACAGGGATACAGAATACAGTGGATATGAAAAGTTACGTAAAAAAGAGACCATGATAAATAACTTCAAAACTTTTCCCACCTTTAATGTGACCTACAAGCTGTACAATGCAATTGAAAAACAAAAACATTCTGTTTGGGGGAAAAATATAAAAAATAAAAAACATAGAATAAGCTCATTGCATAAGTGTGCACACCCTTAAACTAATACTTTGTTGAAGCACCTTTTGATTTAATTACATCTAAATAAATCAAAAACTACACCTGAGTCAGCATGCCACATCTTGACTTAGCAATATTTGCCCACTCTTCCTTGCAAAAGCGCTTGGGGTCATCATCATGCTGAAGGGTAAAATTCCTCTCCATGATCAGTAACAAGCTTATTGTACGTTTTTTATTTTTTATATATTTTCTCTCCAAAACAGATTTCTTAATTTTCCAATTGAATTATACAGGTTATAGGTCACATTAAACATGATGTATCATGGTCTCATTTTTTTACATCATAAAAACTTGCCAGTTTATCAGGGGTGTGTCCACTTTTTATATATACTGTACATCACCACCTGAACCAGAGATCTAGATTTCTTGTACAATTAATATACATAATGTAAACTGACTCAATGTGCATTAAAAAGGTGATTGATTCACATGACTGCTCATAACATGACATGACATCATGACAGCTTGCTCTACTAAGAACAAGTTGAGGGAGGCGTAAAAAAGAATTTCCCCACGGGGATCAATAAAGTATCAATTATTATTATTATTATTATTATTATTATTATTATTATTATTATTATTATTATTATTAAATACAGTGGCCCATAACTGCAAAACATTACAGCAAGAACTAAAACACAGCAACATTAACAAAAACACAAAAGCAAAAATGAAAACACAACAACATTAACAAAAACACAACAGCAAAAAGGAGAATGCAACATTATCAAAAATAACCACATTGACTCAAATCAGAAAGGGTAGGATGTCATTGAACATCATGTGCTCATTTTTGATTGGGAACAGAGTATGACTATCACAGCAGAGTCAGGATTAGTCATCTTGAATTCTGAGGTCAGGGTTGCACAGGTACCTCCGAATTCCCAAGTTGGAACTCAACTAATAGTCATACTATCTAGCTCTGATTTAAAGGAACCCAAGCTTTTAGTTTGCATCGCACTAACAGTAAGACTATTCCATACTAACTACATGCTGTGTTAAAAAAAGTGCTTTCTCAAATCCAGTTTACATTGTTTTCCCGCTAATTTCCACCAACGGCCACAAGTTCTTCTCCTATATTACTCTGACTTCAGATGGCATTCCAGTTGAAATTTATGCGTTCTGAGTTCAAATGGAACACAGCAAAACAAATGCACCAAGATGGCAACAGGAGGCAGAGCTAGGCCATTGTGCAATAAACTGCAACACTCCTGTGATTGTTATACCCTCATGTCCAATCAGAAGCAAGCATGTGATGCTCAGTAAGGACCTACCCTTTCCGTTTTGAGATAATATCATTGTGTGTTCATTTTTACTGTTGGGTTTTGTTAATGTTGTTATGGTTTTGTTTTTGCTATTGTGTTTTGCACTTACAGGCCACTGTACATAAAACATTTATGTATTCTCTCATAAAACTGCATGTTAAGCATACCTTTTAAATAATCAAATGTACTTCAGTTCAGGCATGAAACCAAACAAGCTTGTGTGTAACACTGTATCATTGTAGGATGAAGGATCCACTTTCTAATTCCATATCTAACTGAAGCGGAAACTAAGTGTTAGCCGCTCACCTTCACAGAACCCTTTGCTGTTCTTCTTCCAGCCATAGCAGCAGTCCAATCTCCACCCGTAGCGACACAAGCCTGGCTGGGTCCCTGCTGAGACCTGCCTGCTCTGTCTGGGCGAAGAAAAAGGCCACAAAGGGACAAGCGTTCAGTCACGTTTGGTAACTGCTTCATTCGGGAGTTTGGCTTTGAAGTTACCTGTCCTGTCAGAAGGGCAGTTGCTTTACTTATAGTGCTGTGTATTGAATAGATATGTGGCCAGGTCATTCCAAAAAAAAAGAAAAGAAAAAATAAGTACATGTGATAATTATTCCTGTCTTCTGGATCCAGATGATGAGCAGGATGGCACAGCAGCTGACCCCATGGGCTGCAGCCTCAGGGTCAGGCTGTGATCAGCATCCTTCCCTGTCTGCCTTGGGCTCATGTCGTTCCCCGGGGTACCCCGCTCTACTTTCCTTGGCTGAAGAAATCAGTACTTATTTATTTACTTGATATCTCCCCTGAAGTGACTCGAGGGTGTTTGACAAGACCAGTAAGGGCAACAGATGACACACAAAAATATACAAAAACATAGTTGAGTATAACGACACAGTATAACATAGCCATTTTGACGAAACAAGGAAACACAAAAAAACAAACCAGCTTTCAGGCTGTGGAAAGGGCTGAGATAGGGTGAAGGGTTAGGAGTGTCTGGGTGTGTGTTCTGTGGTCAGAGAAAGAAAGCCAAGCTCTATTGGGAAACAAGTACTAGACTCAGTTACTCAATTACTGGAAACAATACTCAAGTAAAGTAAACGACTGGTCTGGTGTCCTGCGTTCATTTTTCCCCAGTAGGACCAAATAAGGCATGTCAGAGACTGATGATAGGTGAATGAGTATATGTACAGTGAACATTACAGTAGCAGAAAGTTATATATGTATATAAACGGGCAAATAGTAGCAAGCCCTAGAATGAATATGAAACACTAATGTGGCTCCAGTGAGAAACAGTGGAGAAAACAAAGGACACAGAGGGAAATCAAGACTCCAAAGGAAGCAGAGGCTGAGGGGGCGGGTTCTCCCCAAGCTCCTCCCACTCCATTTCATTCACCAGTCTCGCCAGAACATTAAATAAATCCCACTTGCCTCGTCTTCCATTTAAATAACCGGGGCTTTGAAGTATAACTTGTTTAAATTGCCTTGTAGAACATGTTTCAAAAATCAGTAACTCATTAATATGTGTATTGACATATTCAATACAGATTCAATGAATACAACAAATCATGTTGATTTTTATATCAGCGATAATAAAAGCTCCTATTCTATGCCCTCTACTGCAGTAATAAGACATTGGATAGTATGAGATAATAGAGACTGTCCCATGGAATTAGACCCCGGCATGCAGGTACAATGCAGTGTCCCATGAACTCCTTGACCCCCAGCCGACATGATGCAAAACTCTGGGTGTCCCAGATGTTTTGCATTCTGTCAGCACTTCCGAAAATGAGCGGGGGGCCCACAGGGGACCTGGGCGCGCAGTGGGGAGGGGGAACCTGAGACTTGTCTGAACTGCACGAGAATAGCCCAGCGGAGCAGAGCGCTGACTGTCCTGACAGCTGCCTGGCCGCATTTAGCGTGCTGTCTTGCGGAGCAGCCACCCGGACATGGGCAGCGTAAAAGGACCTGTCTGTCCTTAAAAAACCCACAGGCTCCTCTGAATCTCAGCTATGCGCAGGAAATCCACACCTTTCAACCGCCTTAACGATAAAGTGCCGTTTCGCAATTTACCACACATGTGAAATTAAGGTCAACATCTGTCTTTTCATCTGGTTTCACTGGTTTAGAGAAGCTAATAAATGAAAGTGCTTACATTCACAAAACTGCCCGCTTTCTCGTTCATGTTGAAAGCACCAGAACCCCCATAAGTATCGACCTGAACCTGTTGCCTTCTGAGCAAGAGCTTCATACAACAAAATGAGAGACAACAAGACTCACTATGTAAAAACAGGAACATGTAATGCTGTTAGGCCTGGCAACAGAGGATCAGTCCAGCAATCTCATATGGACAATAGCTTGTAATTGATTTCAGATCTGCCAGGGCTTTGTCATTTGAAGAATTGTATATGCAGAAGTCCTCCATGTGGAGACATCTGCTGCATCTGCCACTCACCTATGGAGCTCTGCGCCGCTGAAGGAGAGCAGGAGGGTTATGGCACTCATCCAAGAGAGAAGCTTCATGACTGTTTGAGAGGCAGAGCCTGTCGGCTGTAGAGCTTCTGGATAAGGGGTGTGCAAACCCTGCTCCTCTCTGGGACACTAAGATGGGGGGTCACTAACAGCAATCTCTTCTCAGGCCCCCCCCCCTCCACCCAGAACCCCCAAGCTCACTCTTTGTTTAGTCTGTATTCCCCACTCTCTCTCCCTCCCTCCCTCTCTCTCTCTCTCTCTCTCTGCACGATGTCCACTCCCCCCCCCATTTTTCTTACAGCCATATCATCTC
>JAODJW010000035.1:25757550-25768838 GCA_026777045.1 Hyperopisus bebe | reverse complement strand
AGCAAATCTGTAATGGCTGCATTAACACACACTGTGAAAGTAAATCTGCAGTGGCTACATTAACACACACACTGTGACACACTAATGCTCATGGCCATTTATTATACATATAGCCGTCATGTCCATTTCACACTGCTTGACAACCTCTACACATCTATAGTGCCTTTGCTTCTCAATAATGTTCTTAAGTAAACAAGAAGTTCTATTAGTCTTCAAAACTTTGTGCATGTCACTGCTGTGTCCTGCAAGAGATATATGAAGTGTTTTTTTTTTTTTATGTTTAACTGCTGGTAATGTGAAACGTCACATTTTTATACATTCTAATAATGTTGAATGCTTGAACACTTACACCATTCAAAGGCCTTGGGTAGCAGGCTGTAGCCTGGGCAAGTAATATGGCGGCTTTGCTGTTACCCTGCTTGCACCTACTACTTTCTTTTGTCAACCACAGGCTCTTCATCAAGATATGTTATTACGTGTCACAAGGGTCGCTTGCTACTCCAGGAACAGCTAAGCACAACATGGGAAGCTCTTTGTGCCAGTTCTAGCAGTGCCTGTTTGTACTGTGATGACTCACTGACAATTGTCTAGCCATACCGACGTCAGCTGTTAGTAACAAGAAGTTGATCTGAGCAGTTTGAGAGTGGCCTGACCTTGAGTCTCCTGCAAGAAATATGCAGTAGCAAGATCTTTAAATGGATCATTGCACATTTATTACATATTGTGTGATCATGCCACACGTACTGGAGGAAAAAAGTATATTAATAGCACAGCTGGCAGCAAATCTCTGAACACTTCAAGTTTTAATGCAACTGCAAGCCACAAAAGAATGTCAGGATGGAGAGAATGTTTGAAGGTTGCCAATGAAAGCATGACAGCAGACTCGTAACACACTTCCTTTGCTCACAAGAGCATGCACTGCAGTGCATTAAACTGAGTGTGCTGCGCAGATATTAGAATGACCGGCTCTGTGGTTTTAAAGAAAAACATTTTAAAACAGTACATCTCACTCATCCACATTTCCTGCCTTTTATCCTGGAAGAATCGTTTGGGTCACACCAATGTGGCAGTCACTTCCTGGGATCCCTAATGGAGCTGGTGGATAATTTAGTTTTGACACACTTAAGAGCTTGTGTGCAGCGCGGCTTGTTTTAACAGGAAACCACCAACTTAAACTTCCTCTTGTTCCAAATGCAGAAGTGAAAGGCAGCGATAAGAGAATGCTAGCATTTAGTAGTGTCAGAAGACTGAAAATATTAAGGGCCTATTTCAGTTTACCCTGTCGATTACCTAGAATTCTCCCTACTGCCTGACATTCAAGCACAAAAGTCAAGAAGTTGCGTCCAAAAAAAAATGCTATGTCACACCCTAACCCATGCGCTGAGAATTCTTGCTTCTTGGTGTGTTTATTAAAGAGCCACTGAGTAGTGCTGTCCACATTTCCAAGCGCTGAAATCATTCTTCCAGCAAATGATTGGTGTCTTTTGTTAATAACCTCATTTGTTTGCATACTGGACAAGAGAAACTTGAGTCTGCAGACTAAAAGGCATGATTGTGTCGCTTTAATCTGAGAATCACACAGCATGGTCTTTCCTTTCAATGCTACAGAACCATTTTCCCCGGTGATATTCGGCATGTATTGCTAAACAATTAGCAAAACCCCACTCCTGGAAGCTCACAAGGAAAGGAGAAGGTTTACTTCCCATGGAAGTTTATCAGTCTAAATGTGGGAAGTATCTCTAAAAAACTGGTCTAATGTCATTGTCTCGCTTTCTTCTCACTAAGCATGTAACCCTGAGTTAGTCTGGCTCTCCCCTCAAACCACATTTCCTGTTACGTGTCTCACTTGCAGCCCTTTCTGAAATGTCTTTTTTTTATAAATGCCAAAAGTAAAATACATTTAAGAGTACAACAGATGGCATGCACATACAGGTAAATAATCACGTACATACAGGTAAATATGCATGTGCATGCAGGGGTAGAACTTTTTGCAAATAGTCAATTGAGCAAGTTCACTAAAAATGTAGCCTGACTTGCAATTTTTCCAATAGCCAGCTGGCTGGTGTTCAGCTTTTAGCACTTGTTCATCTAAATGACTCTCCCCAGGCGGGGGCGAGCTCTGTTCCCGGCCCTGTTTAAATGTATATGCTATACAGTATAAGATTCAGTTACGCTTGTGTGGTAAGTCTCTCTGGTTTGATGCGCAAACAGTATCACAGGTTACTGAAAGAGACATGACTACATTAAGGCTTGGAACACCACAATATTGGAATATTACACACATCAGAAACAACTGCTTCATCCGCATTCAGTATTCCCCCATTCAGAATAGATATGTCAATAGTTTTCAATTTTTTGATTTTTGCCGGTTTAGGAATAGGAAGGTTGTAGTAACTTGCATATTGTTCTTTCGGGAATCCTTTGATGGGACTTTAGTCAGCGTGAGCCTGTAAATCCTGTTTTACAAGCTGCTCCCTATCAGATATAGTGGCCCACAGCAGGTGTTTCATGTTCCTTCAGGGTGATTTGGGCTTTGATGCTTTCTCGTTATCAGGTTGGTGGTGTCCTCTTGATTGTTTTGTTGAAAATGGCTGCAGTTTATGTGCAGAGTGCAGCTACAGTAAGATCTGGCCAACAATGTTTCACGGTTCATCACATCCCAGGTTCTTGGTAAAGGTACTTGTTGAATCAACACTGTTGTAATTCATTCCATATTAGTCTGTATTAGAAGTAGAGAACTGGCATTCAGATAAAGCACAATTTATACAGAACATACATTTTCTGTCATTGTATGTGTGCATGTAGACACAGCTGTGTGTGACTGGCTAAATGTGTGAAACTGTCAATGCTGCCAGACTCTCACCTGGTTTGCTGCTGTTCCTCACCAGGAAGCCAGTCTTCCTGTTCCTCACCCTTCACACACCCCGAAGAGTTAGCGTCAATGACCAAAGTGTCTTTCCAATTCTTGCAAAGATCAGAAAAACCACAGAGAAAGGATGGTTGCTAACAGATCATGGGATGTTACACGCTGTGCTTCTTCAGAGCAGAAGTTTGTAGCAATACTTATTATTATTTTATTATTATTCTGGTGGTCCAGAGGAGCCAGCCTCCCTCTCTGGGCCTTGTTCTGCTGTGCTGACGCCAGGCCCCTGCAGACACTCATCAGGAGTGATTAGTCACGTTCCTTTGGTGGGGCTTTGCCCTCCCTCACTGCTCTTTCATAAACTCACTGCACTGCTGTGAACACAGGTAGATGTTAAAATTTTCATGTGACCCCCTAAAAATAGATAAGCAGATATGCATACAGATAATACAGATGCGCATAGGGTGGGTAATACTTATATGTAAGTGTGCATTATTTTGTAACATTATTTTACTGTGCTTTCCTAGATTATTAAAGCCTGATATTCATATATAACCAGGAAAAACTTCCCTGGTTCTACCTTTCGACATTATAGCTATGACACTGTGTTGGGATACATGGAGGCCACACTGCGAGCATGCATGGGTGCCGCCTGGGTGTGTTGGGATACATGGAGGCCATACTGCGAGCATGCATGGGTGCCGCCTGGGTGTGTTGGGATAAATAGAGGCCACACTGCGAGCATGCATGGGTGCCGCCTGGGTGTGTTGGGATACATAGAGGCTACACTGTGAGCATGCATGGGTGCCCCCCCAGGCTTATGGAAAGCACACAGCCCTGCCAGGGCTTTCCCCATGCTATCAGGGTGACAGATGTACTGAAAATATCAGGCTAATTACAGATGGGGGGGTCAAATGAGTATGACTTTTGCCCACTGCTCTTTGTCTGGATGGCAGACAGCACCAGGGCACCTCACAGGTCATCTGTGATGAAGTTAATCTTGTTCACACCATTCTCAGCCACGGCTCTGCAAAACTGTGAAATTTAGCATAGCATTAGCATGACACTTCCTCTTCTCCCTATGTTTAAGCATGCGGCCAAAACCCCATCCAGCCCTCACAAAACCAGAGATGACAATCTCCAAGGCACTTAATAGTGAGGCAAGAGGAAGCTAAATTCCATTGCAGAAGAAAAAAACAATAGTCTTACTTGTGTACTGTTTTCCAGCCAGTGATCATTCTAGGAAATGTTTCTTTCCTGTCTGTTTTTGACCTTTGCAGAGACTACAGATTGGGAAAAAGCATCAGCCTCTAAGTATTTTGTAGAAGTTGACCTGGCCAGACCAGGATGAGATGAGTCAAAAGACTGTTTTATTGTGAGCTTCCTCTTCTAGTCCTCTGCCGCTTGGGTGTGTTGGGATACATAGAGGCTACACTGTGAGCATGCATGGGTGCCCCCCCACACAGTATAGATAAAATGCTAATTTCCATTCTGAAGTATTTTTTGTAAATTATCATAAAATACAAATACAGAAGTGCTGCAAATACAGAAGAAGACCAGACATGGTGGAAGAAAACAAATCAGCAATTTGGGAACAGTGATTTGGGTTGTGGCATGATGTCAGTAAATGTGTGTGGTTCTGGGAGGCATCTAGACCAATGGGAAACATCCTTGGAAATAAGGTGGATTTTCAAACGGCGTAAAGTACTAATGTCTCACTCATGCTGTCATATCACAAGACACACAGAGAATTTGCAAACTGTCAAACATGCTTTTACCATATAGGAATTTCAGGGACTTCCCCAATTAGATGATGATTTTTTTTATCTAATATATGTGAAGGGCTCAGTAGGCTCAGTCCAAGCTAAGAAACACTGTGATTTTAAAAAGTTATTTCATTATGTAAACAACCAACCAGAATGTATATCAGAATATGTGCTGACCTCATCAAAAAGCATTTAAAATTTGCATGATGGACATTTGAATTTGACTTGGATTTTGAAAACTATTCAAAAATTAGATTGAATGTCTGTTGTGATATTCCCCATCAATGTATGCTATGTTTGGTCATTTTTTAGTGTCCCAGTCAAAGTGATAGTGACCTTTGGTGGTGTTTGCCATAAATTTCTTGCCATTGTAAAAATATTGAGTCTTTCTGTCTCCCTTGACATTTCAGCTGGATAGCATTACTATCAAAGTGAGAACACATTCATCATCATGAATATCAAAACAATTATGGAAGAATAAAATATGTTCCAAGAGTAACATGTGTGTGATTCATGTTTTTGCATATGTATGCATATGTATCTCTACAAGGGGTGAGGAAGTGGAAGCACAGAACAAAAGACCCTAAGTCCCTCCCACATGTATAAAAATGTGGTTATTGTTATACATATACTAAGCTCCCCCACCCTGTGTTTGATGAACTGCAGCATCTGCTTGACTCTTCTCAAGAGCAGCTGGCAGCTGGTTTCTCATTGGTCCATCATCCTCTTTCACTTTGTGCACCATCCAATCAGATGGTCGTGGGAAAGGTGTGCGCTAAAGGGAATGGTATTCAAGGGGTGGGAGATAAGCTTCTGTGATTCATGAAAGCAGCAATATTCCCCAATCCACATCACTCCCACACTGTACTAACAGTCAGACTGCAACAGATGACGGTGCAGCAAGGATGTGAGTCAGCAGCAACATCTGCTCTGGGTCACAGGGATGAGTTTGGTACCCACTCCAGTACTGAGTGGAACTCTGCCCTCTACCCTAACCCGCTTTTCCTTTGGTTGTCTATTCCTGGTTGTGCTGTGATGGTGTGTCAGGACATTACAGCCTTATCTCAGTTGGCCGGTTATTTTATGATGCCTGCCCTCTGCCCTTCAATACACATCAGAGTTACACTACTGCTCATACTTAAATGTATTTCATTTCTACTTTTCAATGACTCTTCTCAATTTGTCTTCATATTGTGCAATAACAATGGCTTTCCCTAAGGCAGGGCCACCATCAGTTTGCAGCCAGAGGGACTGCCTGAGCTGGATTCCTGCTTATTAATTGTAGGGCAAACACTCACACATAAAGATACACACTAATTTAGAGACATTAGTTATCAATTCAGCCTCTCACTGAATACAGTATACAGGATCTTATAAAAAGCGCTTCAGTGTGACTGTCATCAGACTCCTAGTCTCCTGAGGTGACAGCACCATACTATCACTGCACTAGAATGAACTTTACTGTAATCATCACATCCTTGGATGCTGGAATGTTACATTTTTGCTAAGGTTTTCCTTAATTACTTATCTCGCAAAGTTCCAGCTGTGATACTCTAAGCAATATAATTATTTATATTTATTTATCCAATAAATATAAATAATGAATCATTAAAATAAAGATTCCAGTATAATGAGATGAGTATCAGTAGACATAGCACTGATATTATTTTTCGGTGTCCACGATTTTTCTTTGCATAACCATCTTGATAGTCTTTCAACGATGCAAAACACGTTAAATATTCATCTCCTTCCTGGAAAGGCAGCAATGCGCCGCCTGGTCTCCCGTCCGCGTCCCGTGTGAATTACGCCTGCGCCCGCTGTCCCCGTCAGCACCCG
Source organism: Hyperopisus bebe (assembly GCA_026777045.1). Classification (NCBI taxonomy): domain Eukaryota; kingdom Metazoa; phylum Chordata; class Actinopteri; order Osteoglossiformes; family Mormyridae; genus Hyperopisus; species Hyperopisus bebe. The sequence goes on along the minus strand of JAODJW010000035.1, from coordinate 25,762,373 downwards.
GGTGGCCCCTGCCATCCAGCTTAATCAGCTGTGTAAGCCCTACGGTAAATCAGCGCTCTGCTCACTGGTAGCTTTGCCCCCACGGTCCAGCTTACCGTATCAGTCCTATTAGCAGCTCCGGCATGGTGCAAAGACCATGTACCGGAAAATTAATTCTGTTTAATCTAGTCATGTCCAGTGGTTAAGTACAACAATTAACAATCTTTATTAATGATCTCAATCCACTTTCCGACAGTGCTAAAATTAATGAGCTGTTAACGAGTTAAGTTAATGGTTTCCATAGGCCTATACATGCTTGTTAACTTTGGTCAGCTGGCTGGTGTGAGATTTTCAATTTGAGACAAGTGTGCACACGCATTTACATGTATTAAATCCATATTATTCCATTATAAACCTAAAATTACGTATATCAAAAATCTGGGCTAGTTTGCAAACCCTACAGACTATTTACATGGTAATAAAACGGAACATAGCCGTCAATGCGTGTGGAGACTACTCTCGAATTGAAAATCTCACGCCAGCTGACCAACATTGCACCTGATCAAGTCATCTGGCATCGATTAGTAATCAACCAGGAAAAAAAAACAACTAGAAGAGCATTTGCTAGGTTAGCATGTTATAAATCACGTTGCAAACTAATATGGGTTTACAGTATTGCCTTACATTACGTTTCCTCATTTATTTGTTTGTTGTTTTAATTAATTGTGTGTTATGGTGGCGTTCTGGCTAAACCCTGGCTATCACAAGCAAAGAGGAAAGTTTTCAGTGAATCTAATCTCTTTTCATTGAACGGGGAAAATATGTGTAGCAATATTAATAACTCATTGGTTGACATTTATCGCTTGACATTTTTGCATCTGCTGTTTCATCTGTAATGCAACTCATCATCTTAACACCATTTCTATGTAATTTTACTATCTGAAGTTGTGAAAGTAAATCCATTTATATGATGTTACAGCCTTTTGTGAAATATTTCTTAAGTAACCTTTTAGATTACCTGGTTCTCAGTGAGATATTTGTGATTTGTGATATAGCTGACATCAAATGAAATAATGAATTAATAAATGTTATTTATAGATGCTGCCTCCAGGCCGAGTCTCACTAGAACAGTAGCACATTGTTTGCTGAAATAATGATGACAGATAAGAGCTGAACAGATCAAAATCATCCCTAATTTAGTGTGACTACAAGGCTGCAGTTCAGTGCGCTGCAGGCGTTTTGCATGTTGTTAAATATATATGAGAATGCTGTATGTCTTAGCTGAACAAACATCAGTCACAAAGTCTTCTATACCTACTAGCCAAAGAGAAATACTAGTGGCACTGATTTTGGCATTCCCGTTGTACATCTACAGAAGCTGGATTCCCTGTCAGTGTTTTGTGTGAATTTGAATACAGGACAGAATGAGATATTGTCAATCTCCTGACAGAAAGAGATCAACATTCAGGCTGATCTATAGACAGCTGAAGGCTGCTGATAATTAGACCTTCTCCCAGTCTCGTGTTTTCATTGCCCAATTTTTATGAGTGCGTATAAGCTTTCTACTCAGTCCAGAATGCTCCCTCCTGCAGGAGTAATTAGAAATTCTAAGAAAGATCAAGATAAAGCCTTTGACAGGTGCTGATTAATGATGGTATGAGGTCTGTCTGCTTTGGAAATGCAGGAAAATGAATTGTTGTAGCAAGTTTAAGTAAGTGCTTAAGGTCTGAAAACTGCAAATATTTATTGGTATTTTCATATCAATGTCTAGTTAACTACTCTGGTGTATAGTTTATGTTTTATCAGAATATTTCCCTTAACATGGGAATAACCAAATAAATATTTGGATAGTATTAAATATTTCTGTTACCAATAAGTCGATCTTTATTTCCTTATTTTCCTTCCTTCGGATCATGTCTCTAATATCCTCCCAACAACTTCTCAAAGTTCCTGTTCTATAAGTGTAGCACTGCGTTGCATATTATCGATAGCACGGTTTAAGGATAATTATTATACTTTAATTCAATTTAATCTGCATTTTTTCAACTGCAGGTGATTATTGTGTTCTTCACTGCTTTTATTGTGTGTCGTGAAATTCTTCAAGATAAATATATAACAGTTTTGTCATGTCAGGTTGAAACATTCGAAACCACTGGTTCGGGAAAGCCTGCAGTTGCAGTGTCCAGTAGAGATTAACAGTGCTGACTGATTCAGAGGCACACAGTTCAGACAGCTACATGAGCCCTTAATGCTGTGCTGACAGTGGAGTATGACCTCACAGAGAGGAACAGCAGTAGGGGCTCCCAGGGGGGTGGGGGACAACTTTGACTCTGGCTGTGCTTTCCAGCTTCATTCTGTGCCTTTTTGAATTCCCATTACAATTGGATACTGAAGTTGAAGTAGGCATTAATGTAGCCGATCCACACATATGAGCAACAATGTTTTTATAAGACCCATAACTTTCTTCGTTCGTTTGTTCGGTTTTCATTGAACTGTACATGAGCGCGGCCCATTCTGAGTGTGCCCCTGGCGTGTGCCCTGTGCCGTCTGGTCTGGGATGGGGCCAGCTGCTCCTCCCACCCCAGTCCTGGATAAATGCTTGAAACATGACTGGATGCCTCAATAATAAATGAACAAGCAATATCATTTAAGAGTTTGTGCTTGTTTTATGGAAAAGAAAACCAGTTTCTTTTATTTGCTTTGGGTAGAATTCAGGACAACCTGCTTCTGCTGGTCTAACACTGTGTGTCTAGATCATTCTGGCCTGATAATTTCCAAGAATCCTGGTGTCATGGCAACAGATTGTCCTACCAGTTAGGAAACTAGACATACAACTCACATACTGATGCTTATGGATTATTATAATGCTGTAGATCACCAGTGGCACCTGCCCCCTTTCGTTGCAGTGGCCAGCAGTGATCAGTAATAATTATAAGTGTGTTGGTAGGAGTGGGCAGTGCAGTAATAATTATGAGTGTGGGTAGGAGTGGACAGTGCAGTAATAATTATGAGTGTGGGTAGGAGTGGACAGTGCAGTAATAATTATGAGTGTGGGTAGGAGTGGTCTGTAATAATTATGAGTGTGGGTAGGAGTGGGCAGTAATAATTATGAGTGTGGGTAGGAGTGGTCTGTAATAATTATGAGTGTGGCTAGGAGTGGGCAGTAATAATTATGAGTGTGGGTAGGAGTGGTCTGTAATAATTATGAGTGTGGCTAGGAGTGGGCAGTAATAATTATGAGAGACGCTAGGAGTGGGCGGTAATAATTATTAGTGTGGCTAGGAGTGGTCTGTAATAATTATGAGAGACGCTAGGAGTGGGCAGTAATTATTATGAGTGTGGCTAGAAATGGGCAGTAATAATTATTAGTGTGGCTATGAGTGGGCAGTAATAATTATGAGTGTAGGTTGGAGTGGGCAGTAATAATTATGAGTGTGGCTAGGAGTGGGCAGTAATAATACACTGGGTAAATCCTAGGTACACTGGGAAAATCAAAGGTAAAGTAGATTGATAATTCGCTGATCAGTGCATGGGTAGGGGGATGCAGGGGGGATGGGGGTTTGCAAATTTACTGATGTGCTGGGGTCCTGGGTTTGTCAGGCTAATTGGCCTGGGGCCAAGGAGCTAGCAGCTCGTCTCCTCTTCCTCCCTCAGCCAGCAGTTCCCTCCCTCCTCCTCCCTCACCTTGCAGCTCCTGCCCTCCTCCTCCATCAGCCAGCAGCTCCTCCCCTCCTCCTCCTTCAGCCAGCAGCTCCCTCCCTCCTCTTCTCTCAGCTAACAGCTCTTCCCTGTCTCCTCCCACTGCTAGCAGCTCCCTCCCTCCTCCTCTCTCAGCTAACAGCTCTTCCCTTTCTCCTCCCTCTGCTAGCAGCTCCCTCCCTCTTCCTCTCTCAGCTTGCAGCTCCCCCTCCTCCTCCCTCAGCTAGCAGCCCCTCCCATCCTCCTCCCTCAATTTGCAGCTCCCCCTCCTCCTCTGTTGGCTAGCAGCTCCTCCTCTCTCAGCTCACTGCTCCTCCCCTCCTCCTCTCTCAGCTAACAGCCCTTCCCTTTCTCTTCCATCAGCTAACAGCTCCCTCCCTCCTCCTCTCTCAGCTTGCAGTTCCCCCTCCTCCTCTGTCAGCTAGCAGCTCCTCCCCTCCTCCTCTCTTAGCTTGCTGCTCCTTCTGTCCTCCTCCTTCCTGTGCTCATGGCCTCACTACTATACCTGCAGTTGTTATCAGGTCTTCAGAAGGCCTGGGTCTGTCTATGTTTAAAATGTACAGGTTTGGACCCCTGTGACCCTGCATAAGATAAGCAGGTATTAGAAATAAATGGATGGGTGGATGGATGGATGGATTATTATTATTTGTGCTGTGGGGCCTATTTAGAGGAGAAGCATCTTCAGCATAGTATTAAAATGTTACATCAATGCCATACAGAGATTTTTACCTATGTGGAGACCTGAAAAATCACACTTTTTTTCATATGTGGAAGAACAGGATATGTTTGATCAAGTTGAAAGACCAACTTTCAAATTAGCCATCACTGCTGCACTGTTTGATAGCCAGTATGAAGGCTATGATGGGAGGAGAAGGCAGAGTCTCCCCCTTCTATTTCTCCTAGGAAACCCCACTGGATGGCCTTTGAGCTCCGCTGGGAGTATGAAGGCTATGATGGGAGGAGAAGGCAGAGTCTCAACCTTTTTTTTCTCTTGGGAAACCCCACTGGATGGCCTATGAGCTCCGCTGGGAGTATGAAGGCTATGATGGGAGGAGAAGGCAGAGTCTTCCCCTTCTATTTCTCCTAGGAAACCCCACTGGATGGCCTATGAGCTCCGCTGGGAGTATGAAGGCTATGATGGGAGG
>JAODJW010000035.1:25742558-25757450 GCA_026777045.1 Hyperopisus bebe | reverse complement strand
GCTGGCAGTATGAAGGCTATGATGGGAGGAGAAGGCAGAGTCTCGACCTTTTTTTTCTCTTGGGAAACCCCACCGGATGGCCTATGAGCTCCGCTGGCAGTATGAAGGCTATGATGGGAGGAGAAGGCAGAGTCTCGACCTTTTTTTTCTCTTGGGAAACCCCACCGGACGGCCTATGAGCTCCGCTGGCAGTATGAAGGCTATGATGGGAGGAGAAGGCAGAGTCTTCCCCTTCTATTTCTCCTGGGAAACCCCACTGGATGGCCTATGAGCTCCACTGGCAGTGCTGGGGCTCAAGTATTTCAGTATTTGGTCAAGGCTTGTTGAACAAGGCTCGGTGCATCTTTTTTTAATGTGCAAAAAATGACAAAACGCATAATTTGTGGTAACATTTTACTTCAGGGGGCACAAATACCTAGTAATAAGTCAGTTACTACTGAAGTACAAATCATGAACAAATACAGCAGCTACAGTACTTGAGATTAAAGTTGTAACACAATTCATTAATGAAGATCTGTATTTCACTTGGTTATTCATGACTTGTTCCTTCAGTAGTTCCTTCAGTAGATCACAAAGGTTTACTGAATTAATAGATATAATAAATATAGCAACTGAGATAAAAGATGTGTCATGATTCATTAATGATGAACCATCATGAGATCAGTATGTAAGTATATAAAACTTAGTTTGTGGTTAATTAATACATAATTAAGAGCATAATACTATATTATTTGTGCCCACGCAAGTAAAGTGTCACTGACTTACCTCACAATGTTTTATGGTGCTCACTTTTGGATTCACATTAAAATGAAGAAGAATACTGCAGAACAAACATCAAGCTGCTTAATAAAACATGTATCAGCTTTTATGGATACAAGAGCAAGAATCAAAGAGGTATATGCTTATGTCAGAATGGGTCACATGTCACATCTGGCTTAGCTACACAAATACACAGCCCATCTTTCCTAATCAGAAGTTCGTTTTTGTGTTAGAAATTTCTATGGTTCTCTGGTGACTCGGTCACTCTACTTGAGGGAACACAAATAATGTAGTAAGTCAAAAGTCAAGTCAAAGTCAAAAGCCTTTATTGTCAATTCTGCCATAGGTACAGGACACACAGAGGATTGAAATTATGCTACGCTCAGACGCCATGGTGAGTGCGCTGACAATGACAAGCAAGACAGACATGCAAGACAGATATACAAGTATTCATGTATACAAAAATAAAATTAAACTAAATTAAATACTTTGTGTAAAAGATGAGTACGGGTGTTGTAGATGTCCGGAAGGAGGGGAATGGCATTCCAGTGGTCTTTCCTGATGCGTTTACTATGCACTGCAGGGTTTTTTGATCACTGGCAGTTCAGGTTCCAAACCACACAGTGATGCAGCCTGTCTGGATACTTTCAGTGGTGCCTCGATAGGAGGAGGCCATGATCGGTACCGGGGCACTAGCTGTCTTTAATTTGTGGAGGAAGTAAAGGCATTGTTGGGCTAGTACATGCTTACTTAATGCATTAATTAACCAGTAAGTAAGTGGCTATAGCCCTGAGTATTTTAAGCCTAGCCCTAAGTGTTTAACCCCTGATGCTAATCTTCCTTTAAAAAAAAGCCCAGGTAAACTTAACTTAGCCCCTGAATTTTTTCAATAGCTCAAAATGCCCCTGTGGTTCATATATTCCATTTAGGAACTATAATAGTTAACAGTTAACTAATTAGGTAATAATTAACTAATATCATTCCTGCATGGAAAACATGAATCATCATAATTGATTAATGATGAACTAACACTTAGGTAATGGTTAATTTATGCATTAAGTGCGCACTGCTACATTATGTTCCCTCAAGTAAAGTGTTACCAGCTACTCTGTGCATGGTGTTTTTCTTTTCTTTTTCAAACTAAAATTAGAATTTTGCAGTTTATTTTATAGATCAGGTTATCACACTGATCATGGGCAACTGCAGACGAAGACAAACGATTTGTCCATGAGGTGAGAGGTAAAATAAAAGAGCGGCTGTGAGTCAGTCACCTGCAAATGTCAACTTACGGTGTTTCGACAAGCACAATCCATAAAAACACTCCATAGTGAGGGATACCATGGATGAGGCCCCTTCTTTGAATATAGATGTGTGCAGAACATAGAAAGTGGTCTACTGAGCAGTGGAAAATTGGTCACATGAGTTATCTTTAATTGTATTGCACTCTTCAAGCATGTGAGCAGTGTGTCTAAAAAGAGTGCTTCTTTTTCAGGGTGAAGGGCTCTGGGGGGGTGCATTTGCTAGTATGTCAAGGTCCACTTACATCTCATAGATTTTAAATCTGTCGGAAGACATTTCTGTTCTGGTTTGAGAGAAATTAATATTCCAGTGTGACTGAGCATGAGTGAGTGTGGTTTAATTATTTGGTGACTGCAGAAACGATACAAGCCACACACTGTGGGTGCTTGAGGCGCCATCTCAGCTGGACATTTATGGGAAGCTCAGGAGGAACATGAAACAGCATATTTAGTCTGGCTTCTGATAAGCTGTCAAAATGACAGGCGAACAGGAAGGCTGAGTAGCACTGGAACTCACTTCCTGATTTTACTAAAGCTGAAAACACATGACGCGTCTCACAGGAATGGATGTTCTGTATATAGTCTGCACACTCAGATAAGTCGTTCTAGAAAGACTGAAAGGGTAATGAAAGAAATTACAAGCAAAAAAGACGTATAAAAATATTGAATGCGTGCAAAGGCTGTAGATTTTAAACTTTTAGTTTACACCACACTTGTTTGAGTTTTTAAGTTTTTTGTGGTGTTTTATATGTATGTCTACACTGTTCTCATACATATCAGGAAATATGCAAAAACCTTGAGATTTGTGTTGTTTAACTTCAAAAACAGGCCAAAAAGACCTTCTGTGTTTCCTTCAGGCTCACTGTCTACAGTCAGCTGGGCGAGCATCTAATATGATGCCGGCAGATGCCTCAAAGTCACCAGCTGAGCTCATCACAGTCAGACCTCAGCAGACCCATCATTGGCGTCACCACATTCTAACGCAGGCCCTGCAGGTGTATCACTCACTCTAACGCAGGCCCTGCAGGTGTATCACTCACTCTAACGCAGGCCCTGCAGGTGTATCACTCACTCTAACGCAGGCCCTGCAGCTGTATCACTCACTCTAACGCAGGCCCTGCAGCAGTATCACTCACTCTAACGCAGGCCCTGCAGCAGTATCACTCACTCTAACGCAGGCCCTGCAGCTGTATCACTCACTCTAACCCAGGCTCTTCAGCTGCATCATTCGCCCTACCACAGGCCCTGCAGCTGCAACACTGAGCTCTGAAGCAGGCTCTGCAGCTGCAGCACGAGCAGAGGAAAGAAAGGAAAGAATAACGCTGAAACACAAATGCGGTGCAGGCCATTTCAGACAGAGGTCACATCGTCCAGACTAATTTTTATTCCTGCAGGTTAAGCGTATAACACACACTTCTGACACCAATTTTTCTCAATGTGCACACTCTGTGGTTTAAGTGCGGGAGGAATTGTCTTCTTTATAATCAATCTCTTAACACTTTATAATGTTTCCTGAATTATTGAAACACACGGAATGAGTCACCCCAATTCAATAACATGGGATAGTCTAATCCTATCTTAAATGTCCAAAAGCAATAATTTCACCTGTTGTCAGGGTGAGATCCAGCTGTTTATGAAGCAAAATAGAAACCTCATCATCTAAATCTAGCATGTGCCATGTTCAGGAGCTACATGCAGCATCAATCTTAAGCCACTGACTGCTGTTCACCTTCCCCTGTAGCTCAGCCAACAGAGAATGATTTTGAAGTTTTATACTGCATGGGAAACACTATTGGCAACCTTTGCTCGCATTCTATAAAATCTTCTGTATCTCTGATGATACATGTTAATCAGTTATCAGAGATCTATTCCTTTTCCATAACCTTTTATATAATGCATGATCAGAGCCAGTTTCAACCTAAACCACATGACTTTGGACTGTGGGAGGTGAGTATGTTCAGCAGCTCTCAAGGTGTGATTATAATTACCAATGATAATAACAAATAAATTACCAGTTATGGCTTTTGGTGCTTCCAAAAGTTTTTGACATTATGTAACTTAGACCATAGTGTTTATGGGTCAGCAAATGGAATTATTAAAGATTCTCCAGAACAAAAAAAAAAAAGTCAACAGTCTTGAAAACTGAGTGATTGCCATTGGCCTTTATTACCATTTTGTAGCAAATTTAAACTCTTATTTAGCTCAGAGTCTGCTTCTCTCAGTCATGCCAGGCCTATCAGACTGTTATGAAACAGACGCACACAGGCCTATGCGCACACACAATGAGACCATAGCAAAGGAAATGAGCCAGACATCAAATACGCAACTCCCCTGTGTGCAGACTGCCTCTGCCGTGCAGCAGTCACCAGTCCTCTGTGAAGCAGCACTTCTCTGTGTCTCACACACTACACACTGAAAGACATTCCTTTGCCCATCAGCTAATTAAACACAGGCAGCACCCACTGTGTGGACAGTTTAATTATACTGCAGGCGAGCAGTGATGAAGGCAGTTAGGTCTTACTCACATACATTCATGTTGAATGAAGTTTGTTTTTATCTTCTATTGCTCTACATTAACAGACAGTCAATTTCAGAAGTTCCAGTCTATGTCTCCCAGCCATCAGTTTTCACTCAGTTATCAGTCAGACATCTCACAGAAGAAGGACCGTCCTCGTCATTTTCACATCAGTTGTAAAGCATCTGCACTTCACATGGAGTCTCAATGTCTGTTTCTGTTCATATTTAAATAATTATAATTTGTAGATTTCGGAGTGAGTTTGGTATATATTTGTACCAAAATACCATCGGAATGACAGGTTATTCTGTACTCAAAAATAGTCAGACTTTCTTTCTGTCATGCGCCAGAACCAGTAGGAACAAAAGGAACTTTTGGAGGCTTCAGAATTTGCTTTTGATGAAACAGGAAGGCCTGCAGCCTCACACTTCCTGTTTGCCTGCATAGTTTCCCTGGTTATACTGAAGGTCTGATAGTGGTGCTCCAGCTGACATATCAACAGTGTTGGGCCACCCTGGTCTGCAGCAACACTGGGTGCTGATATCTGCTGTGAAGTACATGGTTTAGCATTGACCCTGTTGGATAAGCGCTAGAAATTTACCATTCAGCTAAACTCTCTGTGCTAAACTGCATGTGACTGTACTGTTGCATCATGTTGTGAGGCCTCAATAGGGCCATTATATCTTCAGCTCAATGATACACATGATCCTTGTTGGTGATAGTGGTCCCCAACAGGCAGATGCATTCTTTTCCATGCCAGAATTCCTGAGAACTCCTCAACCCTTGTTGAAGGTCATTATCAGTACTGGCAATACTGCTGATGGACTTGACAGTGACGAAAATATGATAAATACCCCCTACCTGGTCTGACACACACAAAATACTATTTAGAGTGTCCTAAATGTGCGATGCCAGAACAAAAACAGAGGCTATCTTTCAGGAAATCTGTTCTGCTGCAGAAACAGGTGAGTTCCCATTGGTTTCTGATAAGGTGTTTTGACTCATGACAGTATTATAGAAATGTAAGATCCACAGCATGAATTATGCTGCAGGAATCATTTACCCAAATAATTAGCTAATGATATTTTCACATTTAATGAGGCAGGTAGGCTAAATGTTTGAAAGCCCTGGGACATAGAGATCTTTGATGTGGCATTTCCTGATCGCACAGGCAGGAAGTGCAGCAGATGTTGGCAAAGCTACCATCACAAGGCATAATATGAAAACGTTTTGCACATACCCTGTTTCCCATGCAGGCTTAACACAAAACCACATGGATCCAAATATAGTACAAAACACTTCCTATTGTTGAGAAAGTATATATTCTGTTACAACTTTTTAAAAAAGCTCAAAATTAATCAAATGTTCAACAGTTTGTTACACCTCACATTTTTCAGCAGTCGGATTGCCATGGCAACATCAGCAGTGCCAGTCCTTCTTACCGCCAGCTCATATTTAATGTACTGTTTGTATTTCTCTCAGGAAGCCTATTGATTCATTTCATTCGAAGCATAAACATTACATTTAATAGGCCTATCCATTTCATTCAGTTTTATATATTTTAAAACATATTACACAACAGAGATTAGGCTTTCTGTGACCACATTTCTTGGGTCAAATGTCTTTATTGTGGATATTTTAGCCTGAATTACTTTAGTCTGAAAATAGGTGCAGTATGCTGAATGTGTATTACATTAACTTTGTGTCAACTGCTGACAGACAATCAATAAATCAATATTAAAACAATAAATCGATCATTTGGTCTCCACTCCATTTTCCTGTTTTATTTAAGGATAATGGCTATTCTTGTTTCACATGTTATACAAATAACCAATTGCATATACAGAGCTGGTAAAAAATGTGACTACTCTATATTTTTCAAAAAATCTGCATTTTTTTTAATCCTGGTTTAATCCTGGTTCTGCGGGCAGAAGGCTACACTGAGCAGTTGGTTGCTTCCAGGTTTAAAATTTCTAATGAAAGCAGGACACAGGAATAGGATAAAGCAGGTGACACTGGGAACCACCAACTTTCTAATGCCAGAGATGACCGTTAACTTATCCAACAGTTTCTCATGAATTGTAGGATGACATCAGGTGACCTTCAAAAGAAACGGGAAACATTAAGTGCAGGTGTGAAGTGCACTGCTAGGACAGTTCATATCAGGCTCCTAGAAGCAGGATTGAAGACCCATAAAGCAAGGGAGAAGCCTTTTATTATGTGACATGTTTGATGTGGGGCAGACCCAGAGGCAGGGTGCTTGTGCAGTACTTTCTCGCTCAGAGGTTACATCCGGAAGACTTACAGGGCTGAGTGAGACTTCCTCCCCATCTTCCTTCCACTCAAGCCCTCCGATTCACTTTCTGTCAGCAGCAGCACCGTTGACATGCTACCGCCCATGACTCTGCACTTCCTTGCCAAAGCATGTTCCATCCAATTATCACTCCAGACGAGCTACCGTGAGCCTGTCGCTGCGCATTACTAAACAGACTGTCAGGCTTCCTGGACACAGAGTGACTCAGCGCCTGCCTGCAGCCTTACCCAGGGTGCCACACACAGGTGTGGTGCATAGATCAGTGCTTCTGTCTCACCCTGATAAAGCATCACCCTTCACCTCCAGCGTCTCCAGCAAAGCCAGGAGCTGCTGAGCACCTTGGAGACTGTAACCACTGGAGGATCCCTCAACTGAAACTTACGTCAAATGTGGAAGGCAAGCAGGGGGGGTTAAGAGTTGAACCGGGCGCAACGACCCAATCCGTCTGCTCTTTTTCACGCTTACATTTTGTTATTTTTCCTGTTTTCCAGACATTTGGAGAAATCACTAATAATGTGCAAACGGTTCCAGCAATAAATTTTTTATTAAATTTTCATAAGCTGTTCTTGAATTTCCATTGTGATTGCATGAAAATACGCTATTACATGAATGCATAATAATATATATAACTGATTCATGAGATGGAGTGTTTTGATATTTTTTAGCAACCTCTTCTGGCAGTATGAGCCCATAATGTGTGATAGTAAGTTAGCAGCTGAGTTAGCCTTCCAGCCAGCTGCAGGATGCCATGCGGGACGGTGGTCTGCGGGGCCAAAGATGGCCCCCGCCTCGGCATGCCGTGTGGGATGGGGGTCCGCTGGTGTAGGCAGCTGGCCACAGGGGAACCCTGAGGCACAGCTGGAAGCCCCAGCAAGAAGGAGCACGAACAATGGCAGTCTGCTGGCCACAGGAAGGAAGTCGTGCAGCAGCAGCTGGCAGGGAAGTTACTAAATGCTACAAGCTTAACCCAAAAGGATATCAGCCACCACATCTTATGAATCAATGTGGAACATCCATCTATCCATCCTTACGGGGACTTTCTGCTTAACCTGGAGCCAATCCCAGGAAGCACAGGGCTCAAAGCAGAAAGCAGGGCGAATGCTGGGTAGGATGCCAGTCTGTCACAGATCACAAAGTGGGCCGTCGACAGTTACAGTCCTCCCACGTGTAGAGGTTTCTGGTCAGGTTAGTGCTCCAGAAGCACTTTTATGCCTCCCAATTTTTGCTTTTTAAAATTTTTAAAAATTACCTAAAAAAATAACCCACTCGGCTACCCCCAACCCCCCCAGTTGCATGAGTCAATGCTGGTGCATCTAACCGCTAACAGAAAGTTGTTTTCTCTTTTGATAGGCTAGTTAGAGAAGTTCGAGTGGAATAGAGGAAGTGTTTCATATGCCAGTCTCTCATTTTTTCAAGTTCCTACACAGACATACAATCAAGCCCTAGCGTAAAATCAATTGTGTAAGATCGGTTTTGCAGCCCAGCAACTGCTAGCACAATGTAGTGTCCCTGTCATAAGGTCAGATTCTCACATTCATAAACATGGATGCAGAATGAGAATGGAATCTGAAGAGCGGGTAAACTGGTCAGGGTAACATTAACGTTAAATAGCTCACCTGCAGAACACTTATCCTGATCTAGTCCCTCGGTGTCATTGTCACATTCAAATCAAACTGCCATGTATAAAAGCAACAAAATTAAAACATTTAAGCAATTTAAATGGTTTAAAATATTATCTTTCTATGTGAACTTCCATCCACCCATCTAGAGGCTATTTCAGGAAGCACAGGGCGGAAGGTCGAGGAACACTGGGTAGAGCACCAGACCCTCCGAGCTGTCTGATTTCTTCTTTTTTTTCTTTTCAAACGTTATGCAGTCTTACTTTTTATGCTCACATTTAGGTGATTAGTTGATAATTTTATCCCCTTAAAGAAACAATCCTAATTTTCATGCATAGCCATCCCAGTGTGCAAACCAATGAAAAAAAGCACACACAAAAAAAAACTTGACCGTTACCCCAGCAAGACTTCCAAAAATGCAGAGGAACTAAATCTGTTTGCCATGTCACGTGTTTAACTGAGACTTCTCTTCAAAAAAATTCATGTCGCTCGAGACTTCTGTGCCTGCGCTGGCTTTTGTAACCTCCTGTTCCACTGCCAAGGCCTGCCATTGTCCATGCAAAGGGCACATTAAGTTTTTTTACCGTAAACTGACGCTGCTGGTTTTCTAGGTCAGTTAATAAGCTGGCAGGAGATTCAAACACGCACAAGTGCTGGCCAGCCGCTTGGAGGCCGTACTGTGCTGCATGGCCAGTAAAGTGTGTCACTCGATGGGACTTCCTCTACTGGAACCTAAGGCTACAGCTATGTAGCTATGTCTGTGAAGTGCGTGCGTTCGTGGCATGCCTGACTGAAAATGTAACATTAGCACAGGCTATTTCAAATCCTTCTCCAGCTACTGTATTGCCAATATTACATTTTCATTCTTCACTCCACTGCAATCGAGGACTGCAAACTTGGCTAGAGTGGGATTTTCAATTCATGTCTGCACACGCATTTACATGTATGTAACAGTTCTATTACCTGAATTGTAATAGGGTTTGCAAAGTAGCCTAATACTTTTGATGTAACTAATTTTAGGTGTACAATAGAATAATATAGATTTGCCATAAAATGTCTTGCACGAGCGTCTGAAAGTACAACTAACATGCTAACGCAAGCCCATGCATTCCCCAGAGAGTTTGAGAAAACTGCAGTCTGCTTTACTTTTGGCTGAAATATAAACTTAGTTCAGTTTTGGTCCTTTCTTAGCTTCAATTACAACAAACCTACTCCAAATACAAAGGCAGGTTTGTCATAGTCTAATTTTAGAGTTTATAAGATCTAAATAGCTGCTGTTGTAGGTACACAACACTGAATCACCAGCACATGTTTTTGTATGAATTTAAAAACTGCCTTATTCTCCACTCAAGTCTATGAATAAAAAATTAATTTTATTGAAATACTACGTAACAAAAACCTAAATCTGTGAAATTTTCCAAACTTTTAGCTGAACACTTGAATTTAATATGTTTACCGAAATGGATTCCTTCCCAATCTATTTTTCAGGACAAACACATCAGCATTTGTATCTGGAAAAGCGGATCTTGGAGAATTGATGTTGGGATAGAATTGTGTGCACCTTCATTGATAGTGACCACAAGAAATTAGAAATGTTTGTTTTAAAATTTTATTTGCATATCAAAACAAAATGTTGTGCATTCCAAGAACTGAAATTAAAAAAAATGCCACTCAATTTGAAAGCATTTTACAAGTTGCCAAAAGCCATGATTGGCTTGGATTAGAGGGACATGAGGGCAGTGCAGTTGGAAAGCACGCTCTCTATTCCCCATGCAGAGATGGACTCCGGAGAGCTCAGAGTGCAGAGGGACACTAGGATAACAGCAAGTCCAACACACAGATTGCCAGTCAGTAGTTTCCTCCATTATTGTTAAAGGAGTCGGGGCTTAAAGGGGCGGAAAGGGATTTTGTGTTTTTGTTGGAGTGGAAGTGGTGAAGTACCACACAGTCATCGGCTTTCATCCAATCACAATGCAACACGGGCTCAGGTTACAAAGTAATACAGCTAAAAGGAGTTAAAAACAAGGCAATGTTTGTGGAATGTACAGTGCATGGCGGACGCTCTGTGTTCATGACGTCTCTGCTTGCTTCTCCTGTTCAATGGCTGAAGAAAAGAGAGGAAACGCTTAGTTTGTCCAACTGATGGCAGCAGATTTCAGGGCTTTACAGTAAATCGTACACTTGTTAGTAACAAGTTGTTACAGTTTAAACAAATCAAGGACAACTTGAGATCCTGTGCTTGGTGCAAAAATGGCATATTTAATTAAAATACAATTAGAATTTGTCGACTAATAAATTTCATGTCGTAATTCATATTTGCTGTTATCTTACTTTCTTTAGACGGCAGGGGATTTTTCTCCTCAGTCTGAGTCTTCTTCAGCTTGCTTTTGTCAAAGCTGGTGACTTCCTCCAGATTCGGCTTATCAGACATGACTGTAAGGTATCTAGTGATCATAAAACATCGTTAGGTTTGAAATATCTGCATGACCAGACAGCTATTAGTCCACAACATTCTCTCTGTCTGAGGGAGAAAAATGACCTATGTGTAAAATTTCCTTGGCACTGAGGTATGTCCTTCACAATCTGGACCACACCCGTTCAATATCGTACAATACATCCGTATGTAGACAGAAGCAGGGTCCATTTTACAGTAAAAATTTAATTTGCATTATAATATAAGCTAAGATTAGTGAAACAAAAAGAAGAATAATTTTAATTTAAACTGGACACGGAAGTATATGCAGTATTTATGGAAAATATGCATTATAATAAATATTCAAATGACATAAATATTGGCATTTTAAAATGAGAAGTACAATGAAAACCACTATATATTTCCGGTCTTTTTTCCTCTCGAAAAGCTCGGTCTAAGGAACCACCGCCCTTTTTGGCATTATCTCGGAGGAGAGCACGTTGTGAAAGGACACGCCATTCTACGGCGGTTAGGTTAGACAAAATCTCACACCGAAGAATCAATATATGACCTTAAAGCAACGGCAAGATTTATACGTCAATGCAACGGTGAGACTGCGAGCTGAAATAGCCCCTGCTGCTGAATTCATGATGCTCTCTAACAAGGAAATCGCGTTATTGAGCAGATACAGTAACAATGCACAACCACTAGAGTTTTTGCACTGCTTTTGTGTTAAACGCAAATATGCCCATATTTACTGGTAAGTATCCCTATAATTAGTATTACTATTCAACGAAACCTTCTAATTTTGACATCCAATGCAAAATATAGCAATTACCGTCTTTTTTTTTTACAGTGAAATACATATTAAAGGCGGCATTATGTAATGAAATTCATGTATGTTTATCACAAATTAACAAAACTGTAACAATATAAAAACCTTAATCACTTACCAGAGCTTGACTTTCCAGACGAAAGAGCTTTTCCGTGCGCAGTAGTGGACTGACGCGCCGTTTGCGCAGCCTGAGAAAATATAGTCTGGAATATGCAAAAGAGGAGGCGTGGCGACACGCAGCATCGTGTTCACAAAAGAATCGTTCACACTGTCAAGTTTTCAATTATTACATTAACAGTTTTGTTTGCGCTGACGATTTTATTAAACGTATAAGCTTTAGTATATGTTTACAAATAAATGCATTGTTGCAGGTTTATTTTGCGAAACATATCCGGTTAAGGATTATGCTTCAAAGACGACATCTAGTGGCTGGTTATGGTACCTTACAGTTATATTAAAGTTAGGCTTCCACTGGACTCCGGACGTTACAAAATATTGTACTGTGTAATACTTTTGTCTCCCAAATAGACACTCAACTTCAGAAATTTAAGTGACAGTGAGAAACTCAGTGCAGTAAAACAGTTGAATTAACAGATTTTATATCCATCCATCTTCCACAAAAATGTTTTGATATCCTGTTTTCACATATTTTTCATAATGAATGGCTTCAGAATTTTGTAATATTTGATAAAAGGGACCAGAATAAACATGTAACACAATTTAAAGTCATTCAACACTCTGCCCATGTGAAAAAAGCCATGACTTCACTGAGCCATATGACCAAATCGATTGATAATCTCAGCTGACTGAAGTAGTCAGCACAAGATTTCTACAAGAATTCTACGCCATGAACAAATGAAATTTCAGAAGAAACGAGGAAAAAAAATTGTTGAAACTAACCACATAGGATCAAGGGTTACAAAGCCATTTCTATGCTTTGGGACTGCACTACACCACAGTGTGAGCCAGTGTCTGTAAATGGAGAACATTTGGAACAGTGGTGAATCTTCCCAGGAAAGGCCAGTAGGCCAAAATGTCTCCAAGGTCACAGGGACGAATCATTCAAGACGTCACAAAAGATCTCAGAAGGCCATTCCAAGAACTGGAGGTCTTCTTAGCCTCAGCTATGGACAGTGCTCATTATGCACAGTAAGAACAAGACTGAGTGAAAATACTGTAGCATTCATAGAAAGAGTAGCAATGCAGAAACCAGTGCTGTCCAAATGTAAAGACAGTGTTTGAGTCACATTTGCAGAGAGAAATAATGTTTATGGACAGTCAAGTCAAAAGGACTCTGGATGATACTTGTCCCACTATGTCTGACAAAGGAAAAAACAGTCTTCCACAGTAAGAATATAATACCCATAATCAGGGGTTAAATCAGAATTGGAGAGGGGTGGGGGGGGAGGGGCGGTGTGTGGTACAGAGTGGGGATGGGAGCTACTCTGTATTAATTTATTAGTTATTATTCGTATTTATGATCAAAATATTAAAGATACCGTATGTTCATTTTTGGCATGTTGTGTTACGATTTGAAAGCACCACAATATACACAAGAAATTTTTTTTAATTGATATGGGTGTTGTACATATCGTGTGGTTAAATAACTTAAGAACAATTCAAAATGGCTTATCAATTCAAGCAAATTCTTGATATTCAGTTGTGACGTCTATGTGAAATTGCAATGTACAGGTTGTTTAAAGTGCTTTATAAATAAAGCTGGATTGGATTAAAACTTATTCATTGATTTTCTGTTACATGTCTTACCTCCAGAAGAGTCTAGCAGTAAGTGAAAATTTAGCAGTAGTAAAGTAAACAAAACAAGTAAAAATAGAAAAACAAGGGTCAGAAATCAAGGTGTTGTGTAAGAATATCTCAGCTAGGGACCCATTCAGTATTAAGAGCAAGCCATACAGTATGATATCATGATTGTGATTTTGAGAGGCAAACAGATTTTTCTTTCTCTTTGTTCATTTGGTCTTAGTTATGAAACGGGTAATTTAAAAACTTTTACAAAAAATATGTAGTTTGTAGTATGATTTTGTCACCAAGTGATTTGGTATGGGACTGGTCCGCTGGAATTTCTGCTAACCAAACCACTCTATGATTGCTCCACAATTGCACTCGAAAAATCAGAGCGACTCATGAAAATGAACATTAAAGCGGATTATTTTTTAGTGCAAAACTGACCTTTCATTTAAACCTTTCGCTTTAAGGCTTTTACTGAATGTTGGGACACTAAGCAAAGTGCAATTTGGACATAAGGAGGTGGGGCCAAGCTCCACCTGGATCCACCTATATTTAAACCCGACTTCATTTGAACATGAGAGAGTAGCGTGATGGTGAGCTGATGCTTTGCTGCCTCTGGACCTGGAAGACTAGCTATTATTCAAGGAACTATGAATTCTGCACATTACCAGGGAAGTAGAATGTCTGTGATCTGAAGCTGAAGCATAACTGAGCTATATATGGATTGTGGATACCGCGACTGCACACCATGTTTGGCCTATGGGGCTTCCTTATTTCATGGTCATGTATAGTGGTCACTGTGCAAAACCATCACTTTTTTAAATAATTTGGGCTGTAGTGTTATTTTGGTCCCATTTTGTTAGGTATTATCTGCATTAAAAACGCAAAATATTTATGCAAAAACCAACCTGAGTATGCATAGTGACCCTGTGCACCAACCTGTGTAGAGTAACTGGGGTCACTTCTGTACTTCCTGTGTGCTACTTTTTTACCCTTCCCTGAAGAACATGAATCCTTTTCATAAAACACATACAGTAGGTTCCTTCTTTTCAAATACTAATGTGTGTTGAGTTAGAAAGGAATGTGTGGTTTCTGACAGTCACCACTATGACTGGAGGGGACAACTGGAAGTATGAAGTTTCCCCAAACCTAATTTGGTCAACGTAATTTACAATGTGTTGTTGCATTTCATTCTTATCACTGCTGTGGCATTCCTAAGTGCTGAATATAGGGCTGTGTTGTAGGAATTATTAGCTCATGTAAATTTTAATATTCTCCACCAATATGTTTGGAATGAATTAAAGTTTAATTAGTTATTTAATGCTGAATATTAACCAATTGTTATGCCGAATGGTCGGCTCCTCCAAACTCAATTGAGGTATCTCCGTAA
>JAODJW010000035.1:25718932-25734186 GCA_026777045.1 Hyperopisus bebe | reverse complement strand
TATCATTGATGTGTGTATCTGATCACATTGTTAGGACCACCACAGGGCTATCATTGATGTGTGTATCTGATCACATTGTTAGGACCACCACAGGGCTATCATTGATGTGTGTATCTGATCACATTAGTAGGACCACCACAGGGTGGTGCTAGGTACTAGGGGTGGGCAATCTGACGATTATATATCTTGAAGATGTTGCCAATCTACTTTTCATGTGAAATGTAGAGATTGTGATCTTACCCAATCTGATGTGGCCGAAAGAAATACGTATTAACGAGATCAAGTTAGGTCGTGAAAATTTCATGAAACAAAGAGGTAAAAATTGGGCACCACCCTAAAATATGCCATGAAATGCTGCACATGCACAGTCATGCAAGGTACAAAACGTTCATTCGGTAGTCAGTTTTTTTTCTCAAAATAACTAGTCAAAATAACAGAAAAGTTGAATGGAGGAGGAAATTCTATTTTACTTTATAATTTCTGACAGCCTGTAGGGTAAGGTGATGTTACATTTTGGTAGCCCGGCTGGAAAACTTGATTGTCCCAGGACGTCAGACTAATGATTTTATAAGCCCTGATTTTTTGATGCAGTATAATGCCCAGCCATTGCTGATACTCATTTTCCATCTATTTTCTGTAATCAGTTGTCTTATTCGGGGTTGCAGGGGATGTGAAACCTATCCTGGAAACTAAGGGTATAAGGCAGGGAATAGCCCAGCCTGAGGCACCAACACATTGCAGGTACCTTATAATGAGTTTTTATATTATCCAAACTTAGCTTAGATGCATCATATTTATTTTGATTTCTGAAGACACCGTAATGCATTTGCACGGCACTTTTTAATACACAAAACAAATGAGCACCCCCTGTCGGGCTAAAAAAATAACTTTCAACGCTGAAACGGTTTCTCTGGAGTTGGCATAAACATTTAGACAGTACTAAAGAAATTCCTAGAAAAATTCCCTAGATTTCCCATTCGGATTGAATGTGGTGGCTCATCAATAGAAAAGAAAAACTTCTTGTATACTCCAAGCTCTGTAACAACAGCACAACAACCCTCCTCCACCTAAGTCCATTTGTGAAATGCAAATTCAAATTCTAGCAATACAGCAAAAACTCAGTCATATTTTGAAAGAAACATGTAATGCATATTATGTGATAAAATGCCTTTTTGCCATTAACTGTTGTTTGACATCTATACAGTACTGATAATTATAAATACAGTTAAACTGACATAAACAAGGAAGTTCAAAACAATCAGTCAGAAGCTAGTCAGAAAACAGTGCAGACTTACCATTTTAATGTTATCAGATGTCATCTTTTAAAGCACAAAGACAGCATGTAAAGCAAAGTAACTTCATGTGTCTGTAGATTCTCACAATTCAGCAGCAAACTTCTGCTTGTGGCTATTTCTACATTGACTCTTAACCCTTTGGGGTCATGTTTTTATGTGGAGGAACTATTCATTTCGAAGTTTTCACTTCGTAAAAACTTTTTAATAAGGGCATTTTTGCACAAGAAATTTTGTGCATATCTATTGACTGTAGCAATACGATTAATTACTTTCACTTATACATACAAATCAGCTATTGTTCCTATTTAAACAATATTATGTTCAGATGAAGAAAACCCCCACAGCTCACAGTCCAAAATATGCTTTTCACTAATCTCACTAAAACTGGAATACAGATGTTCTCCATGACTCCTGTGTGCTAAACCCAATGCATTTTTATAAGCAAGAGAATAGCAGATATATATCAGATATATACCAGATACCAGATATAGTTATATGCAGCTCTGTTTGTCCCATGGCCACATTTCATAGGTTTGAGTTCATGAGGAAGTTTAGATGGTTCACTTCCCCATTTGGGGTTTAGCAACATGGCACTCACTAAATACTCTTTTAAGGTTACAGTTTCAAAATAAATGAGAGAAAACAGAGCACTTTACCAATACAGATAAACTGCAATGTATAACATAAAACAAACAAGTAATTAATTTACGATGATAGGAGAGACAATACAAGAGCAGCATATTAAAAAGTCATAACTAATTTAGTTAATATAAATTGCATGCTTGAGTGATGTGAATTTTAATGTAGGCTTTGAAAAATCCCATAACATTTGCCCAGTATCTGTTTGCTGAATAAAATCTCTAGCAGGCATGCTCAGCTGGCATATTCCTACCTACCCTGTCTGCTCCCCAAATAGATCTGCTGACTGTCCCTCCAACAGTTTTCAAAGCTGATGTCACTCAAAGTTCCACCATTTTAATATCAATACATTTCTTTTGAAATAATTGGCTGATGAGAAACTTGCAGCTGCATCTGTTTCTATGAAATGTTTGGTTAACAGCAGGTGTGTCAGACCCTGCCAGAGGCCTGTTTGCTAGGTTATATTTCATCTGGGGAAGGAAGGCTATCATGAAAAACTAGCAGCATGCTGAATATGTATGTCAGAGGTGGCCGATCTTATTCGCAAAGGGCCGGAGTGTATGCAAGTTATTGGGGTAACCTTTAGGTCAGCTGGTCAAACCCAGGTGTATGTGCTGCTCAGTCAATCAGTCCTCTAATTAGTAATTTAATTAGGGAGCTGCAGCGAAAACCTGCACACACAGCGGCCCGTTGCGGATAAGATTGGCCATCCCTGATGTATGTAGTCCTTATTCTGGTCTTCTGTCAGTAAATGCTGGTCCAGTCAGGCCACAGTGACCTGAAGTCTGTGCAAGACATGGAGTAGGTTACAGCAATGACACTGTGCCGGTCCATCTGTCACAAGGCAGTTTATTGTGCATCTGTACAGTACCAAATTAACAGGTGCTTGACAGAATTCCATGGCTTTTACCAGGTGAATCGATGGGAGGTTCAGGAAGGAAATACAAACATTGCACAGACAAGACTTGGTCTATAACCAAACCCTAATGATGAAACTTCATAAAGAATCAAACTCAGTACCACTAAGCTACAATCTTCTAGACATTTCTGTTTCTAGAATCAAACTAGAGCTGAGCTGAAATCTTGTAGACCTGTTTCTAGAAACTCCAAATCTGAAACCACATCACTAAATACATACCATGTACAGACACAAATTCTTCACTGCTGCCTTTTTATACACTGTCAAATTGCCAGCCATTCACATTTAATACTTATTCCTTTCATTATTATTAGCTCAGTGTTCTTAAACATTCATTCAGTAGAATGCAATGTGGTGCTTTCAGTGTCCAGTTCTTTCTCCCCGCATCTGTTTTATTTGAATAAAGCATGATGATTAATCTTAATGGGAGATTGCTCCATGACCACACATGCTTCCAGCAACTGAATTCATGACTCAATCTATGACTGAAATGCAAACTGGAAAGGCACCCAGCCTTTCCTGTCATACAGATTAGATAGATACATACAGGGATGTCATTAGCAGCTCCATCTAAAGGGTCTCCTGGAATAATTTGCTGTATTGTTGGCGGCTGTCCGTGGCCATTGCACTCCTGAGACGAAACCAAAAGTACTGCTGGGCTTGGGGGTTCTTAGGCCACTCCAGCACAGACCTCCTGTAAAGTCTCCTGCGCAACCTCAGGTACTTGGATTGTCGTGGAGGGTTCTCCAGGAAAATCAGAACAATGACATCAGCCTTTTCATCCATCAAGCGCTGATGTGCTAAGTAGAAGGCAGTTTTGAAGTTTCCACTTCGTAAAAACTTTTTAGTAAGGACAAACACTGTCCTTTTACTCTCCTGGATGCTCTGAGAGAGGCTGTCAATCAGAGGACATCCTGGTATCCAGTCTCTCTCCTCCAAACACAGGTGTAGACCAGGATCTCCTCGTTCCTCCAGGTTGACCCGCAACTCATGCAGCACCCACTCAGAAACAGCTGGATCCTTCACATCGTATACTATAAAGGCATCGTAGATTGCACTTTGAGAAGACAGGGGCTTATAGCGCTTCAGCTTGGCTATACAGAAGTGGTAGATGTACCACACATCCCAGAGGAAGAGATGGCTAGAGATGGAGAGTGTGAGAATGCCAAGGATCAGAGAGGTCTGTAAGATGTAGAGAGTGATGGAAAGAGAGTTGTGCTGACAGGTCTCCAGGTCCAAGAAAAGGACACTTTGGCCCACTTGAGCACCAGGAGCTGCACAAGTGACATCTGTTGCCAGCCTTGGGATATTCACTGTTGTGCGGTTAACCCACATAACAAACCAAATTGCACTGCAAGTGCACATAAACTTGTTTCCATGTAGGAGCAAAGTTTGCAGGTTATTGGCAACATTTTCTGGGAAGCTGGTTTGCTCGATATATTGAATTTGATTGAAACTGAGATCCAGATATTTCAGACTAAATGCATCCTTCAGAAAGTGTGGAGTTAAGGCCGATATTTTATTCCGTTGTAGGATTAGTTTTTCGATGCTTTGGGTGCAGTTGGAAAGTTCATTGGGAACATCTTCCAGCAAGTTCCCACTGAGATCTAAGACTTTCAGTCTATTAAGCAGCTTAAGCATCTCCCATTTGAATGTGTTCAGCTTGTTGTTTTTCAGGTAGAACTGAGAGAGAGATTTTGGCAAACCCTGAAAAACAAGGGGAGGGATGAAATTTAAATTGTTTTGGGAGATGTCCAGAGTGGTCAGCTTTTTTAAGTTTTTAAAATAATTCACATATCTTGTGTCTCCATCTCTCCATAACAT
The DNA here is from genome assembly GCA_026777045.1 of Hyperopisus bebe. NCBI lineage: Eukaryota > Metazoa > Chordata > Actinopteri > Osteoglossiformes > Mormyridae > Hyperopisus > Hyperopisus bebe. The sequence goes on along the minus strand of JAODJW010000035.1, from coordinate 25,729,509 downwards.
ATCTAGTCGGTTGCCCTTAAATTCAAGTCGCTCAATAGAATTGCTCGCCATCTCTGTGTTTGTCGAAGTAGAAATTTTATTGTGGTTCATCAACAATATTTTTAGCTTTGATAAATGCCCTGTAAAATTTAACATGTGTGTGAGACCTTCAGAGTCAAAATAATGATTATTGTAGCTAATGTCTAATATAGTTAAATTTTTCAGTTCTTGGAATGCTGTAGAGTACAGCAAATCCAATCGATTGTATGAAAAGTCTAGATACTGTAAATTAGTCAGATAGGTAAATTCAGAGCCATTTAGACTCTGGCTCATAGCATTTCCTGAGAGATTAAGGCATCTGAGCTCCTTGAGTTTTAGGAACTGAGGGTCTAGATAGAAGATGTTGTTCCGACTGATATCAAGCGTTTTTCCAAACTTACTGCATTGCTTTTTGGTAACTGAATTCAATGAGCCGGCTTCTTTGTCTTTATCTCTGCAGCTGCGTGCATATTCGTCATACCTAAAATAGTGTATTTCTCTCACTTCCCCGTCGTAATAAAGTGCTGAACTTGCCATTGGTGATACAGATGAAGATACAGCTCTTGAGGATGCAAGGACGGCTCCTTCGGAGGGTGAAGATGGGGTGGATATTTTGTTGTCAGAGAGGTTAATTATTTTAAAACGTTTTAGTTCTTTTAAAATGCTGAGGTTGGCAATTTTAATGAAGTTGGTTCCAAGGTCAATGATTTCAAGATTTTTGAGATGGATTAATGGGAAGATATCTTCTCTTCTCAGCTCCTGGAAAACAAACCCTCTGATCCTCAGTGTTCTGAGTGATGTTAAATTAGAAAATGATTCGCTGAGGATAAGAGAATTTGGATATTTCTGCAGCTCATAGTTAAAGGAAAGGTCCAACTCTTCAAGCTTTGGCAAATATGAAGGAAAGGTGGCATCTGTTATATGCTTTGCCAAAAAGTTGCTTGATAAGTCCAATTCTTGAAGGCTCTCTATGCCTTGAAACCAGTGTGGCAGCACTGATCGTAGAGAATTACTGTGAAGACGTAGTATCTTCAATTTCTTTAAACTTCGAAAGGCATTTTCATCAATGCTGAGAGGAGCATAGTCAGGACACGGAACACAAGGGAAAGGTGCATTATAACAACGAGGGCAGTTCCCACTTAGATCAAGGACCTCCAATTTGATGAGATTTAGAAAATCCTCCCCAGTTACACTTTTTATATTATTATTATAAAGATACAGCTCTTTTAGACTTGAAGGTAATTTGTGTGGGATATGAGACAGGTTATTGGATTTAAGAGACAACAAAGTCAAATTCCTTAGTTGGATGAAAGCATCCTCATCAATATAATATGAAGTGTTACATGGGTTACGATAGTAACAATTCTGGCCAAAATAGAGAATTTCTATGTTGCTCAATTCTGAAAGGTTCTCCCTGAAAATAGAGTAGATGCTGTTTACTTCAAGACTAAGCAGAGTCAGACTAGGAGGAAGGCCTGTGGGTATACTAGAGAGCTGGTTCCCATCCAAATAGAGTGACTTCAGATTCTTCAAATGCCAAAAGCTCCCATTCTTAATGGTCACGCTCTGGGAACACACATGGTCCTTGGGGCCGACTTTTACAGGGACACAGTTGCAGCGCATGTCGATCTCTGTGAGGTTCTCCAACCCCTGGAACGTGCTCTCCTGGATGAGAGAGATGTGATTGATTGTCAGAGTAAGGTTAGTTGTGTTCCTCGGGATATGTTTTGGAACATCTTTTAAGTCCCGCTTTGTGCAATCCACGGTGACTGTGCTCCTGTTTGGTTTCTGGCTGACATCACACGGAAGGCTTTTGGGGTACCAAGTAGCAGAGACTAATATGTAGTAACAAAAGAGGATGAGGACTGTAATTCCCCCACAACGAGGCACGCAATCCATCATCTGCAATAAAATTATTACCAGTTATACACATCATAGCAGAGCCTTTTCTGAATTCAGCCTCTCCAGATTACGTTTAACAGCAAGGGCTATTAATCTTCCCAACATCTACAGCTGTACAGATTTGAGTCTACTACAGTTATTATACAGAAGATCTGCATATACATATTGTTACAACATTGCAACCATTCAATAAATAAAAAAAAACAACATATCAGTACCCAACCAGGTTTTTTTTGTTTTAAAACAAAATCTAGAAGAATTGATTTGAGAACAACAATCCAAAAGCACTGATAGTAGATAGCTGTTCTGCCCAAATCACACTGAAAAAACATATATCAAAAATGCAAAAACGTACTATAGAATGTTATTTTCATTACATATTTTAGATTTTACACCAATATACAAAAATTACTCACCGCTATATTTAATTGAAAGGAACAAATCCACACAGTTGATTTTATGTTGTTAACTTTCAGTATGAAAATGAAACCCGAGGGGCATTCCCCCACATCAAGACAACATGTGAAAAGAGTTTATATATAGCTTAACTTCCTCATTGCCGCACAGCTTTGCAAACCACAGGTTTAAGTCCTGCCCTTAAATACAAGCTAAATCAATTAGCTTGAGTGTGTGTCCTGTAAAGGACCCCTGGCATCCTGTCCAGGGCATACTTTTGCTTTGTGTCATTAGATGCTAAAGATAACATTTTATCTGCCTTCCTCTACCCTGTCTTGCTCCTGTTTGGACAGCAGATGTCACTGCTGGCCATCCTGTGTCCTCCTTGTGTAGTTCACTTACCAGCTTGTTTCTATACTTTGTAATTAGTTAATCATCATCACCTACGGCTGTTCCTTGTGTAGCCCCGCTAGTCATGTACAGATGTTCCTGCCTGTGTGTAGTGCGTCAGTCCGGTCTTTGCTACTTGTCTGATAGCAGTGCCTTTGTCTGTAAGCATTGTCCAGTTCCCCTGGAAATAAAGCTTCTCTCCATTTTACCCAGTGGCTGTGTCTGGGATCTCTCTCCTTCGTGACACGATAGGATAACCAGACTCATCCGATGACCCAGCAGCCTTACCTTTCACTCTGGTCTCAAAGGCTCCATGCATCCAGAGGATCACATCCTAGATATCCCTAAACCCCAGAGGGCCTTGAGTTCCCCAGTGTTCATCCTCTTCCCCAAGACAAAGACATCACTCAGGTTTTCATGCCGGATTTCCTTGCACTCCTGAAGTCACCCCATTACCTGATGATGGACCAGCAGTATAAAGATTACCTCAAGCCTTCACTCTACTCAAGGAAATAGGGAGTAGTTTGGTGGCCATCTCTCCCACTTCCGACCCCCTATAGATGATAGTGTTATGGAATGTCCTGCTGGAGGTGCAGTGGCTAAGCACTATATCCCCTACAAAGTGTGGCATGTTGCCTGATAAGCTTACACTCCCCACACACACCCAGAAGAGCCTGCTCATCTGACAATTGTACGGCTGCTCCGATGCCAACGTCTGACATCCACGGCTGCTTCGATGCCAGAGTCTGACACATCCGCCGCTGCTCCAACCCCAGTGTCTGACATATTGCCTGCATACCATGATGCCCATGTCTGACATCTCTGCTATAGGACCACCAGTTGCTGTCTTACAGTCGCTGTATTAGATGCACTTTTTTCCTGAGTTGCCCCGCCAGTGGCTCCAGAGCCTATTTTGCCAGACTCTGCCCACCCCACTGGTTGTCTCCCAAGTACTCACTCCTTTGCTCACTTTCCAGCACCAATCCTGGCCTCGGAGAAACCGCTGCCACAGCACCCACAGTACAACTTCCAGGCCCCGAGGACGCTAAATTGCCCCAGTCTCACCTGCAGCATGAGTTGCTTCACCCGAGTCTCCTGCAACTGTCCAGCCAGTCACATTGCCCGAGTCTCCAGTGCCTGTTCTGCAGTTGCCAGGGCATGTTATGCCAAGGCACATTGCCCAAGTCTTCAACGCTTGTCCCGCCAGCCAATTTGCCTGCGTCTCAAGCGCCTGCTCTACCAGCTGCATCACCCAAGTCTCCAGCACCTGTCCTACCAGCCAATTCCCCTGAGTTTCCAGCGCCTGTTTCGTCACCCGCACCACCCAAGTCTCCAGCACCTATCCCGCCAGCCACATTACCCGAGTCTCCAGCACCTATCCTGCCAGCCACATTACTCGAGTCTCCAGCACCTATCCCGCCAGCCACATTGCCCGAGTCTCCAGTGCCTGTTCTGGAGCTGCTTCACCTGTGTCTTCAGCAGCTTTTCTGCCAGCTAATTCACTTGAGTCCCCAGCGGCTATACCCCCAGCTGTTTTGCCCATGTCTCCAGAGCCAATACCGCCAACTAATTCACCCAAGTCTTCAGCACCTGTCCCGCCAGCCACATTTCCTGAGTCTCCAGCACCTGTTCCTCGGTCGTCTAGCCCAATTCTCCAGCACCTGTCCCACCAGCTGTATCACCAGCACATGTTGCATAGCCATTTCACCCAAGTCTCCAGTGCCTGTACTGCCTACTCATTTGCTCGAGTCTCCATCGGCTGTACTGACAGCCGATTTGCCCAAGTCTCCAACGCCTGTTCCACCAGCCAAATTGCATGAGATTCCAGAGTCTGTTCCACCAGCCCATCACCCAAGGCTCTGGCTCCTGTTCCACAAGCCCATTCACCTGAGTCTCCAGCATGTGTCCCGCCAGCGGCATTGCCTGAGTCTCCAGTGCCTGTCCCGCCCGCTAATTTGCTCGAGCCCACAATACTCAGCTATCATGGTACTCCCCAAGTCCCTGAGGATAACCACTAGGCTTCCCACTACCTTGTTTTGCCTCCAACTCTCTGTCCGGAGTCCTGGTCCTGTCCTCTATGTTAATGTCTTGTTAATGTTTCATGTCCTGTTTCCCTGGTCCCCAGTCCCCTGTGCCTGATCCTGTCCAGTGTCCTGTTTCCCTGGTTCCATGTCGCATAACTTCTGTCCTCCTTGTGTTGTCTTCCCAGCTGGTTTCTATCCTTTGTAATGAGTCAGTCGTCATCATCCACACCTGTTCCTCGTGTCATGTATATATGTTCCTGCTCGTGTCTAATGCGTCAGCCCAATCATTGTTAGGTGTCAGTGTCATCTGTTAGCATTGCCCAGCTTCCCTGGAAGTAAAGCTTCCCTTCATTTTACCCAATGGCTGCATCTACAGTAGATTTTCCCTTCATGACACGATATAGAATATGCTCCCGGCTCCACAAAACCCTGTCTAGGATAAGCGAAAGTCAAAGATGGATGGAAAACATTTTTTTATTCTTAAGTATTTGGCAGTAGAACACTTTATTAATAACTCTTGGAAGAATAGTTATAAAGACGTTATAAAATGCAGGGCCTTTTTGTCATTTCATGTTAATCGATTTTTGAAATTTTCTTTAAAGAACATGGCAGTAACCGGTACCATCTGCCTTTATGTCAACAGTTAGAAACATGCTTTGATTGAATCAGTTTTGTTTTTCAATAAATGAAAGCAAAACTGTGATGGTAGAGTAGGTTAGTAATTTCCACATGCCCAGTCATGCATATAGATAGATGTTTATTGTAATTTTAAAACTATGACTCCCTCTTTTTGTTCTTTATATTGAAATATCAATATAGATGTCATATTTGAGTAGCACACAATTTACATGCATGCCTGCATGCATCTATCCATTCATTTTGTATACTCACTTGTCCAGTACAGGCTTGCAGGTGTCCAGAGCCGGCTGTAACAGTAAACGTATTCATTGTGTTATTTTCAGTTTGGTTTGCACAATGAAATGAATGAATACATTTATTGACATGGGCAGTCCAACACATTATGCTAATTGTGCTGAGCTGGTTACGACTAATTCTGGTAATAGTCAGTCATGATCAGTGGTTAGGAAACATTTTAGTTTCCCAATAAGTAACACAATCACTAAGGGAGAGTAGCTGATAAGAGCAAGGGCTCTATTTTGATGATGTAACGTAAATCATAAAGCAGAGGCACATCAGCGACAATGTGTTTACCTGGCAAAACAGATCGTTTTTCAGCAGAAGAAATGGACCTAATCGAGCGCAAAATGAAAATGCACGAGCATATCATTTACGGGAGGACCATTGTTTCACCTAAGCCTTTTGAACTGAAGCAGGTGTGGGATTAGGTAGCAGCAAGCGTTTCTTCAGTTTCTGGCATCGCCAGATCATCAGCTCAGTGCCGAAAGCGGTATAATGATGTCAGAAGACCTGGAAAACAGAAGCTCGCTGCTCAACCTGGTGTTTTTAAATAACCATGTGTGTTGAATGGTCAAATAGCCTGAATTGCAACATACCGACAATGTACCCAGTCACCCCTCATTTTAAAAAACACCACTCCTACGAGCGGGAAACATGCGCAAAATCATTTGTCATTTTGACAATGTGCGTGCTTGGAGTGAAAATAAGGAACGTGCTCATATGAAACTAGCAAAACTACTTTGCGTTGTGCTTTCCTCCAGTGCAAAATAGGGTCCCAATACATCTCCCCATGCCATTTAAAGCACTTTTGCTGAGAAATTCAGACCATGTTAAAAAAGTAACACTGGCTATAGGGGTGTTTATTGCTACAGATATGCGGCCATACTTGGTTGCGTAGAACACGGAATTTAGTTCATTAGGATCGTTACATTTCATTTTTGTTTTGTTTTTACAGTTTTTTGCTTTGTTCCGTTTCTCAAATCATCCCTAACATCTGCAAAACAGTAAGTGCATTTCTCAAAACAATTCATACAAACAGGAACAGAAAATAGATTACCTGCGAAAATCTCTAACTTTCTCAAAATCCTTAGTTTATCCCTCAAAAGTAGATATTTATGTCAATGAACTTGTCCGTGCACCAGAATGATGTCTTTGTGTCATTGTTAATGAAAAAAATGTCAAAATTGTCAATATAATAGTGCACTCTGTAAGTATTTTCTGATGAAGACTATGGCTAATACTTTGATGTTTTGACAATGATTGAAAATCACAAGGTTTTATTTTTTCTGTTGGGCATATATCAATTTCAACAACACAATGTTAATGTATGTATACTGTTACTGTAACACACAGACATGTGTATATATATACACACATATACAATTTGTGTATACACAGTAGTTCTCCCAACATTCAGCCAAACCCTGTGACCAGCCTCAGCCATTGTAAGGCCATGGTTGAGGACATGGTCCACAACTGTGGTCCTTATTCATCAGGAACATGCCTCTGTCCTTGGCCTCTTCTACCTCTTCCTCTGTTTTACCTCCTTATCCCTCAACCATGCAGCCTCACTCCTCTTCTTACTGGCTGTTCACCCTGTTCATTTCCTTGTTGTTCTTCCATTGTCAAATTGTAACACTGTGTTGCTCTGTCAATATATGCTTGTCAACTGAAGGTTCCTAAGATGCACCTCTGAGCTATTTTAGAGAACTGATTGATCATCGGTCAATCTAATGCTTCAAACATTGCCTTCTATTGATGAAAGTCAAGATTCAGCTGAGAGAAATTCATCAATTCTGGACACATTTACCTAAAAAACTGTAGTAGAGAAGTATAGAGAATATGCTTGACAGATTATGACAACTGGTTCAACCATTTTGCAGGTACTGACTTATCCAATGAACTAATGTCTAGATGTTTTGGGGGTAGGACTATTCAACAGACAACCCGTACAATCCATTTTGATTAACATGACATAAGCAATTAATAATATAGGAAACAGCAAACAATTGTTACATAATAATTTGCGTGAATGTGCCAAAGCATTTGCAATTTTCCCAAAAGAATGAGGCTTTGCATTTATGATGCATTTATGATGTGCAAAAGTGACTTGATGATGTGGAGGTTGGATAAGTAGTTTCGAGATTTTCAATTCTAATCTGAGAAATGCACCAAAGTGACTGAGAAAGACTGTAATATATTTTGTTTTGTACACAAAATCATAATCCTATGCATCTGCAGGAAATTCACAAGCTATACTTTTCTCAAAGAAGTTACCCGAAGCCTCTGAAGAGGCCTAAACCAAGACTCACGTGCTTCACATCCAAATGCTACAACACTATCTGTCGGGCTTCCCCTTGCGGTAAGAGACCTTTTTCATATCTATGGTATAGTTGGAAAAAAGTTTTATAATTCAATTCCTTGCAAAAGTTTATCGACCCCCAGCGCTGAGTCCGGAATGTGTGGGAAAGTGACAACCAGGGGGTGGGAATGGGGTGGGGGAGGGGGCTTCATTTGGCATGCTCAGAAAACAGACCCCTACATTTAAATTATTGCGTCCCCCCCATATCAGACTCGCTTCTCTGCCCTTGTGCACAATATTGACCAGTGTTTCCCAAACCAGAACACCTGACCCAAGCAATCAGGAGCTCAAAATACCTTACAGGTGTGTTGGGAACTGGGATAAAACAAAAATGTGGATCTGTCCAGTGTGCCCTGATTTGGAAAACACTGGTAAAAACACCCTGGCCCCCCACACACTCCCCAGATCTCCATGCTGGGGGAAGGTGGCATTTGGATATAACCCACGCAGGCAGACACATTCACATACCATCACTGCTTCCATTCCTCATTAATCTACTTTCAAATCAGCATGCTGTTATGTGCCTGGCAAATGCTGAAGCTGATTTTAAAAACTGATTTGTTTCTGCAAAACATCAAGGACCTACCACTGACCTCCCCAGCAGGATTAAAACACCCTCAGCATATATAAATAGGTTCTATGTTAAATCGCAGATGGAGAATTACCAGAAGTGAGGACATGCTACAATATACATAATGCATCAGATGTTAAACATGAAAAAACTAATCTATAATAAACCTTTTAACTGTTTGTGGTTCAAAAAATGGTGCTACTGATAAACATCGTTCCTTGAAGTATAAAAAAATAGATGGTGGAAATAAAAATAGAAAAATACAAAAATATCACTTCTTAAAATGGCATCCATTTAAACGTGCATTGAGATGGAGATCCAAAGCCCAGAATGGTTCATCAGACGACTGACACAATTATGTTTCACATTCAGTTGCTTAACTAACATTTTATCCCATGAGATGATTTGTACAGTTGGCTTTTTCAGTGAAGCACCAAAAGGTTGACCCTGCTACACCAGGACCCTCGTGGTAATTGGATGTCTGTAACCTTCATGCTGTCTCTACACTCTCCTGTTACTTTACTGGCATTCCAAGAGATCCTCTAATCCCTGTTTATTGGGAGGGCCAGGGATCATTTTTCACTTGCTTGTAAATTATCAGAACATTAGCAACTTGCTTATCCCTTTTCCTCTTCTTGACCTTCTTCCGATGGTCAAGGATTTAAACTTCACTGGGGAAGACAGTTCCGCTCCCTGCCCCAATTAGCGACCAACTAACAATCTCCAGGGTCAACTGTGAAGAAAACACAGCTACCCCCTGCCTGAGTGAGCCTGACTGCCCCCTGCTGGGGCACAGCAGATTCTCGGTGGACCATTGCATCACTGCTTGTTAAAACAGACAACCTGAATAATAGCTGTACTGTTAGTTGTGCCAGATGTGGTGGTTGCAGCATCTCAGAAACAGCCACTGGCCTTGAATTTTTAGGCATTTACAAAGAATGGCCAGCCAGGCAAGGACTTTGGCCAGAAAACACATGGTTAATGACAGGGGTTGAAAAAGAGGAGAAAAATAACAGCTCACAATACTGGTGTGCAGAATGGCTTCTTTTCACCTATCCACCCATCTGCAGGGTATGAGTACATATATATCCATCCCAGGTGGGCCTGGAGTCTATCCCAGGCAAGGGTACACCCTGGACTGAACGCCGGTCTATCACAGGGCAGGGAGACACACATTAGCCACACAGAAATTCAGAATCTCCATAATACCCCTGGTGTAACGTCAAAACACCATGAGACGAAGCCAAATGCCTTGATGATATTCCTGAACACCGCATACTGCTTTTCCCATCTCATCCAAACCTCTAAGGTATTACATTGGCATACTAAAGCTTGTTATTATTCCCCTATTTGCGCAACCTTAACTTACTCACACAATACAGGCTAAGAGTAGAATTTGTTTCAACAACACTTATGTGTATGGCCTGAGAAGACATTATGTTTTATAATTAGGGTGGAGTATTGGCAAGGCATGTGTACTGGAGATAGATGCAGTGTGAATATAATAACAGTAGGTCAGTGCATTCAAGTTAGGACAGTCAGTAATATTATAATATTGCAGATGTAAGATGGGGGAGATACAGGCAGTCTAGGCCGAGGAAAAGTCAACTGACAAACCAACGTACTCAAGTGCACCTGATTCTTGTTCACTCAGTCACTCAGAGTCACTCAGATCCACCCTTCAGTTACAGCCCATCCATGACCCAATCCCCATTTCAGCTTTCCGCATACATCCTACCCAAGCTTACAGCAAACATGCTCATTAGTCATCAAGGGGGTCTTCCATGAAGCAAGATTTCTTAAGTGAAGCTAGTGGTCATGATTGTCCAATAAGAATGCTCCTTACTTAAACTCCTATTAGACAATCAATATTTCTAGCTTAAGCTAACCCAACTAACTGAGAAACCCATGTCCCGCCCTGCTGTCCCCCCCCCCCCCCCCAAACACCACACAGCTAAATAAGCTTCCTCTTCTCACTGTATTCACCATCCGGCCT
>JAODJW010000035.1:25684137-25708827 GCA_026777045.1 Hyperopisus bebe | reverse complement strand
CAGGATAACCAATCAGAAGCATCGAATAGTTTCAAACTTTCGGCTGTGGAGGGAAATAGCAAAGGAGGATGTTTTGCGTAAGAAAAACACGAAAAGCAATAAAAATACTGTTATTAAAGATATTAGCAAGGTTTTGCACACAATCTTATGATGTAACTAAAATTGTAATCATGAATATTTCCATAAGTAACTGTAATTCAATTACAGTTTTTTCTCTAGTAACTGTAACGGATTACAACTACATTTTTTTTGTAATAAAATTACGTAATGCCGTTACAGGTAACTCGTTACTCCCCAACACTGTAACTAACAATGATCACCTAACGACTGAACAGACACCTGTCTTTAACAAGAAGAGAAGGTAGACATCTTAGCCAAAAAACCAGACTGCTCTGGTGTGCTGGTAGGTGAGCAAATGATCATGGATCCTGTTGAAGATAATCCTAGCAAGCACCTTACCCAGCACTGAAAGCAGTGTTATCCCCCTGTAGCTGCTGCAATCCATGTGATCACCCTTCCCTTTCCAGAAAGGGACAACAAGTCCCGCCTTCCAGTCAGTTAGGATGACACCCATCTCCTAAATGGCAAGATTGCGTACAATGCCAGGAAGACAGCCTCACTACTAGCCTCGAGAAGTTCACCCTGGATACCATAGATCCCTGCACCATTCCCTACTTCCAGCTGGTTCACCACCTGTACAATCTTAGTGAGATTGGGTGGTTCACAGCTAATTGGAGAATCAGCATCAAGAAACGTGGACCCAGAAACGTCCAACATCCTAGCTGGAGGATCCGCTTTAAACAGCTGCTCAAAGTAGCCAACCTAGCAAGTTACAACTGTAGTGTCATCCGTAAGAAGTATTCCATCACCTGCTCTGACTGTGACTCTCCGAGGAACAGATTCAATTGTGCTTAATGCTTCAGTTCCTCTGTAAACAGGACATGGGTCACTACACCATAGATGGCGTGTCACTTGCTCACAGATTCCTCTAACAAATGCCCCTTTATTTGCCTTCAGAGCCCTTGCAGCCATCCTTCTCAGATCCTGAAACAGACCAGAGTTACCATTAAGCTGTATGCTGCAACTCCTCTCAATAATATCCAGGGTGTTTCACACACCTCCTTCTGGTAGCCTACTGAAACTAAGCTGAATCTTCAGAGTAGCAACAACAAGTCTGTGGCCAGAATTCACAAACTGGGCACTTCTGTAGACCCTGCAGTTCTATGGGAGCCTCCAGCTTCTGCCCATGATTGATCTCCTTCGCCGCACCACCAGTACTGGAGTACCAAGTCCAGACTTAGGGTGCTAGAACCAGGATCCAGTGACCCCAAGACTCAGACTTTTCACAAAGTTAAGGAACATGAAGCCATTTTCACTATGATCGCCAGACCCATGGGGACTCCTCATAACCAGCCCTGTCAGTGCCAGTGGTTGCAGTGGTCGAGTGAAGCTGCAAATAAAATGCATACAGTGAGACAACATATAAGACACCCAGAGAGTGCCTTAGCCTGAGTCTCATAATATGCTCATTGAAAGGAGTGACATTGGCCGCCATTGGGAAGAGCTGATCTGCTACAGTAACAGCTACTCCCTGAGTATGGCAGCCATCAGAGCGACCAGATCATTAATGATGTAATCAGCTACACAGATCCGGCCACTCCCTGGTCTGTGTACCTCAGAGAGTCCCACCACTGAAATTCAGAGTTTGTAAAGCTCTTCCAACAGCAGAGGAAGATGGTCATCATGCAGGAGAGGCAAGACATTCCACGCACCTACTTGGTTGGGCCGCCTCATATTAGGACCTTAGGGCTGCTGTGCAGCGAGCGAGACCCCAGCAACACACCAGTTCTGATCCCCAACAGGCCTGACCCTACTGGCTCTCCTCCGGGGTGGGGCTCCTGAGGGCTTTCCCCCCTCCCCTTCATAATGTGTGCAGCCTTCCTGTGGGTGTCTGCAGCAGAATTACTCCCAACGAGGGCAGAAAAAAAGACCCGTCTGCCATTTTGGAGCTGCAGGCACCAGCAGAGTGAAGTTTATATGTTGGCTGGAGTGCCAATCCCACCACCAACCCCCAAATTTTTCCCTGCAAGTTGGAGGGTCGTTTGCATTTGAATTAAGACAGAAGGAAAAACCACTTCTTGTGAGTTGTGAGTTTGAGACTAGCAGGTAACCAGAATCAAATCTGGCTATCAGGACTAAAAGCCCCTTCGAACAGCTGATAAAACAATCTAGTTAGCGATGGCCTAATCAACATGGGTAAAGAGTAAGATAGGAGAGGGAGAAGGCCACTCACTCAATGTACTTCAGCGACACCTTCTGTGTCTGCTTCATGGTGACGGTCAGGATGTACATCTGCAGAGCAGCCAGGCGGAGGGCTGTGTCGTACTTCAGCTCAGGCCCAAATCGTTCCAGCACGACATCGTTACAGCTCTTCCGGTGAGAAAAAGCCAGCATATCAGATTCAGCTTGGGAACTGAGGGAATCTCTCGTACCAGGACAGTGTCTTTACCATCACAATGCTGGACTTTGCAGAGCAAATTTATTCACTACCCATTACTGTATTATTATTTAGTGCATTTTGTTGCTTCTAAAGTTGCACACTGTTTATCGTTACTGTGTTGTATATTTACTGTTTTGGTTCACTTCCAACTGAACTGATCTGAGCTGTTGTGAGATGTGCACACAAACGTTTCTTCTGCACTCTACTAAGTATCAAGTTACGTAACTCTGATCTGATCTGATCTGTTCTGATCTGATCAAGAAAGATCTCCGCCAAATGCAACTTTTATTACTGTATGTTTTTGGTCATTGTTTAGGCTCAATTTTAAATATTACTGCCTGCTTAACTTAAAGGAATGATATTTTCTTTGTAATACAAATGGCAAAAGAATGGACAAATAAACAGAATTTATCCTGTTTTAATCTTAATACTGTCAAAGGTAAAATTGCCACCCACCTGAACATAAAGATATTCAAAAGCCACCGGATCTCGTCTGAGCAGGTCAATGGGATCCTTCGGAACAAAGCTGATTCTGAAGAAGCATTTCATCTTATGAGATCCTGGTTTTTGTGTCACCTGGCCAACAGATGAGGAGGGTACATTTGCTCTGTATCAAAGGAAGCATCTGAATGCATAACAGTGAAGAACCCGAAAGTGTGTAGGTGCAGCACTAGATGGGCACAATGTGATGCTGAGCCACAGAAGCATATTATTATTCCAGCAAACTCTTGCCTACGGCGCCCAAAAATTCACCTACAAGTAGCCAGTAGTCTAAGTATAGCTTACTGAGAGACCAAAAATACAATGTGTAGAGAAGAGACAAAGTTCTACCAGGTAAACACTAGTGCCACCAAAAGATTCTTCTGCAGTTATATATTCTTACCATATGAACTCCATAACATGAAATTCTCAACCAATCACAGTCACATCTTTCACATTCTTAGAGACTACACTTAGCTGAACTCAAGTCTGTTGAACTATAAGCTAGGTAAAGAGGAACAGAGGGAAGCAGAAAGGACTTTAATAACATTTCAAAAACACATCTGTGAACCCAAGAACTAGAGGTGCATTGATACTGATACTACTACTTGTACTGGATCCGATACAGTGCTCATGTACTCATGCTTATCCTTGTGACAGTGTGCAGATATCTATAACCAATACCACCTGATGACGTATCAGCAATATCATCAACGAGCAAAATAAACAAAACCACAAAACGTCTGTGGTGTGGACATATTTCAAAATTAATGACAACAACCAAAGCAAAGTGGACTGCAAACTGAGCTCTAAGAAGAAGTACAAAACTACACTACACAAAACTACACAAGTAATTTAAATATGTAAAAACTAAACATACTGTAAGACTACAGCTAAACTGCTACTAGCAGCACTCTGCAACAGCCCACCTTGTCGCAAACACTGGCACAGAGAGAGAAAATGTCAAGCAATACCCCCCGTGCAGTGAAAATAACAGATCTTACCCAGTATATAGTTCTTGGCAGGCATAATAATGTCGTAATGAAGGCACGTGTGTAGTGTAATACTTTTCAGGTGGTATGCAGTGAAAAAGTTTGTGAACCACTACTTTAGAAGGTTTTAGATGCCCCCATGACATGTTTTTAAAGCATAATTAAATCTGGCTCACTGATACATTGTTTTCCAAAGAGACAAAAATCGAATTTTTAATCAGCACCCCCAAGTATTCAGGGCAGTGCCATCGTCATACTGTCATAAATAACACTGGCTCCATGTTTTTCAGAAACTCAACCTCCTACTAAAACTGGTCAGCTTGTTATTGGGTCTCTCACCTGAGTTAACATCTCTTGCTCATGAAGGAGCAACAGTTTGCTTGCAGACGCCTCAGTACGCTGCTCCAGCATCAGAGAGAAGTGCTCGATACTTGTGATGGACAGCTTCTCTTGCAGAGTTAAGATGACATCCTTTAACACAGATGGATGTGACTCAGAATGGTGAAATGTGCATGGCCTGTTCAGGTACCTCACAAGCTGTACAGTTCTAATTTTCACTATCGGGCCAGACAAGTGGGAACAATGATTGCTTCATAGTATTATTAAGACCAATGAAAGAAAAAGGTTTTAATAAGGTTTATACTTATAGTAACAATCATTTTGGTTGAGGATGCAAGGCTTGAAAAAATGGTGTGTGCAGTGAACAACAGCAAATAATTATTCTAGAGATTCCACAATGCTCGCTACAATGTTTTTGTATTGTGGCAGCAATGTGGTCATTGTCTTTGGAGTCAGATATCAAGCTTAAATCCGTCGGCTGACGTAATTTAGTGCATAATCTTTGGCCATCTGTCTGCAAGGTACTAAAGCCACACAGTACCATACACAGTAACTATATAAAAAAGCCACCTTTTTGCAAAATGAAGCCACACGCAGTGAGATATTTGCATTCCTTCAGATAAATACTACTATATCTGTGATAATTACAAACACCTGCTTAATCTCATTGACATTCTGTCCACCTTGATTATCCCCTGTTCCTAACTCTGGTACTCAAGAACCCCCCGACAGTCCAGATCTTCCTGCTCCACCATCCGGTAGCCCCCGAGGACTGCCCAAGGTGATTAAAAATCTAAAATGCAATTTTTATAACTGGACTGTGTTCAGATCTTTGTAAAACTGATTAATATGCTCAGCAGACTAAGACTCTATGAATATTCACTGCCTGTAAAAATTAAATATTTAAACACAATGAAAAAAATTTCCCCATGAGATCTTCTAAATAAATGTAAATGTTATACACACCTTTACTGAGGTACTGTTGTCAAAACGAAACGACTTAGTTTGTCCATTTTCCAGATATACTTTCAGAACATTTGGCATGAAAAGGAGTGAATTATCCTTGACAGGGTCCTGAAAAGCAGAAGAACGAAAACTATTTTAAGCCTCTGATGAACTAAATACTCTTTTCCACATCAAGTAGCCACCCAAAACAATATATACAGAAGTTCACACCCGTGCATCAAAATATATCTGCATCACTCAGCACATAATTAACATGGAGACATACTACAATAAAAAGAAAAATTCTTCAGTAATCTTTTGTGATTATGATTACATCACATACATGAACTGAGTGTAAAGTAAAATGTTTTGTGAAAATCTCATTATCATTCATTCAGTTTCCCATTTTGTAAGCTAAATAGCTACCGATTATACTTCTCTGTTATTGGAATTCTGATGTATTATTCTCAATATATATTAATTTCATCCTAATGCGGAAATAGTAGGTAATAATAATGGTTGGCAATAACAAAACAAATTCTATATGCAAAATAAACATAGCATTATATGAGCTTCTAGTTGATTTATTTGTAACACTAGCATAAAATTTTGTGATTTTACGCCCACTATTCACACTTTGGTGATAGAAACATTTAAATTTCATGTGTGGTACGAAACGCAGCATGAGGCTGTAGCAGATGAGAGGGAGGCAGTTTACTTACAGGAGCCTGGCCGTTAACGATGACCTCCTCCGCAAAGCGCACCTTCACTGGGTTGGATTTTAACTTGGCTTTCTTTGCAGCACTGATGAAGGCAGATTTTGGAGACTGAAAAGAGTACAAACATCCGGCTTGCATTAGCGACAGAAAAGAAGGCATGTCTGCACTTATGGTCTCTGAGCGGCCAGGCAGTGATGCAGAGGTAGCTATAACACTTAGAATAAAATGATGACACAATATGACTAAAGCCGTAGTCAGCAGAACGGATCTCATAAACAGCCTCTGCTCATTTTTATACACAACACATTTCCTAACTTGACTGTAAATCCATTATCACAATGTTTTCATACTCAACGATTAACAGTCTGCACATTGTACGCTACATTTCTAAGTGATACAGCAATTAAACTTCTGATTCTATGCCAGTAATCAGAAGGTTGCTGTTTCAAATCCTGTGGATGGCAGAATGATCTCACTGTTGGGTGATTGAGCAAGACCCTTAACCCCCAAGTGCTCCAAAGATTGGCTATGCTGCTCTAAATAAAAACGTCCGACAAATAGCATTTATACAATGTATCGTACGATATAAGCATGAAGAAATCAGAAAGCAATGAAAACTGGAAAAAATTAGTCTGACAAAAATCTGTTTTCTGTCATGAAGGAAGAGAGAAAATATGAATTGCAGGGATATAAAAATCATCGAAAGTAATTAAAAGCATTTTAAGCACTCTTCCACGTAGATCTGTACACTGTGTGAATACCCGGAAGACAGCAAGGGCACGCAGATGTTTATGCAGTGAAGAGTGAGGGCGAAACAGGAGTATCATAAATAATGACAGCAACATTGAGTCTCATTTAAAGTACAAACAGGAAGAGTGTAAAATTAATGTTGTTTAGTGTTTAAGGTCTTTCAGTTGACCCATACTGGTAACCATATGGGGAATAACTTAAGGGTTTTCAATCACTTGGGGTCAGATCTGGGAGGCACATTTGGTTTCACTTCATCCAAATTCTTAGAGATTTACTGAAGACAAGTACATAAAGAGAGAGACGCTGTTTGAGGCAGGGGAATAAGAGAGGGAGCAGAGGTAAAAGCTGAACGAGCTGAACTGCTAGAGGTTTTCAATTAAAAGCTCCCTTTCGGAAAGCTAGGTTTGTGAAGCGCATACTTACAGGGTAAGGCTGAACGACTGTGAGCATGATGGATTCCTTACAGCTTCTGCAGGACAAAAAAAAAAACACGTCATTCAATGATAAGTCACCGCTTCACCATTTTTAATGGAAAAAGATGTATAATTATTTTTATAACACTGCAGCGGCGTATTATAATATCATATAAATATCACAAAATACAACCTAAAAACACAGTTACAATTCCATAGGTATTAAAAAACAGTATTTGCAAAGAAAAGTGTTTTCATCAGCATTTCTGTTTCCAGCACTGCAAATGTATCAACAGGAACATTTCATTCTCTGGAGAAAAGAACACTGCTTACAGCTGTAGTTATGAGTCAGGGACTGACAATAAGGCAGCTCACGTGGAAATGAGGCCCAATCGGGACCATTCATGTCGCTCCTTTATCGTACAAGAAATGACCTCATGTAAGTGAGTATTTTCCTCTGAAGCAACTATAACTAACCAGCAAAATTTATAGTAATCTAAGTGTTACTCTTTTGCCTCTGCCTGAGTGGGCAGAGCTGCCCTGTTCTGGTCGTGTCTGCACAGATCATCTCTGGATGCTCCCGTTTCCTCCCATGGTCCAAAACCGGCATCTTCAGGCAGCCCAGAATGTGTGGATGTTTGCCGTACGATGAACTGGCATCCCATGCTGGGCATTCCTAGTCTGGTGTGCCAGGAATGACTCCATGCTCCACGTATTACAGAAGCCGGATGGATGGATATATGGGTAGTAATTACTAGTTGTTGTTACCATTACGATATGACATTACTCATTACTCTCATGGCATTGTGCTGAAAGCATTTGAAATGAGCAGAACTAGGCCTCTAGGCTACTGGTGCAAACAGTCATGGATTACTTGCTTGTTTGTCCTACAATGACGATTACGGAGCAGAGGAAGCCACCAATCAGTTGACTCAGAGATGCATAGCATATTCAGCATGTATGGCATTTCTGATGTTTTTCCCATGTAAGCATCTCTTGGCTTTCCAAGAAACACAAACCAGCACAATGTAGACAGTTGGGCAGAGATACCTGACGAGATCAATGACCCGTTCTCTTGGGGCAGTGCTGACTGGCTCCTCATTGATCATGATGATCTGATCTCCAGGGAGAAGCTCGCCCTCAGAAGGACCCCCTGACAGATGGAACAGGACCAGAGTTATGATGGATCCTCTGCCATCCACGTGAAAAGAAACTGGCAAAACGGTTGAACTACGTCAAAGAAATGTTAAAATCCTACAGCTAAATGTTTGCTCTCTCCCACAATTATTGTTGTTTTAATATTTCAATGCCTTCTACATTGCACTTCTCGTCCTGAATATAGCTGCGAAACTTTAAGGGTAGTTCCTTTAAACAGGATTTACCATGAATATGTGAGGATCTTTTAGTGCACACACAAGATTTGCCATGCAAAACTGATAAAGAGTACATTGAATGAAGCATGGATATCCGTGGAGACAGGTATGTTACCGGGGGTGATGGAGCGAACCACCACAGGCTTCTCACTGCCTGCGACGAAGCCAAAGCCCAACACTGGGTCCCGTCTCATCTCCACCCTGCGGGGAGCGGGAGGGGCTACGGGGCCCCCGTCCAGGCGGACCTCTTCCAGAGAGCTGCTCTGGGACACGCTGTGGAGAGAAAGACCAGACAAGGACAAGGTGGAACAGCTTCTCTTATTCATGCCTTTCCAGAAAAACTGTGACTTTCCAAAAATAGAATAGAAAATCATCTTTATATCCAAGATATGATATAAAAATAGACTGGATTGCTCATGAAACATTCACTTGTCAGTATCCTTTCACTGTTCCTCATGTCACTTTCATAGGTACGTCTCCTATATGGTGGCGTTATGGGGTACTGCAAGCGCTCAACATCATTGCTGACCATTGCTGACCTCCAACGTGCAATGTATTATGGGAGATCCCTCACACCTCAACCATGGACTATTTGCTCTCCTCCCATCAGGAAGACAGTACAGGAGCCTGAAGTCTCGTACCAGCAAGCTCAGGAACAGCTTTTTCCACAATCCCATCATCATGCTTAACTCTCAAACCCTGCACTGGCCCACCCCCCACACCATGGCCCGTACTTTTTATACTCTGGCCCCCCATCTGTTCTGTTTTGCAGATAGTGATCATTTGCAACTGTCTGTACTTACAATATATTCACTTATGTATAAAATATTATTTCATCCCATCTGCATTTAACTCATACATGCCTTCATCCTTTGCACCTTGTCTACAAATACTACCAAACAGTAAGTGATTTTTATTAGCTGTACATACTTAATGTTGCAAAAAAACTGGATATCATTCTACACGCTCCTACATGCAAATATTGCCAAAGCAACACTTTTTTCAACTTTGCACTATAGTTATTTACAAATGTTGCCTTGCCAGCCATTTTCTTCCAGTCAGTATGTATTTTATGTTTCTATAACTTTATATTATTTATTTATACCCCTCTTGTAAATGTTACTTCATAACCACTTTGTACTATTATTTGCACTTCTGGATAGAAGCAAAACTACATTTTGGTGTACTTGAATTTGTGTCATGTGCCAGAAAAGGTGAAAGAATTACCTAAAAGCATTACAAATTTTGGGAGAACAATGACCAAATGGGAAATATCAGTTAACTGCTCAGTCAGCTGAAAAAAAAAGTTAATTTCATGTGTGTCAGGCTCTGTCTGCCCAACACCTCTCCCTCTGAGAGAGTCTGAGCGAATAGTTCCCAGACCAGGCCCTGTCTGCCCAACACCTCTCCCTCTGAGAGAGTCTGAGCGAATAGTTCCCAGACCAGGCCCTGTCTGCCCAACACCTCTCCCTCTGAGAGAGTCTGAGCGAATAGTTCCCAGACCAGGCCCTGTCTGTCCAACACCTCTCCCTCCATGGGAGTCTGAGCGAATAGTTCCCAGACCAGGCCCTGTCTGCCCAACACCTCTCCCTCTGAGAGAGTCTGAGCGAATAGTTCACAGACCAGGCCCTGTCTGTCCAACACCTCTCCCTCCATGGGAGTCTGAGCGAATAGTTCCCAGACCTGGCCCTGTCTGTCCAACACCTTGCCCACCTAACTTTGAGGCTCATCTGTCACATACAAGACTGTTGTACCTAATAAAAAAAAATGCAGGCACCCATGTGTTTTCAGTCCTCATCCACAAGTATTTCATTCTGTCCGTGTATTACCAATTTGTAATATAGGTTCTCGTGTACCAGGTTGCAGATAGATTTCTGATTACAATATAGACAGCATGTCAACATCCAGCCTGCAACAGGACCTGGTAATCACTCTGAAACCAAAGGAAGAACTAATACACTCAATGACAAAAAACTTAAGCACTCCGAAGTAATGGTCCGATTTGGTTGTAATTTGGTACATGTGCAGCTCAGCAATGAGGTGCCAGACACAGAGGAGCTTGATGTTGGAACCAATAGGCACGTGAGGGCATCCAAAAACTTTGTGAAGGTTCTATTTGCCCAAGACTTACCACACCAAGGGAGTATCGTCATATTGTGCGCCAAGCATTATAGAACCCCATGACATCTCTGCCTGCTATCCGGACACAGGTATTGGACTCTCTACAACACCCCATGTCATCCCACACCGTGTCTCGACGACTGGCATTAGCCGGATTACATATTCACAGTCCAATGCATAGGCTGCTGTTAACACCAGCGCAGAGACAGCTGTGGTTGGAGTGGTACCTTAACCGGGAGCCATGGACATATGACAAGTGGAGTCATACCCTGCTCAGCAATGGATCTTGGTTCTGCATTACCACAGATGACTGCCATGTGCATGTATGGCGGCGCCAAGGGGAGAGGACCACTCCCAACCAATGTTGTGGAGAGACACGCCACCATTACTCCTGGCATCATGGTGTGGGCAGCCATAGGGTATGACTTCAGGTCATCTCTGGTAGTGGGATCCTGATGGCACAGCACTACATCAGTGACATCCTGTGTCCGCATATCTTACCCATCCTGAGACAGCACCCTGATACAGTCTTTTAACATGACAACGCCCATCTACACATGGCATGTGCGTCAATGGACTGCCGCCATCATGCTGAAATCCTCCCGTGGCCAGCCAGGTCCCCCAGTCTTTCCCCACGCAAATATGTGTGGGATCAGCTTGGACGTCAACTCAGACCCAGTGCCGATCTGCAGGATCTCGAGGGCCAGTTACAACAGCTGTGGGCCAAATTGCCGCAGGAGAGGAAACAATAGCTGTACGACTCCCTTCCCCTCTGTATCAAGGCCCGGGGAGGACCACAACCTTCTGAACTGGGAACCAGCACTGTGCCCATACTACCATCTCTGCTGTTTGATCTGATAGTATAATCATTGCAATAAAGTCACATGACCTTTCACCATGTGCAGATTCATTTCATTTCCACCACTCTGTCTGGGTGCTTAACTTTTTTTGTCACTGAGTTTACTTCATTACTAAAATCAATACCACTAATGTTCATCGTATGTATGTGTTTGTCTGTGCGCATGTGTGTGGATTATGTTTACTGTGGGGAGCAAATGTTTCCCACAATGTAATAAAAACCTGTTATTTTGATGTTGTTGGGACCATTTTTTCAGGTGCTCACAAAGATCTATGAATGCAATCAATAAAGTATAAAGTAAAAATCTCCACAAGTCTCATATTTTGTTTGGTTACTAATGCTTAAGGTTAAAGCTGGGTAGGGATTAAGGTCATCATGTTGTGATTAGAGTTTTCCCCTTAGAAAGGAATGGAGAGCCCCCACAAAGATATAATTACAAACCTGTGTCCGTATGTGTATGTGTGTATTTCAGTCATGCATGTCTGTTTGGATAACAGAACAGGATGTACGTGCAAAATGCTGAAGATTTCACACAATTGTTTAACAATTTGCCATTTAAAGTTCTAACTTATCAACTTTCTCCAGACATCAAATAACAGGAACACTGAGTGGATCACACAGGCAATGGCTTCTGAAATGGTTATCCAACAAAACTCATGTACATAACAATTGAGTCTTCACAAGTTGCAATTGATTTGCATAGAAACAAAGACACCTCATATTCACATAAAATAGATATTAAGCAATAAAATGACAAAGAGAATGAAATTCCGCAAGCAGTTGCAATAAATATGTATTACATCTAAACAATCAACAATAAATATTTTCATGGTCCAGTCAGTGATATTACTGTGCAATCGACTGGAAAATCAAATGGAAGGGACCAGACAGACAACTAGACCTAACCAAATATCTATCTTCATAAATTGCATTATTGTCTCTGTTATACATGAATATCTGCTAGAAATGTCATACTTTCTGTATGCTCTAGTTCTGAACCTTGGCCAAAAAAAAACAAGTGTTCAGTAAAGAAATGTGGAAGGAGCCCAAATGAGCGCATCGACGCTCCTCTCTTTCCTGCATTCTTTCACCCCCTCTGCTCCTTCCTCCTTTTTAACTGCAGATTCCCCATCACTGCCCACACTGTCGGCTAATTAAAGGTCTGGCTGGAGGAGGCAGTGTGTAATTCACCATCACCCCTGACACATGTTCCATCTCCTGGTGAAAAGATACAATTATTCTTTCAAGACTGCGTGTGGCCCTGGGTTTACATTAAACTGCATATGCACGAATCCGAAAGACATTGTTAATAACCTGTTTTAAAATCCCATTGCAAGGATGGAATCAGACAGACACGAATTTACAGAAAGCAGATATAAAGATAAATATTAGATGATTGTGAACACACACTCACCACAAAAAGGGAGCATGGCAGGGATAGAGCTGAAGGTTACTGACACAAATTCAGCTTGTAGCATCAGAGACGCCAGCAGCTTGCCGCCTGCTTTAGCTCGGGTCCTAACAAAACCGTGACAGATTGTGTGCAATACAAAAAACATATGGCCCTCTGCATCCAGGAAGCATGCTCTACCATCTCCAGGGCCAGCCACCTGCCAGAGATGGCCACCCTCCCAAAAACAACGAGAAGCTTGAATCTCATGGCCCCTAATCACCACCATTAGATCCTAATGGCTGCTCATTTTCCCGCAATCACGATAACACGAATCCCCCCCAACCTCCCAAAAAGTTTCACTTGATTGTTTCTTTTTTCATGACTATGTCTGAGCCACTGACCATGCCGGGCGTGCATTTGTGATCACGCTCATGTTACACCAGTGACGATTATTCCAAGCATGCGGCAACATTGGATGGGACACAGTGAACTGTCTTTTCTGCCGGACTGCAGTTGTCATGGAGACGGCTGTGTTGTGGATCCACATAACGACAGTGTATCGCAGGAGTAAAGCTGTAAATTTAGGTTTCTCGGTAGGACCATTCTAAAACACAAGTTATGGAATGGAATCGCTTGCGAAAATGCTGGGAGACAGTATAGGAACCCCGTTTTTCTAATAAACATCCGTCAATCGTTTTCATCCACCGCTTTGCATAAGGCTCCTGCAAATATGACTGTGAGCAGACTAGCAGGGCTACACTCATGCACTCTGCATCCTGTCGAGTTTGCTGTTATTATGGAGGCAGATTTTCCTCTGCCTGTGGATCGCACGCCTTTTTTTTTTATTTATATAACTGTGCTGCAGTGCTAGTCAAGCTATGGTTTAATATGCAGCCAGCACTGTTCTGAAGGAAAAACAAGCTGCAGTAGGTTAGGGTATTAGGGTGAGGTCCAGTCCGTTAAAAGACGGGACTGAATATCCAAAGCCAAACAGGTTGTTGTTGTAGAGGGAAGGATCTGGCAGGAAAAATGACATCTAGATGATGGCTATAACCCTAAAAATGAAAATGCCCATGTGGCAGAAGATTTTTTTACCTTTGTCCTGCACATTGAAGCTCTCGTTCACGAAGCATAGATTTTCAGACTCTTCACACAGAAAGTGTGCGTTGTCATATGTGGGGTATTCTGTTACAAATGGCACTTTCATAAAGAATTTCTGACCTAATGTTGGTCATTGAGAATAGCAAATGTTATGCATCTTTTTCAAAAGCAATATTCATGCCTGTCAAAAAATGTTTAGAATGAAAGTCATGACTTCGCATAAAAAGAATGTCACTACATGGCTTTTAGATGTTTTCATTTCCTGTACTGAGGACCCCAGAGTTCATACTTCAAGAACAACTGATATTTGCTCAGTATCACCAGAAAATGTTTTAATTGGTCAGTGCATTTTTAATCACTATTATAGAACAGACTGTTATAGAATAGACTTTGTATTTACTGAGGTGGGGAAATAAGACAATTAAGTGATTCCCATAAGCAAATACGACAACATGCTAAACTCTGATCTTCAAGAGAACTTTATGATCTTAGGAAAGTCAGAGCTGAGTTCCTCTTTGCTGGAACCATGAGATTCACCTCTGATCATCCCTGTTTGGATCTTCAGTCATTCACCCTTCCCTGTTTATTCATACAGAACTTAGAACTTATCACCTTGAAAAGTAGCCCCCAAAAAGGCATTGTGTGCTGCATATCAGCAAGAATCCATCAGAAAGGCCTGTAGTCCAGGGAAACCCTGTAGCTTTATGATGCCATCGTGAGTCAACGCCTTTTGGGAACATATTCTCACCCGTGTTTCAGACCAGCACCAGTGAGAGCAAAGCCTGTCACTAATTTGGGTGCAGATATTGATCTACGCCAGAATGTATCAGAGCCCTGAATCCTTACAGCGTTCCCCGCCTCCTTTCTTAAATCTCATGGTATCGTGTGTAACATAAAGATGATATGCAGGCTTGATCCTAGATTTCGAGACCAGCCATCCTATTTGCATCATGAAGCACAGCAGCATGGCAAGAAATGAGTACAGAATTACAGATTACCCAGACTCGTCCAGAATGTTATATTAAAATGTTATTCCAGTTCGCCTTCACTTCATCTCCCGCACTCATTGTAAGGACTTAGTAAGGAACGCCGTCCTGCCACGCACCACCTGAACACACTGATCACATATCAGTGCTATAGAAGAATCAACACACACATGAATGTCAGCGCAGTGATTCTTAATATTTCAACGAAAAATTGTCATGGTGGGGGTTAATCATTAAGGACTTGCATCTCACCACGTACCAGCCTCGCAGTATAACACACAGAAGACATTGCATGTGCACACACATATAGCATAGAAAGCCCCCGTAATGTTTTCTGGGCTGCATGAAATATTTTTAGCAGCAGAACCATCCTTCCCGGGCGAGCGAGGGAAGCAGCCGGAGGAGCGGGCAAGAGTTACATAGGAAGCCGCGCCGAGTCCGGGGCTCACTTGTTACGCACGGAACTGCGCCGCTCTAACATGCACGGAGACGCTGCAGAAACACCGAAGGGCTTCGGCACACGAGCTCGCTTTACCTTCCCCCTCCTGCTGTCCGCCGCTCTCTCCCAGAAAAGCCGGGCGCTGACTAATGGGTGACCGCAGCGGCGATCCTGCCCGGCATCATCCCCGGGGCCACGCCTCGCACCTCGCCGAGATCAAAGGCGCCCTCCCCCCCACTCTTTCCCGGTGCCGCTGGTTTCCGAGGAGCCGCTAGCCGCGCTGAGCGCTCCGGAGAATGGGATCTGGTGTGCGTGCGTTTTCAGGGATGGGTGGGAGGGATGCGGCTGCGAAGGGAAGGGAAATCAGCATTCCGTCTGCGCAGACGGAGAGCGGCGGATCCGTGATGCGGCTGCAATAATCGCGCGCTGAGGCGACCCCTCCACACAAGGTCCTCCGAGAACCCCCGCCCCCGCCCCCCGACTTACTTGACGAAGCAGTCTCTCCACTCTCTGCCAGAGGCTGGATCCCAACCATAGGGGTGCCCCCGAGAGGGGCTCCAGGTCCCAGAAGGAGGGGGGCACCCAGACGATTTAGTCTTATGGCTGGAGGGGGAGAGAAGCGGGGGGTTGATACTGAGAAGAAACAACCACAGGTGTCTGGGACAGTTGCATTTCTACGGAGAATGAGCCCCGACAGCTCAGTGTAAAACAGCTGCAGCGTGAATGGAAAATCCCCTGTATGTAAACGGAACCTCCAGCTGTTACAGGCAGATTTTCACAGGAAGGTTTTAAATGCCCCTGGATTGTCATATCCAAGCAAGAACGTAGCACGAAAGAGAGACTCATTCTAAAAGACATACGTTAGACTGCATGATACTTTATTCCAAAACTATGCGATTATATGCTATCACGTGAGTATTTAAATGGGAGAAAAAGCAGCCAAGACAAACCTCTGCATATTTAATAATATATATATTTTTTTATTAATGTTGTACAAATATGTTAATGAAAAGTGTTCTAACGTGAGTGGGTTGTTAAGAAATGCAAATGTGTAGACCCATTAAATTGGTGAGCGGCTCCATTTACCTTGATAGTCAATGGAAAACATATTTTAATGCAATTAGTTCATCTGTTGATTTTTCAGTACTGAAACCACAGCCTTATAATTTTAATAATAGTATGGTATGAAAATAGTGCAAAAGTGAACTGCTTAAACTTTCCAAAATCTTACCAGAATTGCTAGCTGTTTTTCCCCAAAAGCCATAACCAAGACTTGTTAATCACAGTTCAATCACTCAGTGCAAGTTAATTAATTATGTTATCTATGAACTGAAGCATAATTATCAGGCCTTGCTCTGGTGCTTCTGGAGGCGTGAAATTGGTTAGAAAGTTCCTTCGAAGGCTCATTGTCCTGGGGGATGATTCACTTGGAACAAGGGATTGTTAAAGGGTTTAGGGCTACTGTCAAAAGAAGCCTTCAAATTGTAACCAGAACTTTTTCATGCCCTTTTTAATTTACATTCCTGTGACTTGTGATCCGAAATGATGCAAAGATGTGGTACATTTGCTATATCTGTGTGTTGACAAGGAACCTTCTGCTACTATTGGCAAGTCTCATGGCTTTCCTTCATGGCACACTTGGTAGTGCATCTCTCAAAGTACACAAGCCTAAATGCTTCCATAAAGGAAAGCAACAGGAATCGACCTGAGCATGAGCTGAGTAAGCAAGCCATGTGACATTAGTGTGTCTTTATTCTTCAAGGGTGAGAACTCATCAACAAAGAATTCCCAAGGATTTTATAGAGACATTATCTTAAACATTCAGGTATTATATGCTTTTCATATCCATCACAGCAGCAATAATGTACACTTTAGTCTGTTATACTACCGACCATGAACCTTATGCTAAGTACGTATGCAGTCCATCTTCTGGCTAGGTATTCATTAGTTATTTCTGCAGACATGGTTTATTTGCAGTCTTTCTTCTTGGGTGAGCAAAGCATCCATTGAATGATCTGCCCTCAAAGTCGGATTCACCAAAGAAATATTGATATCTGCCATCACCCATGTGAGTTCATGTCAAGGGCAGAGCCACCCATATGCCTGCCGGAAGAGTCACACTGCAGTGCCCCACCTGGGAAGAAATGCTGACACACTCAACACCGCAATCACTCCCCACATATGTTGTCCTGTAAGGCTACGTACAACGTCTCTCTAATAGAAATTGCAGAGGGTGACATTATATAACATGGTGATGATATTATATGAAAGGAAAAATGTTATGCTCGCCAGTTATTTGGGAGAGACTGGGCATTTCATTACCAGATGGTTAGAATTCTGTACAGGGCAAAGGTCAGGATGTGGTTTTAGTCTCTGTCTACAGTCTAACAAACAGTGTTAGCATAAGCTACACTACCACTGCTTTAAGGAGACAGTGACCTCACCAGTGCAGAAGAGGAATCGTGAGGCGTGGTACTACGGGACATTCTGTGGTCCAACCCAGCAGAGCAGCCCGACAAATAGCACCTGTTTCTGTGTTGTTATCTTGCCAGTGCTGGTCTGCGAGAAGGAGTCATGCAATCATCATTTAGAGTGGGACATAAGCAGTCTGGGTGATTGTACTCCAACACTTCAGAGACTGCTTCACCTACTTATTGGGCTTTGTGACTATAACAACAAATGTTACTCTGCATTCCATTGCACGTCAACACGCCTGTGTGTGTGTGTGTGTGTGTGTGTTTGTTATGCAGTGAGCTTTGTCTTCAGTTTTTCATGATCCATTTGAGTTAAGAGAACAAGAGTTTAGCCATGTTACTCCAAAATCAAATTTAAAAAGTTGGTATCAAGCTGTGATAAGCAACATCCAGAACCGGCAGTGTCAAATCATATTTGGAACATGCATTTGCCTGTCTTTATAAGAAATAATTCCAATAGGTTTTAGTGCTTTTAGTTGTTTATAAAGCAACAGGTTGAAATAAAAAAAATTGATGGATCCCAGTCATATTGTTTTATCATTCGGCAGGCTGCATGATGACCCATATTCCAGTTATTTATAATGATACTTCTTTAACAAACAAAAGTATCTTTCGGGAAAATAATACTCAACTGACATATTTAAAGACATATGAGGTTCACAAGTACCCCAAGCGTTTCGATTGCTGCTTGTGGAGTTCATGACGTGGGTGGTACTGAGGACTCACTCCTCCAGAGCTGTGGGTTTGATGTTTGGTTCCTTTGCCTGCCTTGAGTCTATGCAGCTTGCATGTTCTCCCCGTGTTTGTGGGGGCTACAGCCCACAGTCCCGCCACATGCTGATTTTGTAAATCTGTGTCTCTAAATGGCACTGTGTGTGGGCCTCTGTTGTTTGCCTACTGGGATGGGCAGGCATCCCGTCAAGCACGCCCCCTGTCCTCTGCATCCTGGGATAGCACTGGTTATGTGGCTTTGAAAGCTGAAAGATAGACAGGTGGCTTATTTTCGTTTCACCTTGGCTTGCTTATGTAGAAAATGTACAATGGAAGTAATACAAAGGAAGTGTTAAATATTTGAACACTACAGAGTATTATGCTCTACAATGACACAGTGCATTCATTACCTTTAATTAATTAGTCTTAGTCAACTTGGAATAAAAATGCTATTTCTGTTGTAAATGGGTACAAAATATTACATAAATATCATAAAATCAGTTAGAATTGATCACACTAAAATTATGAAGTAAAAATGTTGCCTTGCAGTCTAATGCTGGAAATAAACAGAGCCAACTGACAATAACAGTGAAAATTCACATCCGTGTAGAATCTGTTGCTATGGCAGCACTGAAGGTTGGCAGGAATGGAATCCCTTTCCTAGTAGGAGCTGGAAATCCAGAAGGCACAGCTCATCTTCACCTTAAATTTAAAGCCCATGCACCAAAGCTCTCCAAACACAAGAAAAGAAGGGCGTTGTTCTTATGACATACTCTAACCTATGCTAAAACTAATCTAGGTGAGAAGAAGCTCCAAATAATTACTCACACTTATGGGGATGTAAATACATATACAAACTAAAATAGATAAACACCAATAATTCTATTTTGCTTGCAGCTCTGCAGTAGAATTTGAATTTGATGTACAAGTACATTCTGGACTGGCATGCAGCCACCCAAACAGTGAGGCTGAGTGGGGAAAGACACACACACGCACATGCTAGTTTACAGATTTTTATGCATGACATGTGCAGACATCTACGGAAGCACCGAAGGGCAAAACACACCAGCAAATACAAAAACATAACAGAAAATAAGAAAACACACCAACAAATACAAAAACACCAAAGCAAATATGAAAACATGCTAGCAAATACTAAAACATGCCAGCAAATATGAAAAAACACCAGAAAATACAAAACACAACAGCAAATATGAAAACACGCCAGCAAAAACAAAAATGCGATAGCAAATGAGAAAACACACCAGCAAATACGGAAATGCTGCAACATCAGTGGAATATGTACCTACTGATCATCAGATGTTTGTTACTGATTGGACAGGGAGCCCGTCAATCAGCCAACAGTCATAACTACAGTTAACTCAAAGGTACATATTTAGGTACCAAATGCAAGCAAAAGATACAAAGAGAAAATGGATGTTATTAGATGTGACCATACACATTGAAAACTACACCTTGTGAGTGACTTTGAAGTGGACAAAATATTTTGGTGTTTTCACAGATAAGTGCAAGTATACATCACTTGCTTACTCATCATTAAAGTTATGGTGCTGTGCCAAACCTGGTCCGATCACACATAACTGAGTGTGTTTTATGTGTAAAACGAAGATTAATTTATTTGTTTCAAGGTCGATTAATTTGCTGTTGTGTTTTTATAATTACTCACAGTGTCAACCACTCCCAGAGATTATCAGTTACTCCCAAGAGAACCTGTCTTCTTGACAAGAAAGATGGAGAAATTCACACATTTGGTTGTACTATTTGCATGTTTGCACTTACAAATGGTCTTTGCATTTTGCCTAACCTGCATAAACTTATGCGTACTGAATATATTTATTGTCCCATTCCCCACATTGCACTGCTTATACTGTTTTGTCCTATTGTCCCCCATGCACCTGTTCCCTCCCCGGTAACTGTGGCACTTCACTTTCACAGTTCTATGGTGCATGCAAATAAAGTGACTGTGATTTAAGATATTTCTCATTGACCTGTATTTAAAGGCACAATATGGAACAAACCCCCCCCAAATGGTACCACGGATGAACCCGTCATTATTCTGTTTGTCAATAGTTGCTGCTTTATTTTTTAAGTTCCAGAAAATTCTCACTCAAATGGACCAACGGACTGACATTTAAGGCACAGTATATTCTTGCAATTTTGTTTATTTGGGCCTGTTTATCTCCCACTTTTATATTTAACACTTCCGAAGGTAAAGCACCATGCAAAATTGAATATTACCTCCTGACAGGCCTGATTACATGTTCTGCCGGGATAGGGTTTCACCAGCTAAGCATAAGTTCGATCGTATCCTACAGTGGGCGTAAACTGTCCCTATGTTCAAATTAACGAATTACTAAACAATAATCGGTTGCGTCACACACGTAGTTTTAATTTTACACCCCCTTATCATTAGTTGTAAGGTCCATCATAACAACAAAAATATGTGTTAAAAGTGGTGAAAATGGCAGAAATGTGAATAACTTAACAAAGCTTTTGTTTATTTTTAACATGTAACAGTTTAACGTTATTGGAGATCATATTAATAACTCAATATCACTGATTTAGGAAAAAAACAAGGTCACTGGCCTTGGACTAGTCAGCCAATGTTAGCTGGTAAGCTGGAGAAATGCATTGGCTTGCTTTTTTGGTTCTAGTGAACCCTGTTTGTATTCCTTGAGCTCGAGCATTTCATGCAGCAGAGCTACTATCAAGCACCTACAATAAATGGCTATCTAACTTTACCACTACAAATTTCATAAACATACTAGTGGTGTAAGCAGACCATAATTAATCTGTGATCAGAATGGCTCTTACTTTGTTCAGCACACATGATGTGAATCGCAGATTTAACTAAAAAGTTTAACCATGATAGTATGAAATAAAAAGTTTTACTGCTGCTGTCACTTTTTAAAAGCTATTGTTGATATAATTTCTCACAATAATGGAGAATCCCCCCTTATAAGGGGAATTTTTTATTTTATCTTGGAATGCAATTTAAAAAAAAAAAACCTGCATGGATTCAATAGCATTAGTTATGGCATTTTAGTGGAATCCGCTTCCCTGTAACTGTTGACAAATGCTGTTCGAGCGTTTAATTACAACTTTTGTTTTCCCAAGATAACTTTAATTTTGTGATTTCGAGAAAACAACTTTGGCTATAGTGAGATCACAAGAAAGATAAGTCGTGATGCAGGGTTGCAATGAAAAGCAGACAAAGCAGCGTGTGTTCACATGAACGGGGCATGTTAAAAATTCCTAAAGATGTATCTTTGGATTAGCTATAGTTACAACTGCTAGCTGATTGACAGGCTCCCTCTCCAATCAGTAACAAGTACATGATGATTAGTTAGGTACATATCCTTTCTGTTTTCAGCGGCGCTAATGTTGTAGTGCTTTCATATTTGCTGCTGCATTGTTGTATTTGCTGGCATGTTTTCATATTCGGTGGCGTGTTTTGCCCTTCAGGGATTCCATAGACACGCCTTCATATCTGCCAGAAATCAGAGCAACAAATGTAAGTATAGCAATAATGAGGCATTTTAATAAGGAAACTGCAAGTCACAGCAGGTCAGCCAGCTGTTAAAGAACACAGGGCTTCAGATGCCCAGCCATACAGTGTGGTTACATTAAGTTATCTACGGGGAGAGACTCTAACCACTACTTTTAAACCAGCAATATAATAATAGTTAGTGCAATCAGTCAGTGACAACTGGTTGTTCTGTTTAATAATTATTAATGCTTCATTGCTAATAGAGACATAGGACTTTAGGACTGGACTAAAAGGCCAACACAGAAGTATAGCTGCAGTGAAATAATTGTCCTTCCATCTGTGGTGTAAGTTTGACGGCTCCTGAAATGAAATGCTTCTGTCCTTACACATTTAAGTACAATGGAAACGGCTGGCTGCTGAAACTTCTCTTAATTGGTGTTCTGGTCTTCTGTACTTTAAGAGGACACAAAGTACTGAAATAAATATACAAATAAACCCAGTGTATATTAATTTTGTGAGTCATCAAGAGACAGGCAAGAGGAAATGGCCAAAATGCAATTCAATGCATGCAAAGTCAGTGAAGCCCCATTAGCTTGAACATCTCAACACCTTCTGTGCCTCCAATTTTGCAGACTATGGAAAGAAATTGGAGCAGCCTTGAGCTGTAAATTGCCCAAAGTCAAACATTCATGTTAACTGCAGCTTTCCCTAACATCCAAAACACAGAATGACAACACAGGCCACTTCACCCGACCCTCCACCCTCTGAACCTGAAACATACTCTATCTCCTTCCAGAAACAAGTGTCCTACTTCGAGGGAGTATAGCATAAATCCTTTCAGAAGCTGTGACTGTAAAGGCGGCGCGCTAAACGCCCTTCATATACATCCCAGGGGCACAATATTTGAGGAAGAAAGACATTTCTGCTGATCCAAAATGTCTTCCTGTTTCATTCTCCAGTGCTCTTCGCAGACAGGCAGACATTCCACTTGTATGGCTCTAGTAAGAAACTCTGAGCGTTTGACAGATGATAGGTTGGTAAAAAGAGTGGTGTTCTGTATGTGCAAACTCCTCAATTAGGATTTGCAATGACAATGCTTTACACCTGGGATCATTTTCTCAGCAAGGAGAAAGCGTGAGTTTCAGTCATGAGTCTCTGAAGACCAATGAAAAGTAAGAATTATCCACCCTGGTCTGGCCAAAACCAAGCAAGTTTTAGCCTGTATCCATGCAAACTTAACCTGTTAGCTCTGGTGTTCATATCAACCCCCTCCTTTAATTATGTGTGGATATGTATATGTGTATTTGTATATACAATCAGTGACAAAAAACTAGAAGTAATAGTCTGATTTGGATGTAATTTGCTACATGTGCAGACCAGCAATAGGTATGTAAATGATTTGCAAGGTGCTGGCATGTCTAGTCATGAGACACAGAGGATGCCTCATAGACACATTAGACATCATTACCAGCACTTGACGGAGTTTATAGGGGTCACATTGTGGGTTTGCATGATGCTGGGTGGTCGTATCGTGCAGTTGCCTGATGCTGGAACCAATGGGCACGTGAGGGCACCCACACATGTGGTGAACGTTCAGGTCACCCAAGACAAAGCACTCCAAACGGAGGATCATATTGTACACCGAGCATTACAGAACCCCATGACATCTGCGCCTGCCATCCAGACACAGGTATTGGACTCTCTACAACACCCCGTGTCATCCTGCACCGAGTCTTGACAACTGGCATCAGCTGGACTACGGGTTCATCGTACCCATGCGTAGGCCGCTGTTAACACCAACACAGTGACGGGTGCATTTGGCATGGACTGATGACGAGTGGCGTCATACCATGTTCAGCAACAACTCTCAGTTCTGCATTACCACAGATGACTGTCATGAGGGAAGAAGACGAATCCTGTCAATGATGTGAAGAGACACACTGGGGTTGCTCCTAGCATCATGGTGAGAGGAGCCATAGAGTATGACTTCAGGTCATCTCTGGTAGTGATTTGGAGGACTCTGATGGCACAGAGCTATGTCAGTAACATCCTGTGTCCGCATGTCTTACCGCTCCTGAGACAGCACCCTGGTACAGTCTTTCAACAAGACAACACCCATCCACATAGGGCACATGTGTCTATGGTCTGCCTGCGTCATGTTGAGATCCTACCATGACCAGCCAGGTCCCCCGATCTTTCCCCACTCAAACACGTGTGCGATCAGCTCAGACGTCAACTCAGACGCAGTGCGAATCTGCAGGATCTTCAGGACAAGTTACAACAACTGTGGGCCGACTTGCCGCAGGAGAGGAATCAGCTATACGACTCCCTTCCGCACTGTATCGCCGCATGTATCCAGGCCGGGGGACCAGTCTGTTTGAACTGATATTACAGTGATCGCGATACAGTCACATGACCTTTCACCATGCGGAAATTCATTTATTTCCACCACTCCATCTGGGTACTTTTTTGTCACTGAGATTTTACACACACACACACACACACAGATATATACACTCACCTAAAGGATTATTAGGAACACCATACTAATACGGTGTTTGACCCCCTTTCGCCTTCAGAACTG
>JAODJW010000035.1:25593465-25629072 GCA_026777045.1 Hyperopisus bebe | reverse complement strand
ATTTTCAGGTCTGAGATTCCCAGCAGCAGGTGACATGGTTTGCTTTTTTGCTGATATGAGTTTTGTTTAGTTTTTATATCTTGCAAAACATTTTAGTCTCGTTTTTATTTGTCAACGATAAGGTACATTGACACAGTCTTAGTCAGTATTTTTAGAACATTGGCGCAGTCTCGCCATCGTCTCGTCTTAGTCGTGGGAAAGAGAGTCGTTGACGAACACATTTCGTTTCGTCTCGTCTCGTCTGACGAAATTAACACTGATGCTATCTGAATTTAATAAATATAATGATACACCAAATTTTTACAGATTACTGCAACATTTGGGCGTTACAATATGCCTGAAATGTTAATAAGAGGCATATTACTACTGTGTTTACCAAACTGTAGATGTATGTACATGTACATGATACCAAAAAACCAGCTTCTGGACAAATGTTTTGCCTGCTATCTAAAGCCTTGGTGCAAACGCTATACAATCATGATTATATCACAATGTGGTATCTTGCAGCCCTAGACAGGAGGCCAGTCCATCACAGGGCAAATACAAACACAGACATTCATACAAACTATAAGCAATTTAGAGCCAATGTCTTTAAATTGCATGAGGAATTCCATGTGACAGAGGAAGAACATGAAACTCCACCCAGAGGGAAAATGAGAATCAGACTCCCAACCCAAGTACTGTGAGGCAACAGCACCACCCAATGAGTCATCACACCACGCTGACAAAAGTAACCCTTAGAAATAAGGACATGGCATTGGAATGTATGGCTAGCCCCTATAGGACGGCTCAAAGAACAATAAAAACATAGGTACTCCCAGGATCACTTCTCTCACCACATCAAAAGCTTTTAAGGTGAACAGGAACAGGTGCATTAGAAGCAGCTCAATTTCCTGCTGTCTGCATTTTTAAATGGCATGGTCTTATAGAAATGTTAATGCGGGAACTGACCATGACATTCAAACTCCAGTGTCATGATTTTTACTTGACCAGTTTAAAAATCAAAAATTTGACAAATGTGGTGGCCAATCATTAGGCTGAAGCATTACTCACACGCATCATCACTATTTCCCTTCTCCTCCTCAGGTAGACTTTTCAGCACAGAGTCAACACCTGGAAGACGACAGCGTCTCTTCTTCCATCCCTTTCTCTTCCTGAGAGAGAGAGAGATAGTTATGGCCCAAAAAGCACTTTCATTCCAAGCCTCCTATCTGTAGTAGGTTGTGTTCAGCCTGCACTTGCAGTTGGTGAGAAGATGAAAGAACAGAAAAGGTCCCACTTACAAACAAACAATGTTGTATAAGAGTGTCATACTGCTAACTCTGAATGAACGGCATGACAGTTGTGTATGAAATTTGCAGCAGGCTTCATTTAACCTGGCGGGGGCAACAAGATCTAACAGGTAAGGTGTTATGTGAGAGGCCCCCATTACATTCAGAATGCAGTGGAAAAACATGTTAGTTACAAAACTGGACACAGAAGCCTTGTCATTTTCAAAGCAGTGCATGTAGGTACAGAGCCTCATCATTAAGTCTGATACTCACATGCGAGCCACAGCCTTGCGAGCCAGTTTTCGCTGCAGTCTGCGGTTTTCGTCTGTGTCGGGGAGAACATGGTCCTCTGCAGCCCAGCGATCCCAGCTGCAGAGATAAAAGGGAGGGAGAAAACCAGTATGTAGTCCCTAATGGCACAGTGTGTTCTGGGCATAGCCAACACTAAGTGCTGCTCTGCATAAGCCAGTGCTAGGCTAATCAGCACACTAATGTTAAGCTAACATTATTAGCATTTTGCAAATGACAGATCTCAGAGGTAAAGGTCATTGCTATGACGCTGTTGTGGTCGATTTCTTTTTCTAAACACAGATTAATATTACGGTAATTCGTAAGCACAGTTTCAGATGACTGAATGAATGAATGAATAAATATTTAACAGGAGTTCAGTGCAAAGATTCGGAAGATGAGGCTACCTTCTGTTCCAACCGTTGAAATGGATCAGATACTCCGGGACCTTCCTGCCCCGCTCATCTCTGCCCAGGACAACGTCAACCACCTGAAAGGGTCACAAGGAGATGCTCAGCTGATGTATTGTATATAAGAAACCTCCCAGGTAAGCCGGCGTTGGAAGAAATGGCAACTTTAAAAAGTAAAACTTTATTTAATTAATTTTTGTACAATTAACATTTTACACGCAGATATAACCGTGAAAGAGAAAATTAGTGGCCTCATGTCTGATTTAAGGTCGTTTCGTTTCAGTTCTTAACAAAAATAAATGACTAATTATGACGGGCAGAATCCAACGAAACAGGAAGTGCAGGAGTTAGGTCCGAAACAGCAGTTCAGCTGCAAAATCGCCGATCAGCAAGAAAGTAAAACCACACCGCATCTTGTATTTTCATCTTCAAATGCACAAAACCATCAATGAAATAGAATAATAATGAGAAAAGTGAAAGACTAAGACATGGGCGTTTAATGAGCCATCGCAGGCCTTACGTAAACAAACTAAAAGGTTCAGCCAAATAACTACATGCAACCAATAATCTAACGCGTGCAGCATAACTTAAACGAATAATTGCTGTTTAAAGAGATTGCATCTGGCTGCGTTCTTGTTTTTCCGCAATTAATTTGCAAAAATAACACGTTTGCTGTGCTGCCGTATACAAAGAGCCCTTTACCCGGACTATAAACGGAATCAAAAACTACGCAGAAAACAGTTTATTTTAGCTTACTACAGAAATACGTAGAAAACACAGTAATGCGTGCACAGAGGGCCTTGTGCGAAGTTACCGGTGAGCTCGTTTTTTACCTTTGCATCATACAGCACTTTAGCCTTAGTTGGGTCTGGTTCAAAGCAGAGAACTTTTTCTCCTTTGTGAAATTTAAATTTCATTCCCCGAGAGTTCATTTGTTCATCATGGCGAGCAGGAGAGGAGGAATCTGAACCCCCCGACTCCTTAACCCGTTCACCGCCGTGCTTTATCAAACCAATCCTGGTTCCTGGAGAGGGGAAAACACAAGGATAGCTAGGATGCGGCCCCCGATCGCTGAAACGCGGAAAACAAATTGCGGACTGACCCTCGGAGAACACCGTAGCAGCTAAGAAGCAGCGCATGTTTCAGTACGCGCGTCTTGGGCGGAAGGTGTTTCGTGCCGACGGTCCTTTCCGGTCTCTTCCGATCCATTTTCTGTGTTGTTCTTTGTCATACGGTTGGGTGTGCGTTTTCTTCCCGACCGATTCGATTAATGTTTGTTCCTGAACCCCATATTGCTGGAGGATGACTATCATCGCAGCACCCGTCACGAAAAGTGTATTGTCACCCTAGCATATTTTCAATAGTACGTTACAAATATAGCAATCGACGCAGGTCTCACTTTTGTTAAACATTTTTGCTATGAATTTTTTTTAAATCCTCGTACAAAATTACTGGCTCCTTCCAGCTGCTGATTTTGATGCAAAGTAACTGATTTTCATTTTCTTCCTCTCAGCTGTATTGTTACAGGTAATTTTCTAGCTAATCTGCGCATGCATGCAGTTCTGAAGTCTTGTATTTATTCTCTAGCTTTCCTCGGTGAAAATGGCCAAGAGAAGAGAGCTATCTGTGGATATCAGAAAAAAAATCATTGCCAAACATAAAAAACTAAAAGGCTACAAATCCATTTCGAAAGACCTTGGTGTTCCTGTCTCAACAGTTCGCAATGTTATCAAGAAATTTGCAGCCCATGGGACAGTATTGAACCAAGCAGGACGTGGGCGTAAGAGGAAAATTGATCAGAAGTCTTTGCGACGGCTGGTGAGAACTATTAAAAAAACACCATGTGCAACTGTTGAAGACTTAAAGGTTGATCTTGAGAGATCTGGAACAGTAGTCTCTGCTACCACTGTCCGCAGGGCTCTAAATCAGGAAGGGTTATGTGGCTGCAGGGGCCTGTTGTTGAAAAGGACACAAAAAGGGCAGCCTGAGGGGAAAAAAAAAAAAAGAACCTTAAACTAGCCTAAGGCTTCCCAGAATAATGTTTTACAGACTAACAAATGTTCCATTTGCTCCACAGCTGCTGAAATAAATCAGAGGACAGATAAAAAGAGCTCACAGAGTAAATGTTATAGACATCCAGAAATTAAGAGGGATCCTCAAAAATCGAAACGATGCAAGAAGCAGCTGAGACGACTGATGTTAGGTCATCCACAGCATGGACAAGTTTCTCCTCTTTTCCCAGCCCAGTTTTGGTCCTGTTCTCCCTATTGCTAATTGCTTTTTTGTTGTCTTCCACACTGATTTCAACCATGCTCATTTTTACAGTCTGATCTTTGCTGCGCTAATTTTACAAACTAAATTATATGCATTTACTAGTGGTTAGAAGTCCATTGATTTCTTCAGAGGACCAAAATGGATGGATACGTGAATAGCCACTGAATGTGATAGTATCACAGCAGCTTTGTAATTGGGGTTAAATTTGTCCTGTCTACTAACTGCCCTGTGTGACCTAGGGCCTGTATCATGAAGCAAGGTTTGTTGGTTAGCTAAATAGCTTGTTGGATTTAAGGTATGCCAGTTTAAAAGAAGTTTATCTTCATTCACTTACATTTGCTCCAGACTACCTTAAGTCTGACAAGTTATCCAGCTAAGCAAGAAATGCTGTTTCATGACACAGACCCCAGGGTGATTATGATTATTATTTATCGCTGTTGTTACCTCTATATGTATTGTACATTTTAACGATTTAAATTAATTGGGAATGTCTGTACTGCAGATATTGTTACGGATCATTTGGTGGTCTTTATAAATGCACTACAGGAGACTTTAAAGTAGGAAGAACTTTTCTCTTTTTTTCCCCCTTTTTAGTCTGTTTTATTGCAGATAGTTCACAAATCAAGTCCTTTCCAGGAAATGACATTGCCCACTAGATGGCTCCCTTCCTGTATGTATAATATCAACAAGCTTGGCTTACAACACATTCCTGGCTAGCAGTTCACTGGAATCAGTAAATAAAACATTTGCAAGAGGTGCTGTCATTTAACTACAGAATTCATCAATGTTTTGTATGTCATAGAGAGC
Organism: Hyperopisus bebe; assembly: GCA_026777045.1. NCBI lineage: Eukaryota > Metazoa > Chordata > Actinopteri > Osteoglossiformes > Mormyridae > Hyperopisus > Hyperopisus bebe. Next base: position 25,624,022 of record JAODJW010000035.1, on the reverse strand, counting down.
TAATATTTAGACATTCCTCTTGAAAATGTTGAAATTTTAATTTGTTATGCTTAATAGTTGGCATAAATGGAATGATCAATGACAAAGTATCCCATGTAGTCTACAGGTCAGAAATTAATGTACAACATTTAATTTCTTAGCAAAGATGCAAAATATTAAAAAATGGCAAAATAAGGGTACAAGGACAGTATTGTTTGATCCATCCATTTTCTGTACCTGCTTGTCCTATTCAAGGTTGCTGGGGGTTTGGAGCCTACAGGTAAAATGCAGGAGGGGGCACCTACCTATTGCAAGGCACACACCATTCACACCAATGGAAAATCTGACAACACCAATTACCCTCAGCATGTTTTTGGCCTGTGAGGAAACTGAAGAACCAGGAGGAAACTCCATAATAACATGGCAGGGAACAGTCAAACTCCACACACATGGAGCCATGGGAGAGGCTTGAACGCTGGTCCCAGAAGTGAGAGGCAACAGTGCCAACCACTGCACCACCATGCCACCTCCCTGCATAGCTCTATGTTCCTGCCCCCCAGGGTGGCTGGGCAAAGTTCCTGTGTATGTGGCCGTTGGCTTATTGAAATATTATTTTAAATCCCAAGGATTTCTCCCAAAGCACAGTTCCTTCCTACATGCCCCCATCCCCTTAATATCCAGCATTTCCTACAGTTATCAAGGACCTTGACTTCTTTTGTTTGTGTGAAGGTGCAGTTATGTATTTCACCTCTATGAAGAAGAAAATGTAACAGTACTTGTAAAAGCTGCTATTGGGATGGCACTGGTGTGTCCCCAGACAGCCTCGTCACCTCCTCAATCTGATCCCTACTCCTCACACACCACCAACCTGGATAATCTCCAGAATTAACTGGATTGATTAACTGGTAATGTTAAAACCAATAAATGTGTTTTTACCATAATGTTCTGAGTCCTACTTGTGACACCTTTTCATTTATTGTACATTCCACTTGCATGGCCACTTGCACAATCTTTCCCTATCAATTAGGTGGATACCCATATTTCTTTGGATATGCCTTAATACCCATGTCTGAAAATGTCATTTGTATTATTTACACTCTTCAATTGACTCTTAAATATTTATATTTTATCTATTATGTTGTCATTTGAGCCATGACCACTGTTGTCTGTGACAAAACAGTAAGAGCCATAAGAAATACCAGTGGTATAACTAAGTACCTACCATGCGATTTAAAATGGACACACAGGCACACACAGTTTCCATTGTAATTGTCTTCTAAGATCAAATGTGACTGATGCCTGCTTTTCAATGCACACACACAAACTGCAGTAGCTGCCAAGAAACTACTTCACAGGCACAGTGGGGTGCACATAAAACCAGTGTATTATCGGCACCCCCAATATTATTATTATTAATTAATATTATATTATTAAGAGTTTCTAAGTTGTACTGTCATTGAACATTGACACTGAAAATGAATGAATTTGTGACAAAATGCCTCATGATGTGATAGTATTAGTGACAAACATTACATTTTGCATTAAAATATATTGAAATATATTTGGAATTAAGCTCTTCATTTTGCAGGTATGATAATAGGACATGTTAACAGACATTCTAACGGAGAATGGCCTATATTTGTGTTAGGATTGCGCGCTCTAAGATAAGATTCTTTAGTTTGGTAAATCATAATTGGATGGCGAATGTTCTTGGCAAAACAAATTTGTAGTCTATCGTAACATAGAAAGAGGGGCGATGGAGGGTCATGGATACCATGGCATATTCAGGGAAGTCATTTGTTTATAGGGAGCCTTGAATATACTAATGGAGACCAGTGCATGTATAAATTAAAATATCGGTGCTCATTATACGCCCAAGTCGGCAAATTCTGCCGTAAGCTCTTCCTACAGTATTTCTTCCGTCCTTAGTGGGGGCCCAGAATATCCACGTATGCCCCTGAATACAAATATTTACTCAGAATAATTACTTAAATGATTATAGAGTGACCTCAAGGTTAACTAGCTTTGGGTTACAGAGAGGTACTTTGCTGTTTCCCCCGTTTATCTTTTATAATAAAACGTGTGCAAACCGATTATTGTGATATTCGAGGTGCAAACTTCCTGCTGCCGGTGTTCTATTTATGCTACCATAGTGCTAATCGATAGCACTAACCCTAACTCTTCCCCTAACCCTACCCCCCCCCCCCCAAAAAAAAAAACCCTAAAACCCTTACCTTAACCCTAACCCTACCCCCTAAAACCTAACCCTAACCCCTAAAACCCAACCCTAATCCCAAGACGGTGGAACTGCACATGCACAGAAAGGCTCGATAGCACGTCTCGATAGGTAGGATTTTATGACAGCACACCGGAGCACCTTAGGTTTCGTTTACAGCATCATCCGTCTGTGATTGTGTCATCGGGGATGACGTCACGGGAGCAATACGACTACATGTAACACAGAACAGCCCTTCCTCCGTTTCCTCCATCTGTTTTAGGGCACCCAGTATCCGACCCACTTATATCAGTGACATCCCGGGTTACTTCATAGACTCTTTCCTCACACGACTTTTCCCTCCCCCGCAAATCCCCGAGGTAGGGGGCTTTTACAAAGCCATACCAAGTGTCTTTTCTGAAGCGCAAACTACAATTATTGTTTGAGTTACATTTCATGCGCACCTAGCAAACTACAATAACGAGGTTATATTCGATAATAAGAACTACAGTATGCCGCGCAGTGTATTTGATATTGTTTTGTTTTGTTTAACGTCAGGTTCACAGCAAGTTACACTAGGTGACGTAAAAATGATCTCTTCAAACTGCTTATGACATTGGATTTTCGATCTTCTTAAACCGAGCGCTCCGAACCGAAATGTTTATCTTCTTTGTGTTTATGGTGAGCAAAAGAGTGTGGAATTGGGGTGGGACCGTTATCAGTGTCTGAAGTAAAAAGAGACGGGATGAGAGAGCCGGCGCAGGAGAAGGGAGCGTCCCAGCACGGTGTTACTCAGAGAGGGCGAAGCCGCATGACGCTATAGGAGAACTTCCAGCTAGAGTCAGCCTCAGGGATAACTAGGGTGACTAACCATGCAAGCTTACACCCTGACATTTTAAATCGATATTCGTTTATTATAGAGGTACTTCCTTATAAATGATATATATATATATATATATATATATAAAACTGAAATTCATCATAAGTCAATATGATGATATCCGGACCTTTGAATCGGAGTGATGCATGGGACAGCGTCGGGTGTGGAGAAAATTCGAAAGCATTATTAGTTTAGCATGTACCTGGGAGCAAATATCAAGGACAGATATTAATCTAGAGGGGAAAGGAGATGTCAGCTCAAGGACTCTTACACAGTGTTTTCTCCTGCTCGTCCCCTGCATCCAAAACTTTGTCAAAGCGAAGACTACGGCAGACAAGAAGTTTGGACCCCGCTATAATAAGAAACTACGGCACTGAAAGCACATTAGAAGAATATGACAATCTGGAGAGCAGAGCTTTGGGATCACGGGAAGCAGGTGTTTTTTCCTCGCACCCAGAATATCTGCCTGGCTCCAAACTTGACCATCGCTCCAAGCTGTCGAAGCTGAAACAGCCTATTTCATCTTTTTCCAGTCCGTCTACTCCCCTGGACATCTCACCGTCTTCGGTGTTTCAATTTGACTACGATCCTAGGGTCGTGAAACGGAGTATTCCTTGGGATCTACCCTTCCTCACAAAAAGCCAAGCGGTTAGTCCACCGGGAAGCACGACTTCCATCTTTTCGCCACGAAAATGGCTTCAGAAGAAATTGCATCAATCCAGCACCCAATCTTCTATCGTATGGAGATCCGAAGTAAGTATTTTGCAAATATTAGGCTTGTTAAGAAACAATCTGCATGCATTGCTGACATGTACAGACAAACACATGCTTGTTTGAGCGAAATGATTGTTATTTCAAATGAATCCCAAATATTCACATATGAGACACTGGCTGTCATGTGTGATCGGTATTTTCCCAGGATAAGTTAATTGTCACACATAATCCTGTGTACGTAGAACAGGCTGCTATGCGCTAAATGGTCTAATCTCCATTGTACACCCTGCAAATAAAAATCCCACACATGGTTTTAACTACCGGCACCGCATTTTAAAAATAAAAAATCCTGGGACCATGTAAATAAAATCATTTCAAAACACACTCGGGAGCTATTTTTAGTGAAAGTCCCCCGGGCCACATATTTGACAACATTCCAGTCAGTGCCCTGATTAAATGGTTTGTGTTTCTCGTTTTTCGGCAATAGCATCACTCCAAGGAAATGGTCATTCTCTTATCCTCTTTGGTATAGTGTAAACCAAACTTATTATTATTATTATTATTATTATTATTATTATTATTATTATTATTATTATTATTATTATTATTGTGCCCAGAGCAAAACGCTGTCTCTTGCTGTGGGAACAGGAGGCGGTTATTGCTGTAAATGCCTTGCCGCTAAACTGTGCCGTGGGAAGCACATAAGTGATACTGAGAATGAATGTTTTGGCAGAAGTGTTGCAATAAATGGTATATGGGATCGCACATTTGCTGCTGACTTTGCTTCTGTCAAGCTACAGGAAAGATTTAAAAGTAGCTCCAATGATAGATGACAAATGTAAGCGCGGACTCTTTGGAGACGTGCTAAAAAAAGAACAAGTAATTTGACACGAGTAAAACACACTGATTAAAACAAGGTATCCTGATATATTTTCCAATCAAGCTGATTCTACATCCGCAACTATGCCATTTGAACATGAAACTATATGTTATTTTCCCATGCAGTTAGGACATGACAAGTAATGATGAAATGATCTTCAATAAATTGGACATTATATCAGGGCCAATGTAGTACCTGCAATAACCTTTAGTAATTAGTTTTAGTACAATAATCTGTAAGCGGTAATTATGGCCAGCCGCCATACGTGGGTGTGTAGTTGTGTCTAAGAAATATCCTTTGATGACAAACATCACAAGAGGTCATACGTCTCACAATCGGGAGGGAAGGCTGCTGCGCTCATGCCACTCAGGTCTGGTATAAACTGTGAAATCGCTCGGTTGCTAGGCGATATGCGAGTGGAATAAATGGGGAGTTCATTATATGTATTTTTTAATGAAGATGGTATGTTAAGTTTACTTAAATTTGTTTAGATTTTTTATTTTGCATTTTACTCTGTTTACCAGAATATTTTCTGTGCTATTTAAAATGTGATGTCATATTTAAACATATAGACATATAATATAAATATTTAAAAGACTTTGCTCAACTATTCTATATTTTTTGGGGTAAATTATATAAGTAAATGGAATATGTTTGGTGAAGTGGATTGTGAGGAATCCAGTGCTTTGAAGGATTCCACAATTTTATTTCAGAATGTCACTTAACCTACTTTCTCCCGATTTAAAAGGTAAACAGTTGTCAGTAGGCCTAAAAGAAAGAGTGACCACTGGTCTTGCTACTAAATTGCACACAGGATGTCCAACATCAGGCCAGCTTTTAGTGGAGCATGAATACAGTATTTTGTTTTCAGTTGAGTCGCTCTGCCGTTGTCCAGTGAATTAGCAGAGCTAATGAAAGCATGACTGGTTACCAATGAAAACATGCTGCAAGATCCAACTTTAACCCAAATTAATTCTAACCCACCATGTCTGTATTTACTCCCCTTGTTGTCTTTGAGTCTTTTGTAACAGTCTCATCCTTTCTGTATATCCAATGTACTGATATATAATTCCTTGCATTTCTAGTCAGATTTGTTACTTGATTACATTCAATTTCAAGGCTATGTTGCTTGTATATATAATACTTGCATTATATTAAAAATGAAACTTGAATATATAGATTGCAGAATGTTAGTACACAGATGTTTAAACATTTTGGCAAAATATGACTAAATATTCGGTAGAAGCACCTTTCATGTCAGTTACGGCTGTGAGCCTTTCTCTCTCGGCCTCTGCCAGCCGCATGCTATGCTCGCCGCGTGTTTTGCCATAGCGTTTTGATGCGTTTGTGGCCCATGTTGGTATGTTCGTGTTTACAGAGAGCAGTTGTTAAGTCTTCCCATGAGTTCTTAACAAGATTCAGGTCAGTGCTTTGACACAGCGGCCAATCAGGGACATTGACCCACTGATTCTTAACGACATGGTCGGTAGTTTAATTCAAATGTTCAAGAATGAAAAATCTCTTTCAAAACAGTCTCTGCTACCATGATGTACTTCTTCATTCTAATAGCATTTTCTGGTTTTTTGTACGATGAACACGTGTCATGAATCTGTGTGTGTGTGTGTGTGTGTGAGTGTGTGAGTATGAGCGGGTATACCTTACATATGGGGAGACACAATGTCCCCACAACGTGATGAATACCCGCTTTTTTTTTTTTCCTGGTCCTCATAAGGGAAAACTCAATTTTATAAAAATCTGTGACTGCAATGAAAAACTAAAAATGCAATATCTCTTGCATTTTGCTAGGTTACTTATGGTATGGCTGGGTAGGGGTTAAGGTTGTCATAGTTAGCGTTAGCATTTTAGCATTTAGCATTTTATAGAAATGAATGAGCAGTTCCCATAAAGATATGTTTACCTGACATGTGCGTGCATGTGTGTGTGTGTGTGTGTGTGTCTGTGGGTGTAAAGGCACAAATCTGCGTACCAGGCTGCAGAGATACTTATCGTAACAGTAAGGGTCATAGGCCTGTGTACTAGACTGCAGAAAGCATGACTGAAGATGGGCATGAACTGAATAAGCTTAACTCATAAATGTAGGTATTACATAGGACAGATGGGTATGGATATGGATGGATGGAAGCATGGGCATTAATACTAGCCACACCCACTTCTTGGACAGACTTCACCTTCTCAAAGACTCCATGCCAGCCTAAAGATGGTTGACATGAGTTCCTTGGATTCTCAATATCATCAGTTCTGTTTTTACACTGGGAGTCAAGTGGTGCGTGTGACATTGTGCCTGTTTGAGAGCTCAGTGGTGCCTCTTTACTTGCAGACTGTGAAGCTATGATGCTACTGCACTGAGTAGATGATGCACCTTAATAGGTTAGTTCCTAAGTGAGAGTGATGTGGATTGTTGAGTACATTTGTGAATGCCTGGAGTCACGGTAGCCCTCTCCTGCATGCTCTGGAGTCATGGTAGCCCTCTGCTGCATGCCCCGGAGTCATTGTAGCCCTCTGCTGCATGCCATGGAGTCATTGTTGCCCTGTGCTGCATGCCCCAGAGTCATGGTAGCCCTCTGCTGCATGCCATGGAGTCATGATAGCCCTCTGCTGCATGCCCTGGAGTCATGTTAGCCCTCTGCTGCATGCCCCGGAGTCATGGTAGCCCTCTGCTGCATGCCATGGAGTCATGGTAGCCCTGTGCTGCATGCAATGGAGTCATTGTTGCCCTGTGCTGCATGCCCCGGAGTCATGGTAGCCCTCTGCTGCTGTATGTATTGGAGTCATGGTAGCCCTCTGCTGCATGCCTGGAGAGATTTCAGTGATGCAGTTTAATCCTTAACACAGTGTTAATCCAGTATCCAGCTGTACAAAGGTGCAGTGTTTTTGCTTCTGTAGTTCATTCTCCCTTAAAATGATGACCAGTCTGGTATGTTTTGTTACTAATCTGCAGTCACTATAAATTTGCAGTCATTTTTTTTCGGTGAAGGATGCATCAACTCTGTCAGTGTTACTGATTTCTTGTGTCTAAATGACACCAGACGTAATGGCTCAAAAGAAAATTATAGCCCTGTGTGTTACTAAGGCCTGAAAATACTCATAAATTAATCTCCTCTTTCTCTGAAGGTGGAGCTGAGATGAAAAGCTATATGTTGGGATGAAACTGCTCAGCCATCAGGAAAAGGATTTTTGTATCTGGCTTTGATTTAACTATGTGTTTGTTATCATAGATTGTGTGTCTGCTGGTTCCTGGTCTCTGACTACAGACATGCATACACATAACTGCCTGACAGTCTTGTAAGAAGGTACAGAATAAGGCTGGAGAACTCTATTGAGGACTACAGTGTAGGCTTTTGAGTTCTCTTTAAATTGAGTTATGTCCGGTGAAGTTAGCTCCTCCCCCTCTGTTAACTGAAGTAAATGAAGTAAAAGTCAGGAACATTGAGAAGCAGCTTGAACCTGTTATGCACCACTGAAGAAAGGGCTTCCTGAGAGAGACAGCTGGGCTGTTTAAGCTGCTGTTTGGAGAAGCAGGAGGACGTGGAGTCAGACCCTCTGTGCCGAGATACGGCTAAGAGATCGGGAATGGAGGAGAGGTCTGGAGTTGCTGCATATCATACTGAAAAGCAGTGAACAGCTGCAGTCTGGTTTAATTTAATGTTCAGGTTTCCGTGAAAACACCTCTTGCAAATATGTGTTAAAACTTTGGTAACAAAACATATACTTATGTGAAAAATCAATTGTGCTGATTATAATTCAACAGCACTCACAATTCAAGTGAATGAAAGGTACAGACTAGCTTACAGAAACAATGGTTTGCTTTGATTGAAGCCTGATTACTAAGAAAATTATGAGTTTATCTCTGTTCAGGAAGTGACATTTGTTAAATTGAAAAAAAATATCCATTGACAAAAATCAGTCTTTTCTGCTCAGATTTCCTAAGAAAAATGTTAAAATTTTAGATCTTTATTATTTACAATTAGTCATTTAATAATTCTTTATTTTTTAGCTAGTCTGGACCAGTAGTCATCAACAAAGCCATATACAGAGTGCAGGTTTTATGTGTATGTGTGTGTCAAAGTCTAAACTAAAAATGTCAAAAGTCTTGTATTTTGTTTGGTTGCTTATGGTTAAGGTTAAGGCTGGGTCAGGGTTAAGGTTGTCATAGGTTAGGATTAGGATTTTTGCCATAGAAATGAAATTATGGTCCCTAGAAAGATATGATTAAAATGTGTGTGTGTGTGTGTGTGTGTGTGTGTGTGTGTGAGAGAGAGAGAGAGAGAGAGAGAGAGAGAGAGCCCAATGATGATTTGGTATCCCATCCTATGTTGTTCCCTGCCTTGTGCCTGTAGCTTCCTGGACAGACCCTGGACTCCCTGAGACCATGAATAGTACAAGTGGGTACAATCAATGGATCAATGGATGGATGTATTGATGGAAGGATTGACCACATATTACAATGTTTCAATATTTCATCTTCTGTTTGTTGTTGTGGAACGCAAATGCTACTGAAATGTTTCACAAGTTATAGCGTAAATAATAAATTACAACATATGTATGGCAGAAGGGCCGAACCAAAGCTTGGAGACTCTTTGGAGAATGCTGCGTTTAGCCATGTGCCTGAAGAGCTGCTACTAGAGATGCAGCAATTTGTCACAATGTTTAGAAGCCCCCTCCCCCTCCTCAGTTCAGGATTCCAGGAGTTAATCAATCTGCAGATTACGACCAGAAAAGTCACTGGCCGTAGCTGAAATTAGTACGTAGCCAAATAAGGAAATGGGAGCCAGCAAAGGAAAGCAAAGAAGGTGGCTATTAAAATGCATTCCACTGTGAAAGTGTTTAATTACTATTTTAGGATAAGTTTATTCAGATTCACTATGTGAGTCTAAAATCCACAGCTTGATGACCAAATCATTTATGCGTTGGACATTAAATATTCTTTTTAGTAGAAAGCAGGTCACTGTCTGTGACAGATCTGTGAACTAACTGAATATTTTGTGATGATGCTGTTATGATTCACAGATTCTGTGAATCTTGTTTGCTTTTTCCCAATTGGATTATAACTGAAATGATTCATTTAAACAAACTATGGTATTAGTTTGCTGTACTCTAGTCAAACTGGGAGCCATATTTTTTTTCTGTCTGGAGAAGACAAGAAATTTGTTGTATTTTCAGACTTAATACAGTTGTATTTATTTTAGGTGACTTTTTCTCTGGGTGCGTACGCTGTGCAGGCTTTGCAACTCTAAATGTATATCTAACAAGTGAAGAGAGCGTGGGGCAGCCAGCTGCCAAAGCTGCTTTGTTGGGGGATGTTTGGAATACCGGAGTGCCATTTCCACATCTGGCTCAGACAACGCTGTTGTACTGCTTTGGATTTAAAAGCCTAGGTTCAGTGAAATGACAGCTGCTGTCTAAGGCAGAAGCTAGCCACTAAGAGAAACATGATTGCTGATTTCCAGCCTAGTAATCTTATGTGTTGTGGAATGGAACTGTCAAACTCGATATATTGTAGGCCCTGTGTGAAAGGGGAATAATCAGGGTCACTTCCTAAGTGAAAAAGAAAACTTCCTCACAAGCTGATGTTCATCTGCTCATCTTAAGTGAAAACAGAAAAAAACAGAATTGAATGAAACTGTTATAATGAAAACTGAACTCACACTTAAAACAGAAAGCATATGGAATAGGATGATCAACCATGAAGACTTCATATAGAAACATTAAAAAATGATATTCCATGGAACGTCATACGTTTTAAGTTTGGAAGCATCGTTGCCCCTTCATTGGATACAGTGCATGAAGCTTGCATGTTGTCCCTGTGCTGCACAGGTTTCGTCTAGACACTATGTTTTATGGTCACAGTTGACAAACTATGGTCAACTGTTATCTCTAAATCATATATAGTATTGAAATTAAGAAGGAAAAACCTTCCTATTCAACACGTTGAAGAGTTTTGCTCACCTTGGCACAGGGTAAAAATCCCTCTGTGAGTGCGAGCACTTGTTCCTCTGATTTCAGGCTTTGGCACAGAGCGGAGATTCCTCTGTAAGAGCGAGCGCTCGTTCTTCTGATTTCACTTTTGTCCATGTACAGACAGGTTGACGCTCCCTCGTGAGAACCCCAGGTAAAGATATTAGTATTTAATGCTATTGTCAGGCTTGATCCCTGCCTTGTCACCTTTTCGTTACATCTGTCAATGCCTGCTCTGCTCATTAAGCTATGTGGCAGCCCTGGGAACAGGGGAACACATTAGGGTGCTAACTACGGGAAACAAGGGGAACACAGAATGAGATAATCAGTGATACCAGCTGGTCAAACACAAAGGGGGAAGGGCTGGGTATACTGGGTACTCAGGTGAATTGCCCATAGTGTGTGAGTCTGTGTACTGTGATGAAATGGTATCCCCTGCTTTGTACTCTCCACTTCCTGAGATGGACTGCTGCCCATGCATGTATAGCACAGTGGATGTGTAGAACAGTGGATGTGCAGCACATTGGATGTGTAGTACAGTGGTTCAGTTTTGCATGTGTAATTTAGTGAATGTGTAGTACAGTGGGTGCTAGCACAGTGCATGTGAAGTACTACATGGATGTATAGTACAGTGCATGTGTAGTACAGTTGACATGTAGTACTACATGGGTGTGTAGTACAGTGGATGCATAGCATAGTGGGCAGATGGTTGCACTGTAAGCCACTCCCAATCATTTTTTCTTGCTAGGCAACCTAGTTTAATAAAATCAAAGAGGATTTTCATAGTATTGGCAGATTCTGTACCAAAAAAAATAGCAGCGGGTGCAAAATATCAAGGCACAATGTAGCATTCAGAGCCGTTCTGCCATTGTGGCCCTGGTTACTGCAAAGAATGTCTTCAGGCTGGTCTGATGGGGGCACAGTGGGGTGACGATCTTCTCGTTAGGTGGCTTATAATTATGAAATTAAGGTTGGGGGTGGTGTGCGGGTTACGTAGGTCACACGTTTAACAAATGGATGATTATGATAAGTCTACAATACCATTTAATAGCTTTATACATTATCTATGTGTTTTTTCTTGTGTATGCCTATTGCTCTTGCCTGTGATTGTGTAGCGTTCATGCACTTAGGTGAATTGGTGTTTACAGATTATATGCATGTGTGCATGTGCCCTGTGATGGACTGGCATCCTGTCCAGGGTGTTCCCTGCTCTGTGCCTTGTGATGGACTGGCGTCCTGTCCAGGGTGTACCCAGCTCTGTGCCCTGTGATGGACTGGCATCCTGTCCAGTGTGTCCCTCAGCCCTGTGCCCTGTGATTGACTGGCATCCTGTCCAGGGTATCCCCTGCTCGTGCCCAGTTCTTCCAGGGATTGGTACCATTATCAGGATCATCCTGTAATGCATAAACAGTTATAAAAGATTCATGGATGGATTGATGGATGCGTGGGTGGGTGGGATAAACTGGATAAATGGGGGTGCCATGTTGCTCAGGGAGGCAGTGTAATGATCAGAAAGCTGTTGGTTCAAATCACATGGTCAGCAGAGTGACTTTCCTGTGGAGTCCTTGAGGAGGCCCTTAACCCCATTTGCTCCAGGGACTATCTGAGCCTGTTTTCTCAAAAATGCATGTCACATTGGATAAAAGCATATGCTATATAAATTAAATGCAAATACGAATCATGAAAGGCTGTGAATTGGAGGGACTGTAAGTTTGCCCATTAATTTGGTGGTAAATCAGATTTCTTAGTGAAAAAGGAAGACCTAGTCTTACCTCAATGATAATCCAAGTGCAGACTTAGCTTCTCGCACCAGATTCCACATCACATGCAACAGGTTTGAAATGCAGTGGTCCAGTTCTTCTCATGAACCAATCAAGATTTCAAATGAAAAAAATGTATAACCATAGAACCACAGATTTCCAACGTTCAGTCAATTTTTCCAATGATATGAATCACTCTTTTCTCCTTTGGTTTTAGATCTTTTCGCTTTTCATTAAACTGCCCTTATCTATTTGAAAGGCAAGACCTTGTTTTCCAGTAAATCAAGAAACCAACTCAGCACAAGCAGCATGCAGTTCTGAGTTGAAGATGTTTACTCTCACACTGTGGAGTTCAGATCCTCGATACTGAAACGTAACCACAAATCAGGCATGGCTGGCAGCAAGACACAAAAAAGGCTGAGAAATAGCAAGTGGCTGCTATAAATAGAAAGTGAGCCAAGGATCGTGTGCTATGTTGCTCTTGCGCTATGCTGTTCTTGTGCTATGTTGTTTCTGCACTGTGCTGTTCCTGCGCTATGTTGTTCCTGCACTGTGATATTCTTGTGCTATGTTGTTCCTGCACTGTGCTGTTCTTGTGCTATGTTGTTCCTGCACTGTGCTGTTCTTGTGCTATGTTGTTCCTGCACTGTGCTGTTCCTGCACTATGCTGTTCCTGAGCTGTGTTGTTCCTGCGCTGTTGTTACTGCACTGTGCTGTTCTTGTGCTATGTTGTTCCTGCACTGTGCTGTTCCTGCACTATGTTGTTCCTGCACTATGCTGTTTTTGTGCTATGTTGTTCCTGCACTGTGCTGTTCTTGTGTTATGTTGTTCCTGCACTATGCTGTTCCTAAGCTGTGTTGTTCCTGCACTGTGCTGTTCCTGCGCTGTTGTTCCTGCACTGTGCTGTTGTTGTGCTATGTTGTTCCTGCATTGTGCTGTTCTTGTGCTATGTTGTTCCTGCACTGTGCTGTTATTGTGCTATGTTGTTCCTGCACTATGCTGTTCCTGAGCTGTGTTGTTCCTGCACTGTGCTGTTCCTGTGCTTTGTTGTTCCTGCACTACCCTTTTGCTACACTATGCTGTTCCTATGCTATGCTGCTCCTGCGCTATGTCATTCCTGCACTATGTTGTTCCTGTGCTATGCTGCTCCTGTGCTACGTTGTTTCTGTGTTGTTAAGCTGTTCTTGCGCTTTGTTTTCCTACGTATGCTTTGTAGCCTTATATGTTGTACTTGGTTGATGGAGCATGTTTATATGAAACTGAATTGTTAGATTTCCACACTATAAATTAAGTTAGGGAGTAAGGACATGAATGTCAATACACCTGGAGATTGTTTAGCAAGGTTAACTTCCTATCAAACTTAAAATGTTAATTCCCATTTACCCTTTTAATGGAACTTGAAAAAAATCTATACTATATATTTTCCTTAGGGACACATAAGCCTAATGAATGCAAACATGACTGGAATGAAATGTGAATCTGTGGTCTTGGGAAAGCAAAGCAATTCAATGCAACACTGGTAGGTTTACAGTGTGTGTGTGGGAGTAATGTGTCCACACCAAGTGTATCTGGAGGGGGTGTTTGCCAATGCTTTCCAGAGAGCCTGAAGGATTGCGTCTGACAGGGTGAGTGTGGAAAACAGGAAGTAGTTGACAGCTTAAAGAGACTAGAGTTGGGAGTGGGGGGTGGTTCTGAAATATGCCCTATTTGGCAGCAATATGTGTTGTCAAAGTAGAAAGTGAGCATCAAAATTGAAAATCATGAAAAATTAATGAAGTACTCAGAGTTTCAAAGGACAATTCAGCCAGTTCTAATTCCATAACAAACATTATTATTAGTTACATAAATAATAAGGAGCTCTGTCAGTCTATAATGGCACAGGGGTCTATGCCTGTGATTGCAAGGTTGACTGGAACTGTGTTTGAGTCTTGTATTTTGTTTGGTTACTTATGGTTAAGGTTAGGGCTGTGTATGGGTTAAGGTCATTGTCTTGGGATTTGAGTTTTCCCCAAAGGAATGAATGGAGTGTCCTCACAAACGTATAATTACGAACCTGCGTGTGTGTACAGTACCCTGTACTATTGTCTACATTGTAGAATAATTATAAAGACATCAAAACTAAAAATAACATATACGGGTTATGTACTAGGTACTACGTATATGGATTATGTACTACATGCAAAAAATATTAAACAAAAAAATAATTTGTTGGGAGGGACAGCCCTGTGGCTTGGGACTCAAATTCTGTAATCGGCAGAGTGATGCCACCATTGGCCCCCAGAGCAAGGCCCCCAATGGCTCCAGGGACTGGCTGACCCTACTGTCTCCCCTACACCAGTTTCATCAGGTGGCCTCCTGGGATGCTTTTCCAGCTCTCCTTCAGGAGGTCCCACATATGCTTAGCACCCATTGGCCGCTTTTCCTTAACCCTGGTCAAACCTCTCCAAGCAACTAGAGGAGACGGGATCAACCAATCAAAATCTACTGAAAATGACAACTGTTTCATGTGACCTCAGCAATAATGGAAACAAATGCATTGTCACAACTGCACCATGCATTGTATTGCATGGACTGGATATAACATGCCCTAGTTGCTTGGACCCACCTCCTCTACAATCTGATTGGTTGTCTCTCTGAGCCAGTCATTTTTCCTTCTGCCGTCAGAACATTTTTGCATAAGTAAAACTCCCATGAGTGATTTACATCACAGATTATGCTGTTTGCATGTGAGAGAAAGTAAAAATAATTAAATGTACAAGTGTCAGTTTCCTTCTCTTCAAACGGAGTTAATATACCCAGCAACTACAGATTCTCTGATGACACACCCCTGTGTAAATTTATGTTGTTTTAATGTGCAGAGTTCGCTTGTAGTTTTAATGTTGATGTTCTTTGTCAGACAACTGCCCATTTATCAGGTTTCTGATTTTATGAATTCCATTCCATCTGGGATCAGCTCCAGGTCCCCATTTGAGCCTGATGAGGAAAAGTGGATGGATGGATGGATGAATGGATGGTATGATTTATGGCTTTAACACTGTCACCACTCTAATGCAGAAAATACTTCTTGCAGCGAGAATATGTTTGATAGTTAGGATGTTTCTCTTTAGATTGCCTTGAATGATGCAATGCCCTCTCTGCTCTTGGGGAAATGTTACATTTAACAGAATTTGTTTTCTTCTGCCATATTTGGGCCCAGAGGCTCTAGCGAGTCTTTTGCTGCCAAGTGTTACAGAATGAGGAGCAAAAGTAACTTAACAGCTACAGTTTGTTGCTGAAAAAGCCCTAAAATAAAAAAGTATGATCTCTTCTGCTGATGATGTTTGATATAGTCATACCAAGCTTATTTTAAATCAGCGTTTTGTGTAAATTAAGCAGAAAATGTCAGGAAGAGGTCATTCTCCACAGAGAAGGAGAGGGAGACAGAGAGATGGAAAGGGTTTCCAAATCTGGCAAAATGCCCTAAAATGTACAGCACTACGGAAAAATGTTCTGCTGCTCTCAAGAGGCTGAACCTAAAAGGTACAAGGTAGATTAAATCAGATAAAACTATAAATGCTGGACCTGTTTTATGCAGACATATGACACACACCCAGTGATGTTGCAATAGCAGTAAATAAATAAAAGTTTATTATTAAAGATGCATATGATTGTGGTGTTTGGATTTCCAAGTTTCGTTTAACAAATAAACGTATTGCTAACATCCATCCATCCTTCATCTAACTTCTAACTTCCAGAGCTGAGTATGAGTGGAACCTTCCAGGCCATGTCATTGAACCGCGTGAGGTTTATGTTTGCTGGTGACGCTGCAGGGGTCTGCTTCCCACAACCCGGGGACTTCTGTCCGCTCGGTGACCGCTTGTGCTGTTTGTGGATTCAGTATACATTAGGGCAACCTGTTTACAAAAAGGATGCAAATTGGATTCCATGACGAAGTCTGTGAAACACCCATAATGCTGAGGGTGTGTCTGATTGTGGGGCCTTTAGGTGACTGATGATGAGCTTCCGATCATCTCTGGAGCTCATGCACAATATAGAGCCCGAATGAGATGCAGAAGGTGATAAGCTACCATCTGCCCTGTAAATGGTCCACCGTGGAGTAAAACCACCATAACTAACCATGATGCACTTGTCTGATGCCTAGAACCCACTCTCTCCCACAAATACATGACTTAATTCAATGACTGTTGTCATAGTGGCTGGTTGACCAGAGTCCGACTGAAGCGTATTCTTGAGTGTGATGTTATGACAGCCTATGAGAAACTACTCTAAATGAGTATTAGTGTTACATTTGACTTGCTAGTTTATATGATAGACACTGTATTTTTGTTACTGTGATATTCACTTACAGTTTGACCCCTTTTCTTAGGAAATATTACTAACCCTACAATAGATTTTATTATTCTGTGTTAAATGTCGACAGACTTAAGAATTCAAGGGTCCCAGCTAATATACATTTCAAGTGTTTTTTTTCACTGATTGACTTGTGTTTTCAATGAATGTCATATTAGTTTGTAGTGAACGTCAGTGAAGATTATGAACACATTTGTTTGTATTTATTCTTTCATGTGATTGACCTTCTTTGATCAGTGAAGTGTAGCTCACTCATAGAGGGATGTTTTTCTTTCTTTTTCTTTGGTCAGTTTAAATCTTCCTCGGTTTTCAGACTGATAGAAATTTCCATTTTGGTTTCACCTCCACACTGAGTCTTAATATTGTTGCCTTTGGGGGCAGGGGGTGACAGATTCCTGAGTTTCCATTTAATAAGAGCTCTTCTTGTTCTGTGCGGGGCACCTTGGCATTGTGTAAAACCTGCGATATTAAAACACAAGCTCCATTTGCCTTGTCCTTTTATTACTTAGGAAAACAAATGCATGTCATGCCTTATTTATCTTACAGCTGCTGGGATACTTCTGCAAAGTGTAAACTCTGGCTTGCTGGGAGCATAAACTTCATTGTGATTTGAATGGTGTTTGTGAGTCATCTATGTGTGTTTTGGACAAAACATTTTGACAATAGTGTCTGGTGCATATTATTATTTTTTCTTTTTATTGCTGAAAGTTGTACCCTGTACTGAATAACTGATGTGGAAGATGGGTGGATGATAGAAACTGTATATTACTAATATTTCTGAATGTATCTGTTGCCTATTCTACAGTATAAGCTAATAGCTATGTGTAACATTTTAAATGCAAAATACACAGTTCTCCTTTTTTTTTTTTTTTACTTAAGACTGAAGTTCTGTCAACTCAATGTTACAAAAAGTGTTTCTATTAGATTGGGTGGACCTCAATGTAAAATGTGTACGTGAAAAATATATGACATATATATACGTATATGACTGAGAACTGTTTACAGGAATTTTAATCCCTAGATTTATGCTGTAGTCTGTGATTATACTGATGCCAAACTGTTTGTAAGAACATATAAACTCTTCTGTTAGCCAAAAACGGTGCAGCGTTGTGTCTATGGTCCATATCAGTGCTTCACTGCTGACATCTTGTGGCTGCATTAGTGCTGAATTTAAGACTAGTTTATAGCATAGCATAGTTCATAGCATAGCAATGCTATAAATAAATAGGTTAGATGGGAGATTCACGTAGATAAAGGTAGCTGGCAAGGTTCCTTCCCTGGTGAAATATCCCATATGACCACTGTCCATTAGCTGCCACACTGAGGAGCGGCACAAATACAGCGGCTGCCAAACCTGAAATATTCCACAGCGCCTGTGGTGATCCTCCTCTTCTGGTCTCACTCCTCTAGCTCTGTACCCTCCTCTTTTCTTTGCTCTCAGTATTCTCCCCTGTGCCCCCTCCTCTCGTCTCTTTACCACTCCCCTTCCTCTGTTCGCTGTTTAGTGTTAAACCTGTGCTTCTTTTCTGCCTAGGTGATAAATACCCAATGGGAAAGCATGGCTGGTCGCCCCTAGTCAGGGTGCTTATTTTAGATGTAGTGTGTTGTTATATGTCACATGCGTAATAATGATAATGTAAGCAAGTTGTACCATTTCTTTAAAGCTGCAGATTTATACTGTGGTGTACTAGAAGACGGCAGGTAGTGCTGGTCTGTAGGTAATTATTTAATGTAGCCAGCAGAGGGAGCCACTTATCTTATTTGTCACACAAATTCTCTAAAATCGCTTATTCACAGCCTGAGCACGTGTCTTTTAACTAAGTCAGAATTGTTCCATCTGGATCGGTGTTCATCGCATGTTCATGATTTAGGTGGAATTTGAAATAAGTTGTCGGGATGGAAACCAGAAACAAACCAACAGTAGAAGTCAGATAGTAATGTTGTGTAAGAGTCAAGGAACACCAGACAGGACCAAACGTATAACCACTATGCTAGAAATTTTATTTACTTCTCCTAAAGAATATTTTTTGCACCTGTTTAACTTGTACATGGTTATGAGACCATCTGTCCTCTATAGCAGCCTGTTTATACAGGGTGGCAGGGAGCCTGTAGCCTCCCCCAGGAAGTGCAGGGGACACCTGGGATGGAAGCGCACACAGTTACACCCTGTGGGCAATTCATCTGTGTACCCAGAATCCCCAGACAAACACTGGAGGATGACTGGATATTCGAATCTCCTATCTTTGTAGGTGTAAGTCTACAATGCTAGCCCATAAGCCACCAGGCGTCAGTCAAGATAGTTGTCAGGATCAGCCCCTGCCCCGTTTGCCTCAATTCCCCATTTGGCCAACCAGTTTCACTCGTCATCCTGTTCTGTGTTCCCCTTGTTTCCCGTAGTTAGCACCCTAATGTTTTCCCCTTTCCCATGGGCCACTGCATGGCTTAAGGTAGCTGAGTTTAAATGGATGTTATCTTTGTTCATTTACCTTTAGCCCAGACTACATTAAATCCAACCAGTGGCAGTGGTGGCCTAACGGTTAGGGTATGCTCTTATAATTGAAAGACTGCTGGGTTGAACCTGCAACCAGCAAAGTACCATGTTGTGGGTTTAACACTGTATGGAGTCAAGCATTCAACTCTCATGTCTCACTCCGTAGCTGGTCACATGTCCCAGTCTCCAGTGCAAATAAAAGCACCTTGCTGTGTCAATGTTTACTCACTGCATGATCCAGCCACCAGATGTGTGGCTGGAAGGAGGTCAGCCTTGCTGCATGCTGCCGAGGCCTGAATCAGAGGAATGAGCGCTCACTCTTACAGAGGACTCTCCACCCTGTGCCAAGGCCTGAATCTGAGGAATGAGCGCTCGCTCTTACTGAGGAATCATCCTCCTGTGGTGAGACCTGAATCAGAGGAATGAGTGCTCGCTCTTACAGAGGAATCATCACCCTGTGGTGAGGCCTGAATCAGAGGAATGAGCGCTCGCTCTTATAGAGCAAATGAAGAATCTTTTTTTGAGTGTTTCTATATGAAGTCTTCATGGTGGAGCATCCTATTCTCCTTCTCCCTCTCTTTCCTTTCATCCTCCTTTTATTGTGATTTGACACTCCAATTTGTAGGTTAAGCAAATCAGCAGCCTTTGTTGGTTGCTGAACATAGTTTCCTGCATGTGGACTTCCGAGGCTCTGACAGTGTTCCTGGAATTTAGGCAAAGGAAACAAATCAGGCGTTTCCTGTTTAACTAGAGAATGCATGTGAGTAGAGGAGCCAGTCTTCCAGCACGTGCATTTTCAAGAGAGACCCTATCCCCGCATTCAGGCCATACCCCGTGGCCCTTAATGGGAACAAGGGGCTTCACAGTCATCCACTCAA
Source organism: Hyperopisus bebe (assembly GCA_026777045.1). Lineage (NCBI taxonomy): Eukaryota > Metazoa > Chordata > Actinopteri > Osteoglossiformes > Mormyridae > Hyperopisus > Hyperopisus bebe. Next base: position 25,603,899 of record JAODJW010000035.1, on the reverse strand, counting down.
TGTCAGTGATGGATGCTAGCTAAACAGAAATGTGTGAGGACTGTTCTCTGTGCAAGTTTGCTTTGGATCACATGGCAAATTAGCTCATGCTGCGTCTTTGATTGAGAATAGATCTGTCAGTGTAAGAAAATACGCGCCCATATGAGCCACTACCAACTGGCCATTTGGAATGAAAAATATATTCACATGTAAAAGTGACATACAGTATAGACATTGCAATGGAAATGAGCTACACATTATATGCTTATAAATGTGTGCGTGTTTGCGTTTGTTTGTATATAAAATGGATCAGCTCTGCACCAGCTCTGTGTGTGTTGAGCTTGCATGTTCTCCCCATGCAGTTGTGGGCTGCTTAGGGCTCACAAAATTGCTAGCTCGATGTCCTGGAACAATCAAGGTTTCCCATCGGGCTACCAAAATGTAACAATAACCTGCCTGACCGGTCGTCAGAAAATACTTTGACCAAATGAATGAATTGTTGATTATGAAGATGGTTTGTTCACTAGGTGGGTTTGTCCACTAGCAATGCAAACGTCACAAACCAGCACAAATTCTGCACAAATGACTGAGACTGGTTTGCTTCGAATCAGACACAAATTGGGGGGCCCGCTTCACGTTGGTGACATCATCATAGGTGCTTTCACACCAAAGTTCTGGAGCCTGGTCCATGGCTGTCTCAACCAGGGACTTTTGAAGCTCTTGGCCACTTTTATGCATCGCTTTCACACCAAACAACAGGACCTGGGACCTTTATGCTAAATAAGTATGGGAGATGCAAAAACTTCATAAGGTAAATTCACACATAATTCAAAACTACATCACCACTCTGAAACAATTGTGGATGAACAAGTTGTATTTTTAGTTATTGGGGGGTGGGTAGGGTGGAATCTGGATCAAAGTGGAACACAACCTCCATCCATCCATCACCACCCGCTTGTCCGGGACCCGGGTCGTGGGGGTAGCAACTTCAGGAGAGATACCCAGACCTCCCTCTAACCAGCCACCTCTACCAGCTCTTCAGGGGGGGATGCCGAGGCGTTCCCAGGCCACCCGAGAGATATAATCCCTCCAGCGCGTCCTAGGTCTGCCCCGGGGATCCGTCTATCCAGCTCTCGATCTCTTCTATCATCACTCGTGAACAAGACCCCGAGATACCTGAACTCCTACACTTGAGGGAGTACCTCCTCCCTGAGCTGAAGAGGGCAATCCACCCATTTCCAGCTGAGCACCATGGTCACGGACTTGGAGGTGCTAATCCTCATCCCCGCTGCTTCACACTCAGCTGCAAACTACCCCAAAGCTCGCTGGAGGTCCCCAGCAGATGAAGCCAACAGGACCACATCATCCGGATAAAGCATTGACGCAATCCTGAGGCTGCCAAACTGGACACCTGCAACACCTTGGCTGTGCCTAGAAATCCTGTCCATAAGTATTATAAACAGGACTGGTGATAAAGGGCAGCCCTGGCGAAGCCCAACCCGCACTGGGAACACGTCTGACTTACAGTATTACCGGCAATGTGGACCAAGCTTCTGCTCCGTTCATATAGGGACCAAATCACCCGCAGTAGCGGGCCCCGAAACCCATACTCCCGCAACACCCCCACAGAGCACCTCGAGGAACCCGGTTGTAAGCCTTCTCCAAGTCCACAAAACACATGTAGACTGGATGAGCAAACTCCCAGGCTCACTCCGGTACCCTCGCTAGGGTATAAAACTGGTCCGGTGTTCCACGGCCAGGACCAAAACCGCATTTTTCCTCCACAACCTTTTATTTATATTTTATCCATACAACCTAAGACGTTTATATACAAAAATAATTCCACTGCTCAATTCTACTCAGTTTTTGCTCTTCTAATTAAATCTTTTCTTCAGACATTACTTCCAAGTTAGTGGTGGTGCTTGTGGTCAACCAATCAGCAAGCTATCATTCTAAGAGCCTCCCCAGTTGGTTGTGTTCGAACGAAAAGTACCTAGTCTGGAGTAAGTATTAAAAAAGGGTTCTAGAAATGACTCCAAAGAGCTACAATTGGGTTGATTTCCTGCAGTGTGAATGTGACAAAAGTTTCTGATTCTGGAAAAAAGGTGTGAAAGTGCCTCATGTAAACAAATATTTACATCTCAGGAACTAAAGCAACACAAATGAAAATGTAAACATCACAAACTAGCACAAATGACTGAGATCAGTTTTGTTAAAATCGGATGCAAATTAGGGGGTAGCTTAATAGTGCTGACATCACCGTGTAAACAAACATTTACATCTTAGGAACTAAAGCTACACAGCGTGCACTGTGTACACATCAGGCAGGCCATTCCTCCCAATACCACCTTCCCATGGTGCCCCAACCAAGGTCTCCAAGAAGACTGAATACTATGAGCTGGTGTTTAGTGCATACTTACAGACAACAGTCAAAGCCTGTGTCCCGACTCGAAGTCGAAGGGAGGTGACTCTTTCATTCACTGGGGTAAACTCCAACATACTAGCACCAAACCAAGGGGCTCTGAGTAGATCCACACCTGCCCAGCATCTCTGGGCAACTCCAGAGTGGAATAGAGTCCAGCCCTTCTCCAGGAGTTTGGTTCCAGAGTCCAAGCTGTGCATTGGGGTGAGCCCGAATATATCTAGTCAGTTATCTCTCTACCTCCCACACCAGCTCATGCACCTTTCCCAGAGGAGGGTGGACTCATGTAACCCTTTAGTACTCTGTCTGGCTGGGCTACATGGGTGAAGACTCGAGCACCAGGTGCTCACCTGTGAGCCCCCCTCCAGGCCTGGGTCCAGCTCGGCGAGGTTACATAGTCCTTAATTCTTTCTGTCATGATTTTCTGAATTGCACTTTGTCTGGCTGCTTATCTAGCAATAATGTTCTTTGGGGGACCTTACTAGTGGCAATAGCCACTGACAACACAACTCCTAGGATCACAGTGGCACACAAACCCCATGACAAAATGGTACACTTATACACACACACACACACACACACACACACACACACATACACACGCGCACACAAGTTTGTCTTTCTATCTAAATGGGGACTGTCCATTCATTTCTATGGGAAAAACCATAATCCCAATCACGACATCCTTAACCTCTACCTATTTATTATGTACCCAGATGCAGTATCAGGTAGGACCACCATTTTTCCCCAGAACCAAGCAATGACCAATTGTGATTTTGGAGATGCCTTTCTGTTGACCCCCCTTGTGTTGAGTTTGTTTTTGCACTTTCTTGTTGGCTCTAATGAGTCTGGCTAGTCTCCTCTGTTCTCTCCCGTTAACAAGATGTTTTTTTTTTTCCCTCACAGAACTAGATGTTCTTTATTTATCACTCCATTCTCATAAACTCCAGACACTGTAGTATGAGCAAATCCCTGCAGGATGCCTGTTTCTGAGGTGCTGCAGCCGCCACGCCTGGCACTGTCACTCATGCCAGCTGTAGGGCTTACTTAGATCACGCGTCTTGGCCATTATAATGCTGAGTCTCACTGTAAGTGAACCTCCTGACCCAGTCAGTGTGCTGCATGTATCCAGTTACTGCCACATGATTTGCTATTGGGAGGAGCAGGCTGTTTGTGTTATCAAGCAGTTGTAGCTAGTAAAGTGGCTACTGAGTGTAGATATGGAATACAGTTACTGAGTGTATATATGAAATACAGTTACTGGGTGTAGATATGAAATACAGTTACACTTTCCTTCTGTTTCTCTGCTTCTTTTGTGGCATTGAATGAGCGACCCAGGAGGGCAAAGCAGAACCTCGACAAGGAGAGGTAAACATGAAGCAAAATATACAAAACATCAGGCTTTTTGAAAGAATACAGATGGATGCAAGGTTAGGTACATGTTCTGAATAAATGAGAGACAGGACTACTGGTTTTAGGCACGTTTCACCACAACAATGATCACTGAACACACAAGGCACAGAATATTGGGGTAAGCAAGCAAAAGGAAGGAATGCGGAGATGGAAACGCATGTCTCGTAAAAAAAAGGGTCCAGAGTAATGGAAGACAGAAAAACTGACATAAACAAATGCTGGGAATGTTGGTCATTGTCAGAGTCCAACAAATAAATACAAGAGTAAACAAGTGAGAAACTGCATGAACTAGAATGAAATGAAATGTGTCCTGCCCAGTATGAAGTACTACAGGCAGCAGGGCCAGTCTAGTCTCCCACAGAGTTTTAGCCGTGACTATGGCTGCGCTAATTGCTAGCAGATCTCACGGCTCTTATTACTCTGCGTGGCGTGTGATTAATTAGCCCGTAAGCCTCAGCCCGGTCGTCACCTCGCTGGATAGCGCCTGATGTTCTCATTGATCCTGTGCATAACTGTGCATCTTCTGCCTACTGGAAGCTGTAATAAGAAAGTAAACAAAAATCAGTGCAGGTTAAATGACTACTTGCTCATAAGCCCAAATCTTCATGGTGTTCAGCCTTGTGAGCAGGCTTCATGCAGACTGTCATGGATTCTCATTTTTACACTGTTGCTCTAGTGAGTGCATATTTTATGGTTTCTCAGTTTAAAAGTGCTTGTGTGTTTCACGTGTGCATTATTTCATTATCTTCCATACAGAGTCCATACATAGTCTTCCATAGAGAGATATATTGTTTTGCCAAAGTATGTGAGATTAAGAATCTTAGTCTTGGCATTTGAAGCAACAACACTTAAGTCATGAGTATGATACCATATCTGCTGAACAAGTATTAATGGCAGCTCTGATGACTGAGAGCTAAGATTGCTCAGGTCTCTACCTTTGGGAAGACCACGTTCAAGCTAATACAACTGGAACATCCATCCTTTCAAAATATAAAAGCCAATGGAACCACGCACAGTTCAAGCTTCATTATTATATTTTAACTAATTGAACTCATATGCACTGTACTTAAGCTCTTTACACATTACATCCATCCATTTATTTATTTCTATATTTATATTGTCTACATGCTTGACTCGGCATTGCACATCTCCTGTAAAAAAAAGTTAAAAAAATCCTTCTAAATCCATCTAAATCTACTTTTAGATGTTAATTTGTATGTGTGTTTTGTTTATATCATGATACCACCCGCACCAAAAGAAATTCCTTGCACTTCTCTGTACTTGGCGAATAAAAAGATTCTGATTCAAACATTTTTTTTAAACTAAAACAATACAATATTGATACTTCATTCATCTCCATAGGAAAATTGTGTATTCACCTACTGCATCTTGTTCTCCATGAGACACACAGACTCATACACAGGTGAGCAGAAGCTTTGGTGTCACAGCGCAGGGTCAGCCAACGTGCAGCGCCCTTGGAGCTGGGGGTTAAGGGCCTCACTCTAAAATAACTGGCCTATGGATGATGTTATCAAAGGCCATCTTGTTATGTGGTCAGATGGCACGATGTCTCAGAATGAAGCACTTGTAAATCTGGACCTGTGAGTGAGCATGTTCTTGCCATTACCTTCTTGTCTCATGCCCTGTGCCTCCTGGAATAGTCGTGAGGTATCCCTGCAGCCTTGTACCAGATGAGCGGTTATGGAAGATGCATTGAGAGATGAGTGGGCGCCATGGTCTAGCCTGAACCAGCTCTGTTGATCTTCTCTACTAAGAGGTACCAATGATTTTGATTCATCTTGTAATCTATCATATGGGGTGACTTTATGTGAAAATAGCCCCATACCAAAATCCCTCACACCAAGAACATTTCTCCGTGGCACCACCAGGGTCCATGGGAGTCAAATTCATTTACCAATGGGCTCTGTGTATGCTACTTTCCATTGTTAAGTGGCTTTTCATTCCAGTTCATAATCCTGGGTAAAATAGTTAAATTAATAACTGCTAATTACTACAGCAAAATAGAGTGCACTGTAGAAGCAAAATGCTAAATGGCTATAGCACTGAAGTATACTATGAAAACCACAGAAATTACTTATTTTTATACTCAAGAAAGTAGAAAAAGTTCCCGGGCCTGTGTTCCTCTTGGAAGTACCTAAGACATACCTGATTCAAGCTGCACAGGTCTCAAAACTTACCTTTTTCACAAGAATACGCCCAGAACCCTTTACTGTGAGATATCCATGCATACATTCAGATTCCGATATACATATCCTCCCCAGAAAAGAAGCAATCAGAACAAGTCTGGAGGATAAACTGTTAGACCATGATGTGTCACAGATGACTGTAAGCTCCCAGCATAAAAGTATCAGTGTTTACAGTAGATGTAAGAGGAATATGACCGACCCAGTAACAATGCTTTTTCTGCTTTGAATTATATCTACACTCATTACCGCATCTGGAAATAGTTCACAAATACAATGCTGAGAGAAAACAAAGAACACAATCACTCCTGCATACCTTTTATAACATATGATTTTGTTTTTAATAACATATGCGGACTATTATGCATTCTGTATATCCATCATAACAAGGACCCTATTCACTCTCCCTTTTCAATGACACATCTTATTCATGTAGTCTAAATAAAGACATCAGCCAGCTTTCAATCTTATACGTTAATTAGATCTTCATTAATTTCAGCAAATATGAGTAACACATGTGCTGTACTAAATGACACTGTAGCTCAGCTGCAACAGGTGCCACAAACCAACATGTCATACTCTGGTATATTACAGTATGTACTGCCTGTAAAATTACATTGTGGCCAAGGTACCGCTAAGGAATTTTGGATTTGTCCCAAAACTGTTCTGTTTGGCATCATCACAGAAATGTGACTGACAAAATGGATGATCCCCTCATCATAAGTTTGACATTACAATCTAATGGACGTATTTGCAGTGTTTAAGTTAAATGGTGTGCATGTCAGATCAGGGGTTCCTCTTTTAAATAGAGGAATCCAGTAGGTGTCACTGTTTAGCACAGTGATCTAGGCCGGTCTATCCTGTCCCGTTCTATCATCAGTCTGTGAGGTTCTGAGCACCAAAAAAAATCACCTACATTAGGACACCAAGCAAGGTAAGAGCTCTCTACGGAACAAATCTCAGGTCAATGTTAAACCTTTCCTGTGCAGATTGTTTTTTACATACTTATTTTTTATCCGAAAGTTCTTTGTACAGAAATAGAACTCACAGTATGAACTTTTATAACACATCCTCCACTCTCTTTGACTTGCAGTCTCTGGTAGCAAAGGGGGGCACGTTTTTTCTGGGTTCTTTAGCAAAGATGGAAGCCAGTGGAACCTGAATGTTTCAGGAATTCTTTAGTTTAGCATAAAACACAACAAACTCTTTTCACATATTAAGAATATTAGAAAACTACTCTGTGAGGGAAAAAACATGACCAGTCATTTCATTTTTAACATATCTTACATCCATGGACTGCACTGTTCAGGTTTTCTACACTTGGATCAGATCCCCTTAGTAACTTTTACTCAACACTAAGAGACGAGGTGCTTATAACCTCTCCTTTTACAGCAACATCTCAGGAATTCTGTCTGTTTGCTCTTCACTGAACTCACTTGAAATCAAAAAATATTCTGTGTGGTTACCAAACTTGCTCATAGTATGCCATTTTGCAAGTGCATTGTTCAGCATGAGAAACACACTTTTTCATTTGAATTATGGGTATTTCCATAAATATGTGGGGAGTCTACAACAACCAAAAAGCATCAAGCTCAGCTGATCAGTGGTTCTACATCCAGGAAGGTGGAGTCATAGTAAAGGCAGACCGCTGGCTATAGCGAGACACTGACTCTGCACCGACAGCTGGCTGTAGTGAGACACTGACTCTGCACAGACCGCTGGCTATAGCGAGACACTGACTCTGCACCGACAGCTGGCTGTAGCGAGACACTGACTCTGCGCAGACTGCTGGCTGTAGCGAGACGCTGACTCTGCACAGACCGCTGACTGTAGTGAGACACTGACTCTGCACAGACAGCTGGCTGTAGTGAGATGCTGACTCTGCACAGACAACTGGCTGTAGTGAGACACTGACTCTGCACAGACCGCTGACTGTAGTGAGATACTGACTCTGCACCAACAGCTGGCTGTAGTGAGACACTGACTCTGCACAGACCGCTGACTGTAGTGAGACACTGACTCTGCACAGACAGCTGGCTGTAGTGAGATGCTGACTCTGCACAGACCGCTGACTGTAGTGAGATGCTGACTCTGTGCAGACTGCTGGTTGTAGTGAGACACTGACTCTACACAGAACGCTGGCTATAGTAAGACGCTGACTCTGCGCAGACCGCTGATGTAGGGAGACGTTGACTCTGTGCAGACCACTGTCTGTAGCGAGACACTGACTCTGCGCAGACTGCTGGCTGTAGCGAGACACTGACTCTGCGTGGAATACAGGCTGTAGTGAGATGCTGACTCTGCACAGACCATTGGTTGTAGGGAGATGCTGACTGCGCAGACCGCTGGCTGTAGCAAGACGATGACTCTACACAGACTGCTAGCTGGGCCTGCCTGTGTGGCCCTATGTGTCACAAGGTGCTAAGCTAGCATGTCATGCCCTGTTCTCCACCCCCTCATATCGGGGACGGGGGACAGGGAGAATTCCTGCTGGACGTGGCCTGCCTTGTCTCCTCCTGTGTGACTAAGAAAGGGGCTACATTTAAAAAATGTTCTGGGCTTGAATATCCCCTCCAGTTTTATTCTAGTGACTCATTCATAAATATTGTAATATCTGTTGACTTTTTATTAGTTACTTGCTTTAGACTTGGGGGGTGACTCCTGTATATTGGCATGACATTTTACAGTTTTGTTTATTTTTTTTTTTCGACATCTGTACGAAGCAACTAAATACTGAGAAAATGTGCAGAAGTTCCACAGTCTGATCTGAGCGTGTTACTTTCGCTGCGGATGGGCGGATCATTCCTCTTTCGATGAGCGGACCTTTAAAGCTGCCTCATTAGTTGCCGGGCCTTTGCCTGGATTGCATTACTTTCGTTGCCATGTTTGACAAACGCCACAGATGTGTGTATGTAAGAAAATGGTTGATTTTGAGCTACGCGTCATTTAAATAAACAATGTAAAATGTACACAAAGTCCTAGAGAACGAAGATAGCTTTCAAGCACAATCAGCAAGATAAGGAGTGTGGTATGCTGGCTTTAATTTTTGTCAGATACAGAAACTTTGCTCCTAGTTCAAGGACAAGTTTACTGATTATTATGAATATTAATGAAAGACGTAGTACAACTTTATATATGAAAATCACCGTTTATATTCAGTTTGACGTTAGGTAGGGATTGGATGCTTTTAGTATAACTGTGATATTTATAATCAGTTATTTAATTACTAATAATACTTTCAAATTAATACTCATGGTTGCTGGTTATTTCTGGATTGACCTTAATATTCCTTATGTTTGCTATAATTACTTTTGAGATTCTGGTTTTTGGTGGTGTATCTAGATAGATGTAAAATGTAACCACTCCTTGTCAAGGTCTGTGACAAGGAGTGATTTCACTGGGTCAAACTGCATTATCCAACTAAAAACCAAACACATGAAAAATCCTTTTTTCCTGCAGTTCTGTGATAAGCACACCCCGCCAAAAAGTTGGACCACGTCACATGTCCACCGTGCGCACAGCTAAACCCCAGCTCGTGTTTCTTGCTAATAATGCACATTAAAGCCTAGCTTCCTACCTTATTGGGTTTTTTTGGTGATAATGATGGTTGTGGTTCTTATTCTACTCCATAATTTGGGCATTGTTTACTTTCGTTACACAATAATGACCACGGCTGGTGCGCTGTTTATTTGGGCAATATTCCCTGCTCATGTTTCAAATTGGGAAAATAAAAAGTAAAAAGAACGCTTTTATTGCGTCTTGAGTAGTTTTTGCCTTTGTGTTGTGAGTTGTAAACACGCAATAAAAAGGGCTTTCACATGCTACACCTGCGTTAGATTGTAAAGTTTTCTGTCCTACACCATAGAAACTGATGTTTTACAAATATGTGTGAACCAAAGTACTGCAAATCACAGGCTGTATGGCACTGTTTTCAGGGCATTTTTAACATTCCCTATGTATTATTTGTAAACGTAAATGCAAAATATGGTATTGAAACATAGTAATCCATTAATTGATTCATTTATGATCATGTGTTTATATATTATAGATAATCTAGATGTTTTTGCGGCAATAATCAATAATGCAAATTCAGGTATCAGCCGAACCCTACCCGGTGCTTTCTGTTCAGTGATGTGGTTGGTGTGTGAAGTTCCTAAATGAAACTGCTCACTGAAAGTCCCCTGGATTTTCTGGAGTAACCTGGTCATGATATCTGTTAAGAGGCATTGCTGTTGAATTTTTCAAATGTACCTTTTGGGGCTTTAATGACTTTAGAAAAAAATACCATTCAGTCCGTTTCTATTTGGGAGAAGACTGACATTTCTATGGCCCGCATCTCCAAAACTAGACAAACTATACCACTGGAGCATACCTGAACATACATTCTGGGGGGGGGGGGGGGGGGGATGGTGCAGC
>JAODJW010000035.1:25576969-25588534 GCA_026777045.1 Hyperopisus bebe | reverse complement strand
ATGTTGAACTGAGCTGCATTATAAGGAGAGACGGAATTAGGGTTTTGGGACGGAGTCCTATTCGCATATCTGCTTCAATGAATGGTGTAAAGGCCCAGCTGCCTGTGTTCTGGCTGAAAAAAGTTCATAATTATCATTATGATTATCATTATGATTATTTTTAGCATCTCTTAGCATGCCAGTGATTAAAAATAATATTATTTTAATAATTCAAACGTAGCAAAGCTGCTGGCTCAGGCAGCTGATTTAAATAGCTAATAGTTTAGGTGAAACAGTGAAATGTAAAAGCTGTTCCTCCTGTGGGCGCCTGTAATCACCTTCTGTAGCATCAGGTGATGTCAAAACTCTAATGGTACTGTACTTCAGGTGATGTCATAGCTCTGGTAGTACTGTACTTCAGGTGATGTCATAGCTCCAGTAGTACTGTGCTGTAGTCGTGCTAATGTCCCACAGCGTTAAGTGATGTCCACACCCCATGGTAGCTGAGAGGCAGAATACACAGTTCCCCTCTTAGCCAGCACAGAATGTGCCCTTTACGTTTGCTGAAGAAGAAGGAATATGTCACAATGTCACGCTGTTCCCCAAGGGTCAAGCAAAACATGCTACCAAAGTTACTATAAAAAAACACTTGCCAAACACAAGGTGTAATACAAACTTTACAACTGATTGGTGTCATTTTTTATGCATTAACTGTGTTAAAGAGTTTTGAAATACGATTTATGCCACAGGACAAGCAAATACAGAAAATGGATGGATGTATGGAAGGAGTCAATCAATTTTTAAGGCTTTTGGGGTTGCATTGTACTAGCAAAGTGGATGTATTGAATTTAGTAAGGGATCAAGGTTTTTCATTGTCATGTGTATGTACTACAGTGAAAGTCTGACTTGTATGCTTCCACAGTGCCAAATAAATGTAGCAAAGTATGGCACTATGGACAAACAAACCCTTAGCCTAACATCTTGCCTGGGGAACTTTAACTTTTCACGGTTGGTTTAGTGAATAAAGAATGAAAAGAGTCTGTACAGACAGTAAACAATCTTTTTTCATGCTAGACTTGGCAAAAGAAATGTAACATAAGAGGACCACAGTGTCAGTAAATGAGGGCGTTTTCCTTAATACATTTATTTCCTGGTTTCCCCATCTCAAAGCATTAAAAAATTCATGTATACTAAAATAAACATCCTGGTTTTCAGAAATGCACAGTCAGTTTATTTTATTATATTTGAAAACACATTGTTTTGTTTCCTAATTAAGTTCTTAGTTATTACTTTGATTGTGTCCAATGTCTTTGTACTGGTATCAAAAACCAATGGGCACATTCAGTTTTAAAGTAATTCGTCAATTCTTTGGTGACATGTGTAATAAACGTTTTAAATCTTTTCACTATGAACTTGCACAGTATTACCATCTGTGCTTCACACCTTCACAGGACTGTCAGAACACTGTCTCGGTACATAGCTGTCAGAACACTGCCTTGGTGCTTAGCTGTCAGAACATTGCCTCGGTACATAGGTGTAAGAACAGTGCCTTGGTGCTTAGCTGTCAGAACACTGCCTTGGTGCATAGCTTTTAGATCACTGCCTCTGTGCTTAGCTGTCAGAACCCTGCCTTGATACTTAGCTGTCAGAACACTGCCTCGATACACAGCTGTCAGAAAACTCCCAGAGAACATAGCCATCAGAACACTGCCTTGGTGCTTAGCTGTCAGAACATTGCCTCGGTACATAGCTGTCAGAACACTGCCTTGGTACATAGCTGTCAGAACACTGCCTCATTGCTTAGCTGTCAGAACACTGCCTCGGTACATAGCTGTCAGAACACTGCCTCGATATACAGCTGTTAGAACACTGCCAGAGAACATAGTTGTCAGAACACTGCCTAGGTGCTTAGCTGTCAAAACACTGCCTCGATACATAGTTGTCAGAACACTGCCTAGGTGCTTAGCTGTCAGAACACTGCCTCGATACATAGTTGTCAGAACGGTGCGACGATACATAGCTGTCAGAACATTGCCTCGGTACATAGCTGTCAGAACACTGCCTCATTGCTTAGCTGTCAGAACACTGCCTCGATACATAGCTGTTAGAACACTGCCAGAGAACATAGTTGTCAGAACACTGCCTAGGTGCTTAGCTGTCAGAACACTGCCTTGATACATAGTTGTCAGAACAGTGCCTCGGTACATAACTGTCAGAACACTGCCTTGGTACAAAACTTTCAGAACACTGCCACGGTACATAGCTGTCAGAACACTGCCTAGGTGCTTAGCTGTCAGAACACTGCCTCGGTACATAGCTGTCAGAACACTGCCTTGGGTACATAGCTGTCAGAACACTGGCTTGGTACAAAACTTTCAGAACACTGCCATGGTACATAGCTGTCAGAACACTGCCTTGGTGCTTAGCTGTCAGTACACTGCCTCGATACATAGCTGTCAGAACATTGCCTCGGTACATAGGTGTAAGAACAGTGCCTTGGTGCTTAGCTGTCAGAACACTGCCTTGGTACATAGCTTTTAGATCACTGCCTTGATGCTTAGCTGTCAGAACACTGCCTCATTGCTTAGCTGTCAGAACACTGCCTCGATACATAGTTGTCCAAACATTGCCTCGATACATAGCTGTCAGAACACTGCCAGAGAACATAGCTGTCAGAACACTGCCAAGGTGCTTAGCAGTCAGAACACTGCCTTGATGCTTAGTTGTCAGAAAACTGCCTCGATACATAGCTGTCAGAACACTGCCGCAGAACATAGCTGCAGTCAATACAGAGTGACTTATCACAGTTACTATAGAAACTGGTTTTGTTGTGAATGCAACAGTAACATCATGTTTTTGAAAGCAACTATCACCGCTCTTTTATTTCGTGTCCATGCTTATGACTATTTATGTAAAAACAGATGTTCTTCTGAGTTTCATATTGGAAAACACAGATCTTATGTTACCATTCAACACATTTCGAAACTGTCAGTAGTCAAGAAGTGTGGTAAAGACCTTTTTTGCAATCTTTCTATAGTAGAACAGAAACATTCCTGGAGGTAAGAATGCATGGTCTGAGAGATTAGCATGAGCAGCCTTTGTCTGTACATGAGGTAACTGCATAACTTGTCCATTAAAATATGAAACCGCACAAGAAGAAAATGCAACCGTTTGATTGGTTTCTGTGGGAAGTACCCATTCAGACTAAACTGGCATGCTCATCGCAGACACTCATACTGGCTCTGAGCACCAAAGAACCTGTTCTTAAGTTTCCTATAATTATCACTTCAGTTTGCACACTTCAAAGTGATCATGGTGCCCTGACATTCCTGCTTCCAGGGAGCCAGGAAAAATAACATCTGATGATTGTCCACTAGGGGATCCCCCCAAGTGGGCAGCTGGTAAAACTGAGCTCTGATCAGTGGAGAAACCAACTCAGCCAGACATGCTCTATTTTGTTTTTTACTAGCTAGCTAGTTGTCAGTTTTTTTGACTCACCTCAGGTGAGTGAGTGAGCTGAATGTCCAGCCCTGGGTCTGATCCCAGCATATCATAGGGCAGATACTCACACACAGTTAGAGAAACCTAAAGATCACCTTGTGATTTCAGACAGCGGAAGGAAATGTCTAAAGAAATATCTAAAGAAAACATGTGCCATTATGTGCGGGGCATGCAGACCTGCTCCATGCCGTGTGCCTCACTACAAGCCTGCACTGGAAACGTGCTTAGAAAAGATGGGTGGATGGATCTGATCTCCATAATAAAGACTGTACATTATGTGCAGCACCTAAGCAAGTGTGAGGCAACCTTTCGTTGTCTCAAGGGGTAATGAAGCATCATCTCTATCAATCACAACACTGTCCATCACAAGATGAGCATTCATTTTACTTCTCCGGGTTTAAGACTGTTTGTGTGTGCTGCCGAATTGGGCTGAGGATTGTGTATTTTTTTTGTGGCTTTGGGCAGAGTCATGTTGACCAGGGGCGTGTTTGTTTTAAATGATAGGACCATACAATACATGAAAGTGTGCCCCTTATCTAAGCTGGAAGTTGACTTCCTTCTGCTCCTGCTTTTCTGCCCGGAGTGCCTCTCTCAGGTCTCACATTACTGTCTGAGGTACAGATACACGTTTGTCCCTAATGGTCCGTCGTTCACGCAGAGCCACCCACCCAAAATGAACAGCTCTTCGCACAGGTGCTTGTAAGAGGTGGGATCATTTTGTGTGGCCCCCTCCCCCATCGCTGGGATGCCTCTGGGGGCTGCAGTCTTTTGGAATCTGCGGCAACAAGTTTGAAATTCCAGCCACTGTCGTCGGTGGGCAGTGGGGGTGCATTGACTTTACAGATGAAGTCAGGCGTTTAAAAACACGAGCACACGCCCATGGCTCGTGGCGTGCACGCCTGTCTCAGAGGTGACTCAGGATATTAGTCAGGTAACATCTTCTGGAACGCACACATCAGATGTCAGTTTACAATAATGTGGTTTATATGCATATGCACACACACACACACACACACACACACACACACACACACACACACACAGGCACACACACATACACACAAAAACAGTTTTTACATGATGCATTGTTGGCCAAACCTGAACCCAGCACATTCTAATAGGCAACTTCATCTCAGGAGGGTTTAACAGTAAAATTAACTAACTGCTCTTTTTATAATTTCTATAATTATTTGAACAAGGTGGGGGTTTTTAAATTTTTATAGTATTAGATTTGTTTTGTGTCAGTCAGCTCTTTGGGGGTTGCCGTGAAATATGAGGATTTCTTCTATTTTCGATTGGCAAAACAATCTTCTCACAGCAAGCACAAAAAGCATTTAAGGTTTAAAGACATGAATATTGCCAAACCGTATCAGGGGGCACAGGCTTTGGTAACATGCACCGCTTTTCTATAGGAAATGATTGCCAGTAGTAAGAGCTTAATGAGGAGACACTGAGTCCCTTACCAGGGCAGCTCTGTGGCTCAGTAAGTAGTTGGTTGGTTCACAGCTGCGCAGTGGTGAGTTTAAATCTCACCACTATGTGTTGAGTGTTCATGTTCTCCCTCTGTCATGTGTCCTCCTATGTACTCCTGTGTCCTCCTTCAGTCCAATGACATGCAACCAAGGGAAATGTTCTCTGTAGATTTCCCATAGTGTGTGTGCCCACTGATGGACTGGCATCCTGAGTATTGACCTGTGTTGCCTGCTGTATGCTTAAAGTGACCCTGAACTGGATAAGTGCTTTAAAGATGGGTGACTTTTATAAGTTATAATCATGAATCATTTCACAGTAGTTCTAGCGACTATGTGGTTTAAAATTGCTTATCACCACTAATAGAGTAAAGAATACTAGGAATTTTAATTTTAATATTAATTTGCCTGTGAAATGTTTTTATAAGCTTATGAAAATCAGGACACATTTACACTGGGAAGTTCATTGCATATGTTAAAATAAAAGACAAAAGCCACAGTCACTAATGGAAATGAGGCAGAGTGAGAATCAGAGAGAAATCCGGTCAGTACAGAAAGCGGAAGAGTCCCACTTCTATTCACCACGCCTCAGTCTTTATCTCTGCTACCATCAGTGCATGTTATTGGTCTGGCTATAAATATCCCCGAACAGTGTATAAATTATGCACTTTCTTTTCTTATGTAAATTGCTGTTTATGTTTTCCAGGAAGCTTTCACACCACTGCTATGGTAAAGGAATTTCTCGATTATGGCATTTGTATTTTTGGAAAAGAATAACAAATATCTTTAGTGTCAGAAAATACATTTTTCTTTGATCCACTGCCGTCTTTAGTAGATCTTTGAAAGATTCCATCTGCCATGAAATCCGAAGCATGCAGTTACATATGTGGAAATATTTCATTTTCCATGCCATCCTTTGCGAGTACCTGCAGTGGGCCTCTCGAGGGTTCTCTTTGTGCGTACCTGGAGTGGGCCTCTCTAGGGTTCTCTTTGTGCGTACCTGGAGTGGGCCTCTCGAGGGTTCTCTTTGTGCGTACCTGCAGTGGGCCTCTCGAGGGTTCTCTTTGTGCGTACCTGGAGTGGGCCTCTTGAGGGTTCTCTTTGTGCGTACCTGCAGTGGCCCTCTCGAGGGTTCTCTTTGTGCGTACCTGCAGTGGCCCTCTCGAGGGTTCTCTTTGTGCATTAATGAACCTCTTTCCACATGGACTGTCATGTTCATGCCTACAGATCGATGGTTTCTCTCTGAGGAGGTCTGGGACTGCATTTCGGGCAGTCTTGCGATACACACCTTACCTGGTGGTGGATTTAGGGTGGTCTCCAAATGAACATAAGAAACTTACAAGACCTTCAATGCTGCAATGAGAAAAATACACAGAACACCATGCCTGAACTGTTCTGTAACTAATCAGTATTTAGAGGTTATTACCTACTCAAGCCGTGACGGTTAAGCATTGAATAAGATGGGTTCTTTTGTTTGTGCGTTTTTGCTGGATTCTTTCATGGTTGTGTACTTAAGGTGAACAAAAAAAGATTTATTGTTTCGTTGGTGCCTTGTTGTCTGTCCAGGCCATTGAATTTTGTTTATGATGTAAGCTGGTTGCGTTGTGATTTGAAAGGGGTGAAAATAAACAACCCTGCCTTCCACTGGCTGAATGGGGCCAAAGCAGCCATCGATAACATTTTATGAGGTATTATTAATAGGTCTTGCTGTTATTCTTTTTCATTTTTTTCTTATATACCAGGAAACAACACTATAAAATTCCTTGCAACAAATCAGTGTTGTGCTTTTCTCACCAGTTTTTATGTTCCTGTGGAGTTTTACTTGCAGTAAGTCAGAGCATACATAAACCACAGTTAAACTGGTAGCCATCAGACTGATGTTGGTTACTGTTGGAAGTGCTGTGGAACTGCACTTTTATTCATTCATCCTAAAGGAGATAAAGACTAAAATACATAATAAAATTGACTGTTACTGTAGTTCCCCTCTGTGTTCTGAATTATGACTGAGGAGAGGGATTTGTTTGTGTTTATTTATTAATTAATAATAATGATAATTATTATTATTATTGTCTCCTGAAGCACATAGTGGATTGGCTTTGTAGTTCTTTATCTATCTAACAGATAGTGAGAATAATGGCTAGTGGGTCTCTTTGCAAGGGTGAATCAAATAATCGGGCTCTAAAGATGTGATTTTAAGGGTCAAAATGAGAACAGGTATCATTTTTTAACAAACTGTACATATGATCATGACTGTCTGCTGTCTCCAGCTAATAATTTTGGTAAAGCTGTGAACTGCTACAATGTCTGATTTGGATAATGTCTGAGATTTAGTAGTACTGATATTAAGCTATAGATTACATGGTTTTCAGGATACGTTTACAACATTTGCATACTTCATTGATGATTACATTTGATTTACACATGTTCTGGAGCATAGTCTGTGGCTTTCTAGGTTCCTTGCGTATACAAGATCAATTGTGTCAGTAAGAGTAGATCTCCTTTCTACATCTGACATCATGATTATCAGATTAATTTAAGTCTTATAGCTTACATACGCATATTTTTTTTTGTTGAGGGACATCAAAATTCTGCCTGGATTCATTAGAGCGAAAAAATATCTTGGATTAATGAGCACTTCATATGTATGTGTTAGTATACATGTATGAAAAAGGAATAATCCAGGTCCTTCTGGGTCGACATTATCAGCCTGCTCTGTGGCTGCCTGTGATTTCTGGTTTTTCATGGCTGCTGAATCATTTTAATTCATGTAGGGATGTCACTATGCCGGAAAACTCCTAATTGCTTGATGGTAACTTTCTGTTAAACTCTCTGTTTATTCGAAAATTTACTTTAGAGCAAACCTTGAAATCTTGTCTTTGGCTTTTATAGTTTTATTTTAGTATCAGTAAAAGTAGGTACTTGCGTTTTACATGACTATGAAGGAAGCAATATTGATATTTCAAACATAAAATTTAATTGTAGCTATATATTCCATGACTGAATCTGGGAGATCAAAGGGTGTCAGAACAGAGGCGAACTATAGAGAACAGAGCTGTATTCCCAATAGCAGTCAAACGGGAGGGTCAGGCCTCTGAGCCTTCCAGAGACTGAAATTCAGAGCATTACAGGGCATTTAATATCCAACCTGTGTGTGTGTGTGTGTGTGTGTGTGGTGGGGGGGGTGAGTCTCCTGGGTCTGTCTGTCTCATGGGGACATACCCTGAGTGCCTTAACACTCTGCCCTTTGTCGTTGGTGTTATTTTATTTATTTATGATATTATTATTAATAATAATTATTTATATTTTAAGAATATGTTTGTGGATGTTTTAAGCCTGTTCTTTGAGAGGTGGTTTCGTTAATCTGAGAACGACACGGCCTAGAGAGCTCTGTCACTTTCATGCAGCTGCGTATTCAGGGAATGAGTCCAAACTGTGACCTGCAGGAGCATTTGCTGGTCAGAAATATAAATGTTGCAATGTACCGTGCTTCATCGTGCCGGATCGCGGTATATGAGCTCATAGGCTTTAATAGTAAGCCTTTTTTCTCAGTAAAACCTTTGAAATAAGTTATTTCAACACTAACATAACAGGCTTCCCTAACATAATGATACAGAGCATGTGTTGTATTCTTGCAGTTCTCTTCTTATATATCAGTGTTGGCTCTTTTTTTTAATGTCATTCACATACATTTGAAAGACTGGAAGTTTATTAGGGTATGTTTAAATGTATGTGGAGTGGGCCCTGTTTTATTGCTCGGAATCTATCATAAATCCAGCAAGCTAAGCACTGTAGGGCATATATACAGAATACTTGTGGGCATAATGTTCATAGTCAGGAGTCGTGCACTCAGCAGCATTTACAGAGGAAAGGGTGGCGACTGTTTAATGGCTGATCATCAAAGTGCATGCGTGTGCATAGGACACCAAGAGATATCGCAAAACAAGGAGCTCCGAAATAATTATGATGTTTTCAAGCTACACAATCTTCTTTAAAATATAAACATTCGGCGCGCCTGCCTGCCTCCGTCCTGACAATGAAAAACCTTTTCACAGTCCCATGGACTCACATCTGAGGAATGTCCGGATTGATCCTCCAGATGATGCCTGTGGTTTCTGTTTGAACCAAAACACGAAAACACCTTACCAACACATTCAACAGGACAATCCCACACGTATGCGTCCGAGTACATTCTCACGTCACTGCTGACCGTTAGTTCACGCAGAATTGCGTAAATTTAGAACGGAAGTTCTCGCATTGTTACACAATTAACTGCTTTCTGTAATGCGGGTAGTAAAAGTGTTTTAAAGGTTCTGTGGGAAACAAATACCCAGTAGAGTAATTACTGGACTGCAGTCTGAAAGGACATACAAAATCCTCGGGGGGAAAAAAAATAGGACAGCAATACTTGCCTGTTGCCAAGTAACCCAACAGTAGCTACAGCTTAAAAGAGAAATGGAAGCACCAGAGGATGCTTTATGTTAGCCAGTGGCTCTCTGCATGTTACAGGGGAAGCTGCTGTTGTCTGCAGTACACTCCTATTAATTTGCAGTGTGCAGTACATACTGGGAAGCCTTCAAGAATAATTCAAGGCAGCAGGGAGACTTTACAGTGTTGCCTCTTGTACTCATACACTCTGCAGCCTTTTTAATCATCTAAGCCAGTCCTCAGGGACCCGCTAGACAGTCCACATTTTTTCTCCCTCCTACCACACACAAGCAACCAAGAACACTGAATAGCTGATACAGGTGTGCTGGAATCTGGGAGGGAGCAAAAATGTGGACTCTCTTGGGGACTGTGAGGACTGGATTGAGAAACTTTAGTCTAAGACGACAGTCAAGATAAAAATGGGGGAAAGAAAAACTTTCTGGATTTTTTTCCTGTGATTATAGGGGGACACTGCAACATTTTATCAGGATGAGTGGCTTACCATGGATATCTGAACACAGAGGATAGTGTGTATATGCTGGTGTGTGAACATGTTTGTGTGTGTGTGATGTTTCTGGCTAAATGGTTGTAAACACACTGGGGCCTCAGCAAGCTGCTGGTACCACACTGTAATGTGGATCGAGGTCCTGGCCATGGTTGTATGCCACTGGAAATCTATGCACTGGAGAAGCGCACGGGCCCAGTATGAGCCCACCACGGAAGCTTGATTAATAAAGGGTGTCCTTCATCAGGACTTGTGGATTTTATTTTCATCTTGAGCTGCAATCAAAACAGAGCTCTAGGCAGCTTGACAAAGCCACACTGCCCAGCTTTTGGATTTGGAATTCTCTCAAACTGCTGGTGAAGACTGCCCCTTGGCATTTGTCTCCTGTGTTAATTGGAATGGCCATATAAACAAATCAGGATACAACAGGCAGTAAAATGTGTCTGCATTTGTTCTGTATTGATGTAGCCATTTGTCAGCAAGTCTTTGGTGGTTCCCATAATCCCCTTGGAGAAACACAGTTTCTCTGCTTTTTAAAGAACCTGACATGGTCAAAAGTGTGTTAGATCACCGTTAAGGACACAAAGCTGCTCCCTGAAGGCTGAGAGAAAGGAAGCTGTCTATGATAGCACTTTAGAGTACGGAGTGGCAGTTCTCAGATTTTGTCCTGAAAGACCTTATATATAATGCCTGTTCTACATGAACTATAATAATGTTTGGCTGAACTGCTGATTCTAAAAGTATTACCTAAGCAGCAGCACGATAATATACAGCGCGTGGGAAGCAGATTGATTATAGCTAAAGATGATGGTGGTGTTATGTTAGCTGTCAAGCAGGGTGTGTTGGGTTTGTTTGTCACGAGAGGATACATGTCTTTTATGGAGATGGGGAAAAGGATTAAGAATGGAAACCATGGGTCTGTAATGGACAGTAAGCATGAGGGTGGGGTATGGAGGGAGCTGGGGTGAGGGAAGTGTATCCAAGGTCACAATCATGGGTCTCCAAGACAGATACCACTGTGCCCCAATTCAACATGGCTGTCATGACATAGCCATCATCAGATATTCATGTGTGCAATTCAAGCTTCTCACTCACTTCCTGCATCTTGGCTGAGTTTATGAGACTGTTTCCATGGCAACAGGATGACAACTAACTGTTTTTTTTTACTGTTTGCTGAAGTACTTGTTTTGTAAGAATGTGAAGGTCTCACATCTCACACAGGTATGCATATTAAAAACTGTAGGTATGTGTAAGACTGGAATTGGGTGGGATATTGTGTCACATGACAGAGATGGGAGAGAAGAATAGAGATATTAAGTTTGTAATGTGCAGTTTATTTTGCCTTGGATGGTTGGGCCTGCCAACTAAAGTTCATATAAATATGAAACATTTGGGAAAGGGAATAGAGACAGATATGTTGGGCTCTAGTTGTGTTTCCTGGAGGTCTGATAAAAGAAAGTTCATTTTTATATAAGAGGAATTGTGTATTGAACAGACACAAATCAGGGAAATTGAGTGCTGCTCTTGAGTGGGATTGTTGGCTGACGTCACACCAGTCTCTGCAGGGCATATTTCTGAGTATAACACTCCTGCTTTTAAGTAGGATTGTTGGCTGACGTCACACCAGTCTCTGCAGGGCATATTTCTGAGTATAACACTCCTGCTTTTAAGTAGGATTGTTGGCTG
>JAODJW010000035.1:25562981-25573188 GCA_026777045.1 Hyperopisus bebe | reverse complement strand
TCACGGTTGTCCATACGAGTCCTATATCCCTGAGCAATTTAGTGAACCTATTTTTTTGGTAGGTGGTGTGTGGCTCATTGGGTTGGGACTCTGTGTCTGTCTTCAGAAAACTGGTGGTTTAATTAATTGTTGGGCCCTTGGGCAAGGCCCTTCACCCCGATGGCTCCAGGGTCAAGCTGACCCCACTTTCTCAACTGTACGTTGCTATATAAATAAATGAAATGTGTTGCGCCCGATAGTAATTCTAACATACCAGGTGCTTTTTGTCTGCCTTGGCTCTCGTCTTCTGGGTCAAGTCCCTTGTCATAAATGAACATTCCATTGGATTCATTAGTGACAGGTGTGAGAAATGTGAGTGGGGTCAGTCACACACCCTGGTGTCCTTCTTCACTGGCTTTAATGTTTTGGTTCTGGATCTTGGAGGTTCCTTTGAGAAGTGTTTGAGGAGTGTTGTGTGTGTTATTACCCAGAACTAGTAGCTACTGTTCTGATTTGTTTGGATGTCTAAACATCAACTCCAAGTGTGTTCTACTGCTCATGTTTCCATTTCATTGGATTTTGGTCAGAAAACAGCAGGTCCTCCACCAGCAACAACCTTTGCTGACTGAACTGAATTGTGCATGCGCTTTGACATGCATGTGTCCTATTACACATGGCTGTCCACTCCTAAAATGACACACACAAGTTACACACATGACTATGAAATGCATTGCAGGATCTGTATATGCCTAACCCCAGAGTCAGAGGGAAAAGGGTGTCAAATCAACAGATTAAGTGATCTGCAAACCAGAGATCTACTGAGACGTCTTGGCTATCAATAGGATGACTTTGATAAACATACCTCAGCCAGCAGCAGGTGGTGGGATTTCCTGAACATCTGTCAGTCTATTAATTTTGCAGGGGAACCAGGACAAAGTGAACAGCCAGATATTAAGTTATCAAGTAATAAAATGTATTGAGTCCATTTGCTGATTTTTACTGGAGAACAGATGGAAAAGGTCAAATGTCTCACACCACATAGGGTAAACAATGCAGAAATAGAGTGTCTAGATGAATAATAATTTTTTGACTGTTGCAGAATTAATCAGGTTTTCTTATGCCTTTCATGTTTTTACAGTATATCAAAGGAATGGAGGTGGGCCAGGAAAGTCTGCCCAGCTGCTGCTTGACGAATAGGGCAGAGCAATGAGTGTCAAGGCAATTTAACCCCTGCTTGTGCTATCAAGTCACCTCAAGAGTAAATGCAGCACATTTACCGCTTTGCATTCCATCCACTGAACTTAATGTCTCCTTAGCAAAATTAGCCTGTAAGGGGAATGTTTGCACTCCATTAGCGAAGCTTCAGACCCAAACGTAGGGCTGCTAATCGCAGCCTTACTGTCTTTCTCTTGAAATAAACGGAGAAACAGGATATCAGTGAGAACTTGGCTCAGGAAACTGGCTCAGACTTTTGGGTTTGCTTTTAATTAAAATTTATCTTTTGAAAAAATTGTAGGCCACTGCGAATGGGGGGGGGGGCTGGCTTGGATTAAGGGTGGCAGGACCTTCCCTGGTCTAAGGGGATGCCAGGATTTTGGAATGATTTATTAATAACCCAAACCTGTTTGTAGTTTTAGATTTTTTTTAAAATGATGTCATATGTAAGATATTGGGATGTGACTTGGGATTGATCCAGGATGGCAGGAAAATGGGGGAGGATTTATGTCTCATATTACTCATTTTGAGGCCGAACAGCAAGTCAAAGCCAGCAGAAAAGCTCAGGCCAGCGGGAATTCCCCCCTTTTCTGTGCAATTCTGTGAGTGGCCTGAGGGTGATTAATGAAGTTAGGGTAAGGTGCGTCAGCTTGGAGCCAACTGCCAGGCGTGACTGTGCCAGGTGTGACCATGCCCTCTACAGCCAGTTTGGTGCCCTGCAACTGATTACCACTCAGAGACTCACTGCCATGTGTAACTTATGGTGCCAAGTGGTATTTTTTAAGTCTGTCACATCTGAAATATGTGTGGAGGCACTCTGTTGGGATTTCCTGCTTTTGTGATGAAAAGGTTATGGGGAAACTTCCTTACCTTTACATTTATGTATTTAGCAGACATTTCTGTCCAAAAGTACAGGTGAGGCAGATAATACATAAGAAGGATACAACCAACAGAACTGCTTGGCTGAGCTTTCTATGAGTGACCAGTAACAAGTGCAAGGAAGCACTGGAGCAAGAGCTGCAATACAACATTGTAAGAACCTGGAATCGGAAGAGCATGCAGTGTTACCAAAAGAGCATAAGCAAGAGATAGCAGATTAAGACAGAGCTGTTCAGGGATAGGGTCAGCTCTTTGGGGTCATCCTGACATTGTGGCTGCCTGTGTGATTTCACATGAATAAATACACGGTTTAATGTGCATATTTATGACTAAATATGAGATTCAGGTGAGCTGACGTACAACAATGTCAGATTGCCTGCTCTCCTAAGCCTGCTCTTCCCAATTCAGGATTTTCCACTTTTTTAATTGCTATTTAGGACTTTAAAATTCCTTTTTAACATCGAGCGACTTGCAGAAAAAGTCCTCTGTCTCTGTGCCTAAGCAGCCCTAGATGACGACCTGCGTCTTATACATCTGCTCACATTGGGCCCAGTATTTTTTCTGGTGGAATACAGCTTTAAGGATTTCGTTAATGATACAACCATTCAGGAATGTGAATGTGTATCCATAAAAACAGGAGGCTGTATCTGAGCCCTGTTCTGCTGAAGCCATGGTCAGCTGCAACCATGGGAGTGTTTACTCAGAGGAACTATCTAGAAATTTTCCTTTTGCTGAGATCCACATAAGCCTATTTGTTTATATATCAACGGTTCATTCCTATTATGTGCATACAGCGAACATTTGTTGAACTGACTCATCGTAAATATTTTAGCAGTTTTATAAAATGATAATAAAGTCAAAGGTATAGAGCTCGTGAAATTAACCTGACTCCAACAGCACTGGCTGACTTCAACTTTTAATCGCCCACGACCACAGCAGTGAAATACAAAATGGAAAGCAGATTCGTGATAGACTTTGAATATGGTTGTCATGGCAGCCTGCAATCTGTATTGCTGCGCCTGTTTTCGATAAAATCTGTCTCCTTGGGGATCAATAGAGTGCAGAAAGGAGAAAGGACATACTACTCTAATGATGCAGTCATTGTATCCATTTTCAATAGCCTCTTATTCAATTTTGTGGTGATTCAGAGCCCGCATTAAAAGAATAGGATAGTACTCTACATGTAGGATCAAAGGATCGTTCGTGGTGCATAATAAACCCGAAACAGCATGCAGAGATGTACATGCCTCAGGCAATTTAGTCATCAGTTCACCTGCATTAAGCTCCAGGTCATCATGCGAACACGCAAAGAGCCTGTGAGTCTGTGGGATGAGGAACAGAACATAAGTGCTCTGTGTTGCAGAAACGTGAGAACCATACACACCGTCATGGGATGACGTCACAATGTCCATTTTACTGACAGAAGAAAGCGCTGTACCTCATACTCTGTCCTGCCATTTGGCCTTGCTTGAGCAAGAACAAAATTCATACATTTATAATCTGTTCATGTATTTTGTTAACCAAGCCTGTCAGCACTTTTGAAGAGGGGGGAAATTATTTGGCTTTTTCTTGGAAGGCAGTTTTCCATCTGAAGACAATTCACTGACCATTGGTAAACAACTACAAATTAGACATGAATTCCGTTTTCCTGGACTTATATGCTTTTTGCCCAAGTAGCAAACAAAAGTAAATTCTGTACTTCGTCCTTGGCCATAAGTGAAGTCTTTCTGGTTTTTGACTTTCCAACTTGCATATTGATGTCTGAGTAAAGTAGCTGATAATTAAGTGAGACATTAATCTGTATTGCATGCATAATGCTCTGAGTTAACAAAATAAAATAAAGACGATTCATTATTTACTATATGTATATTACTGCTTTATGCGCATGTGCTTTTACTGTTCTTAAAAAATAGCAAGTCATAAATAAAGCCTGATAAACAAATATAAAATCTCCAGTGTTCAGACAGTACATGCTTGCACACACGTCTTAGGGAGGTATCTGGAGAGTTCAGTGATGCTGCCCATCAAATGCTCACTGCACCGTAGCCCCATTTTATCTAAGAGGTCCCTGGGTTCTGGTGCCAAGGGCAGAAAACTCTGGGATGGTGACAGGGGATCTCTGTTTAACGGTTCCTGTGAAGATAAACGATCTGGGGTGAGCTTCCCAATAACGACTGATAGTGGCAAATAATGAACAAGATAGCGAATGACACAGGTAAAGCACGAGTGAGATTCACAAGTGTTTCCCAAAACAAAATTATTCCAAGATTTATGAACAAACTTAGTAGTACTTTGTTAGCTCCTTCCCAGCCTGTAACTCATAAGAAAAGCACAGACTGATGATAACAGGAACAGCCATCCCAAGTATTTCAGCGGCGAAATATAACTTAAATAATTATCACATCAAACTTATGCAAATATAATGAAAAAAAAGCTTGAAAATCAATAAAGCACACACAGAAGCACACAATATTAATATCAAAAGAAATCAAACTCATTTTTCTATATGTGTGTGTGTGTGTAAACATGCAGTCTATAGTCTTTGTTAACATGCTATGTATGTTAGCATGCTGTGTATCTAATCAGTGTGTATGTTAACATGCTGTGAATGTTAGCATGCTGTGTATATTAACATGCTGTGTATGTTACCATGCTGTGTATCTAATCAGTGTGTATGTTAGCATGCTGTGAATGTTAGCATGCTGTGTATATTAACATGCTGTGTATGTTACCATGCTGTGCTTGGGCATCACAGCCATTAAATCTGAGGGGGACGTGTTCCCCTCACATTTCATAATTATTTGTTTGGACTCCCCCATATTTAACATAAAATATAGTTCACCCAGCACTGTGTCCCCCCCACATTCAAAATGCTTCTGACGCCCCTAATGTTGTGTATGTTAGCATGCTGTGTATGTTAGTATACTGAGTATATTATCATGCTGTGTATGTTAACGCTGTGTATGTTAGCATGCTGTGTATGTAATCATAGTGTGTATGTTAACATGCTGTGTATGTTAGTATGCTGAGTATATTATCATGCTGTGTATGTTAGTATGCTGTCTATGCTGTCTTGAATTCAAATTTCAAGGTGATTCTCAGTTCAGTTTTGAATGGTGCACAACCCTCTTATGTACTCAACTGTACAGTATCAAAACAATGAGCCTTTTTTACGCTAATTAGTAGGCCATATTTTAGTTTTATATCACAATATTAACATTGATCAGTTTTTTGTGCAGCACTCAGCAGACCTAAGCATCTTGGGGGCAGAAACAAGCTGAAGCAGGTAGAACAGATGGAGAAAGAAACATGGTGTGGGTAGAAAGAATGCTTTTTTTAAATAATGTCTTTAAAAAGACAGTTGAGTGTTCACACCTCTATCTTTCTGCCAGTTCAGTCACAGACTGAGCCCCTCACACCTTTCCCACCTCACTGTTACCTCATGGCTGGAAGCTTATCAGGTGGGCGGTTACCACATGGAATGATGGGAAGTGGGTCGGGTCAGGCTTACCCAATCCCCTAGCCCCATCTGCTGAGTTATTATTATTACATCATTATCATCGTTATTCCCTTGTCTAAAAAAGAGCATCACTGTGTTTTTGTAATGTATTTCAGGCAACTTCTGTGTCTCTGAGACTGAATGGTGGGCAAAAGTTCAAATAAAAAATAAGGTAGAAATGAACGTGCAGGTCAGCACACAATGTAATGATATTACGAACCTCTTCAGGTAGGAAGGAAGCAATGGAAGACTTCTGTATCTTCATAGATTGCATATAAAGCAATTGATTATGTATACAGGAATCATACAGGGACATTAATGTCAAAAGGCCTCAATTTATTACTTATTTCTTCTCTTCTAGAAAATGCAGCAATGTTATTTGGACTAAACAAGCAATGCTAATACGTTATTTGGTTAAATGCCCCATATTTTGTAAGGCTGCATAAGTAATGACGATATGGATGTCATGGTGATTGCAGTAGTGGTGCAAATATCTATCTTAAGCATTAATCACTGCATTACTAATAATCAATAATTACTATCTATCTATCTATCTATCTATCTATCGTCTGTCTATCTAACTAACTGTATATAAACTGTGCTGATGCTTAACATTGTTTTATTCACTCAGTAAAGGCCCTTGGTGCCCTGTGACCTGAAATCTTCTGGAAATGCTTTGCTACAAAATTTCCAGTGAACCAAAATAGCCTTAACCCTCTATGAAACAGTAATGCAGTCTAACCATAGCTGTTCCTGTCTTTAGAGCCTTGCCTTCACTTACCTTCACTGCATATTTTCATTGTTGATAGGTTTCTCTATAGTATGGTTAAGATATCACAGAATCTGACTTTAGGCTGACTTCTCATTCTCTCTAGTCAGTTCTTTTCTGTGTTTGGGGATGGAAGATGCCTGAGCTCCTCAGTGATGAGGATATTTGGATGACAGAAATTGCCAAAGAAATAAAGCACGAAAGATTTAATATCAGGGGGGCTCTGAATTGACGTAGGTGCACAGATGAAAAAATTGGATTAGTTTATTAAGATGTTCCAGTTGATGGTCATCTGAGCTTTATTCTGAATCTTTTTACAAACTGCAAAGGTGCGTATTTCCATGTGGTGAGCTGATTCCAAATACTGAATGTATCTGGCAGTGGTTGCATGGTTGCGGCTTTTTATCAGAGCACATGATACTGATTGAGACACGTTTCTTTTCTCTCCCACAAGTTTCTCATTAGTATTAAATGGAGAGAATACAATTCTTGTATAATTACTTGGTTTAACTCGTATATTTTTTTCTTGGTAATCCAATTTCGTACTTATATATTTCACTTTCTGAGCATAAATACCCCAGTGCAGAAAGTAAGTATGACAGTTAACTGGCCTTAATTCATATATCCCTATAATGGAAAACACACTGTAAGCTTGAAATAAGCATTAGATAAATTAATAAATGTAAACGTGTGGTCATGATTTAGCTTGGTCTTATTCTAGCATACATTACTATAAACTCTCAATGGTTTAATAGTTTAATGTGGGTTAGGGAACAGACTTAAATGTACTTAAATGTATTTGCTACTGTGGACATACATGTGACTTAAATAATACGAATGGTGACGTCAACTACAGGCATCTGACTCATAATATATGGTATTAGTGCACAGTGGTTCTCTGGCAGCTTTTCACAGTTGGAACCTTGCATGGATGTCCTTTACATCAGTCAGGATATCAGATTTACAGCTGCATGGGGTGGGAAGACTAAGGATGTGTGTTGTGGTTGTTTGTGCAACAAAATGGGTTGTAGAAGTTTTGCTTATAGAAAAATGTTCTGAGGGCAGAACGAAAAACGATTGGTTTAGAGAGATAACCAATCAGATTGTAGAGGCGGTGGGTCCAAGAAACTACGGGAGACAGGTTTTCTCTCTAAACCAATCGTTTTTTGTTCTGTCCTCAGAACATTTTTCTGTAAGTAAAACTCCCATCAGCCACAAAATGCACTGGCCATCCAATCCATGCTCACCACACGTGTGTACAATTAAGAGGAGACGTTTTGCCCTTGATTCTTTGCACATAGCCTGATGTGTAACAGAATGCAACAAATAAAATTCTGGTCATCTTCTTCAGGGGTCATGGAAAATGACGAGAACTTTCAAAATTTCAGTCCATAGGAACGTTCACAGTGAGACTTGGACCTGCAGTGTGGCTGCAAGGTAATGGTGCAGAATAATGTGAAGGCCTCTCTACTGTTCACAGGGCGACTTCACGTGGAGCAGCCTATCTGGTCGAACTGTGCATCTAAAGGCCATGCCCATCCAGAGCCTCTCAGAGCTGGAGCGGGTCAGGCTGCAGGAAGTGGCCTTCAGCCGCCTCAGCCAGGACTACGACATGGGCTGCCAGATCACCATCCCAAAAGGTAGGGAAGCTTGCAGGTCATCAGCTATTCACCTTCAAATGTCGGGAAGTCTGCAGCTTATCAGCTATTGCCCTTCAAATGTAGGGAGCCCAGCGGCTCATTAGCTATTCACCTTCAAAGATAAGGAGGCCTGTAGCTATTCAGCTATTTGCCTTCAAAGGTAGGGAGTCCTGTAGCTATTCAGCTATTCACCTTAAAATGTAGGGAGTCCTGAAGCTCATCAGCTATTCGCCTTAAAAGGTAGGGAGGCCTGTAGCTATTCAGCTATTCGCCTTCAAAGGTAGGGAGGCCTGAAGCTCATCAGCTATTCGCCTTCAAAGGTAGGGAGGCCTGAAGCTCATCAGCTATTCACCTTCAAAGGTTAGGGAGGCCTGCAGCTCATCAGCTATTCACCTTCAAAGGTAGGGAGGCCTGAAGCTCATCAGTTAATTCCCATCAGTCACATCAGTGTCTTTCACTAGACCTGAATCTACTCTCTTTGCTGTATGAGCTCCTCTCAGTGAATCCATTTTTAAAACCTTTAATGGCCTCCAGTTCATGGGTAACTTGTGCTGCACCCAGCATCTCCAGCCAGTCACAGTAACACAAGATCTTTGTTTCCTTCTGAACCCTCATTTTATATCTATATCAGTTTGGTCATTGATATTTAGTACATCTGTACAGTCCACAGTCATTCTGTATATCCATACTGGTAAGCAGTTGGTATGGGAGTTTGCCAGACTGGCCTGGGTAAGCTCACTAGTTTGTTAAGAGTAGTGCATCCTCATGCAATTCTTCAGTGACTTGGGTTTAAACCTCAACCAGACATTTTGATTCTTTGAATTGGACCCTATGTTATGACAAGATATATAAATGCTATAAACATGCAATCATAAATGTGCAGTTCAGGGAGCCTCAAAATAGGTACGGCTCGTACACCATGACCTACAAGGTGCTTCCTGTAGCACACATGTGATGGTACAATACATTTAACGTAGACATAGAGCAGTTCCACAGCCTCAATGCGCCCTAAGGCACAACTCTGCCGACAGAGTGGGGAAGAGCAGCCCTCCAACAGGGCAGCAGGACCTGCCCCGGTTTCCCGCTCCTTCTGAGACAGCCCTGCTCTGTTCCACGTCAAGCTGCTGCTGTCAGCTTGAGGCGCCCAGGGGATCGAATTCCCTCATGTACTCCTGCTTTAGTCTGGCCTCCATAATCCAGGACAGATGCCTGCCATGCATTTCCATCCTCGGCACTGCCGCATGAAATCAAGACCATGCCTTTTCTAGAAGAGATCGCAGACTGTCCGTAGCCAGTGGCAACAGCGGTGAATTTTGTCATGCCTTTCAAGAAGTCTTTATGGCAGCTTTTAGCAGTCAGAATGTGGGTGTTCAAAACAGACACTGATTGGCCTTTTTAATAAGAGAGTCCATCTGGAGAATGAAAATGCACAAATTATTTTACTGTGATTTACTGTTATCAGGGAATTATTGAAACAGACAATATATCAATGAAGATTACAGTCTACTTTTGTATTTAGGTTTGCCTCAACATATTTCATTTGGCTTTATTGTTTATGTTTCTACATTGTACTATTTCTTTGTAGGTTTTCCCCATTCTTCTGTGTACAGAGGCCTTGGCACATAACGAGGGACAGGAGATCCCTATGTTTTTTCATGTACTACAAACCCTCTGAAAAGAATCCAAACCATTTCCTCTTATATGCACAGAGTCAGGGCAGTCGGTGAATCTAAAATGACTTGCAGGTGGGGAATAATGGCTGTCCATTCTACACATTGCCTTTCATTTAGGCCAAGAACAGGCTGTGAGACAATAAATAAATCACACCAGATTTTTTTCATGGTAAGATCCATGAATTCATTCTGATTGTCGTTGTTTCTTTTCAGATGGGCACAAACGCAAGAAGTCACTGCGAAGGAAGTTGGATTCATTAGCAAAAGAGAAGAACAAAGATAAAGGTGCAGTCAAATATACAGCACATCTCCTAGTTAAACTTAGTTAAATTAACAGGTGCCTTTGCCATTTCAAGAGAAATATTCCACTCATTATTATTATTTAGTTGTTTATTTTTTTGTTAGTTTGTTCATATTATTATAATGAAATCGGCTCATGGGACACTAATATTGGTAATATTATCATAATAATATTATTCATTTTTTACTTCATATTTATTTATTTATATCTAAGGCGACGATCTACCATACCATGAAAAATGTAAGCATCTTA
>JAODJW010000035.1:25541695-25559080 GCA_026777045.1 Hyperopisus bebe | reverse complement strand
TATTTATACACGTACACACACTAATAATTTAGACATAGAGACCCAGACGTTTTAAAAAGATTTTATTTTTATTTTTTTTTGTGAAGTGTTACCATGCATCTCATACACACTTACAATGTAACAAGTGCTTTATTGCCAAGCTCATGTCTGCTGTTTTCAACTTTTCAATCGATATTAACAGGCGTTTGACAGCCTGTTAAGTAACAAACCGTTTTCAGATCCGCAACTTATTTTATTAGTTTTATGCTCTATATCTGTACTTTGTATGTGATGTGTTACATACACAGAAACGATCATTTACACGAGTTACAAAAGAGAGCTTTCCTTTCGCTGTCTTCAGTGGTACGCGCTCCCGAGACAGGCATGCATTATACGGCAGGGATGCCTTTTTCGGCATAACACCGCCCCTGTTCAATTTAACTTTTGCTATAACAATGCTATGAGGATAGATTTTCTTGTTATAACGTAATATTTTCATGTTACAACGTGATGCGGTTTCACGTTATTCACGCGGTTTCACGTGATGCTGTTTCACATTATAACGTGATATTTTCACGTTATCACGTGATACGATTTCTCGTTTTAACGTGGTGTTTTCACATTATAATGTAATATTGTCACGTTATAACGTTATAATGAGGATTAGTTTTTATTCTGTTCTGGCAGTAATACACTTCCGTAATATAGTAATTAATTTTAGTGATTGTAAAAATTAATTTGGGTCACAAATATGGCATCTCAGGTGGTATTTCCACAAATGGTGGTATGCTGCCAGTGGTTGTGGCTGGGAACATGCAAAGCGATGTGCTTCTATGGTGTCACAGCTGCGAGAGGAGTTTGACCGGGGCATGGATGTTCTTCTTGACGAGGAGCACAGCATACATGATGTTGCAGCTCTGCTGAAAGAGTTCCTGAGGGACATGCCTGACCCCCTGCTGACCAAAGAGCTGTACACTGCCTTCATCAACACCATGTGTGAGCAGGAGTTTCCCTTCCCCACAGCCCGAACCCTACAACAAACCCAAACACTCACCACAATCAGTGAGAAATTCTACAGAGAATATTCCAGAGTAGACGTTTGCAGAAGTAGGGAACTATTTTTGGCTAATGTCTGCCAACTGGTAATCAGTAGGGAAATGGAAATCACGAGCACATCACAACTGAAAATATGCTGATCAAATCAAACACTGATTATACCTTAGTCACGTCTGGATCACACACTGACCATATGCTGGTCACACCTAGTTCATACTCCAATCACATGCAGATCATATACTGACCATATGCTGGTCACTCCCAGATCATGCCCTGATCACATGCTGATCATGCACTGACCATATGCTGGCCATATCCAGATCATACCCTGATCACATGCTGATCACGCACTGACCATATGCTGGCCATATCCAGATCATGCCCTGATCACATGCTGATCATGCACTGACCATATGCTGGCCATATCCAGATCATACCCTGATCACATGCTGATCTCACAGAGACCATTGTGGTTACACCCTGATCATGCCCGGATTACATACCGATCACACACTGACCGCATCCTTCTTCTCCAGTGCTGGACCCTGAGGAGCATCAGAGTGCCCTGCAGCTCCTCATCTACCTGCTGCCTCCCTGTAACTGCGACACCCTCCACCGGCTCCTGCACTTCCTGTCCACAGTAGCTGCACATGCGGATGACGTGCATGACAAAGATGGACAGGAGGTAATGGGGGTTCTGCTTTTATGCTCCTCTCCTGGGAATTCAGGAAATATTGTTAAACCCCTTGATTTAAAGATAAAATAGGAAGGGATTCATGTTGAGGAAATATCCAATAATTAATTTACTCTATTATGTGATGATTTACCCCGCCCTACACTGAGGGTTATCGCTAAATTACCATCTTACACATGCCAGAGCCTGCTGCTCACTGCTCCATTTTTTGCCATCCCAAGTCAACTAAAAAATGTGAAAATGAACTGGGATATGTTCTGCCTAGATCCCCGATCCTGGCACAGATGCCAGGCAGGGACTGTCGATAAAGGCCCTCACTGGGATATGTTCTGCCTAGATCCCCGATCCTGGCACCATAACCAGGCTGCCCTTACATTTGGCTCATGGGAGCGGAGCTGGACGGGGCTTGAAGAGGGCACTTTCCCACCTGGAGCTTTATCTGGGACCTCACTGAGCTCATCTTGCAGGGTCACAGAGCACAACCAATTCTAAACCTCATCAGTTTTGTGGTTGTGGCAAAAAAAAAAAAAATCGTGCAGGCCAATTCTCATCAAAGAGTGCATGCTGTGAGAAAAGCCCCTTCCCTGCCAAGGGACATGATCTTGCATGGTTTTCAGGATGGGGGGTGGGTTGTTTACGGTAGAAACAGCTTTTACTAATAATAGCCTAATGACTCTGCATTTGTTAAAGAATGTATTAATGTCGTACATATGTTTTTAACATTGGAAAACATCCATCCATCTTCTGGCCTTTTCTGCTAGTGAGGGTCATAGTTACAGCAAGCCAGGCAGGTCAGACCAGCTACATAATCTAGCTTGTTCTAGGGGATCCCAGGCATTCCCAAGACATCTGGGTGCTATGACTCCTCTCCCCTGAGGCCTCAGCCTACTGGGAGGTGCCTTGATCAGGCTGCCTTGGTATCCAGTATTCCAGGTCGCATCCTTAAAAGATGTAAACCATTCAACTCAACGTTCACGTTTCCTGATAAGCTTTGCTTAAATAAGTGGGTTCAACACCCCTTGAAAAAGATTACTGCATCTTTGTAGTACAGTCAGTCTTGCTACAATGCAACTAATGTATTTCTCAAAAACCTCACATTCACTAAAATTGCTCTTTGTACATTTACACATTAAAAATCTAAAAATACTCAAGAAAATATTATATAAAAAAACACAGCATCCTTTTTTAATTCAATTACATTTGTTTTTCGTAGACTGTCTATAGTCATGTTGCCTTCATAAGAAGATAAGAAATTTACAAATGAGAGGAGGCCAATCGGCTCATCAAGCTCGTTTGGGGAGAACTTAACTAATAGCTCAGATTTGTCAAAATCATATCTACCTCTGATTTAAAGGAACCCTGGGTTTTAGCTTATTTAGTTTCAGTGCCCCTGTGCATACTGCAGTGCTTTGTATTTGTGCTTGCTGTCTGTTTTTATATAATAGGTTGTGTAATATTTTTAGATGTTTAATGTGTGGACGTACAAAAGTTTCGACTCTTTTAGATTTGAAAATCCAGTTCGAATGATTCACCGAAAGAAATGATTCGTTCATGAACTGGACATTCACCTGCATGGCTGTTTTTCTGTGCAAGTAGTGTTACTCACTAGGACCATATTGCGGTGTAGATTGCATAGTGCTTTCCTCCAACTGAAAATCTTGCAAATATAAATGTGATTCCGCTTGTACTAATACAGTGGAACCTGCATATAGTGATCATGGTTATAGTGATCAACCATTTATATGGATCAAAAAGCTTGGAACAGAATCATTCCTATACAAATCCTGCTTAAATAAATCACTCATAGTAAGTAGTCCACTTAGTGTTCATTTTGGGTCCTTTTATACATGACAGTATACAAAAAAAATACAACTATACAATTTCTTTTTTTTTGTTTAAATTTACTTTGATAAGCCTACTTTGTCTTGCGGTAACCTGTCTGATTCTGGCTAGCTACCTGAGGCTAATGCTGCATGCACAAAAAACATGACCGGAAAAAGAAAGTAATTCTCTCTCAATAACAAATATAGACTCATCGAAGCTCATGATAAACCGCCAAAAACTAGCAACCGCGAAACTACAATAAGCTATATTTTATGTACAGTATTGTAAAGCATCAAAGCTCTGAGCAGACTGATGAATCACTGCAGCGGCGAATGACAACGACGAGAGGCAGACTGACACAAAAAAATTGTTCTTTATGTTACTCCTTAAAGGTACAGCACAACATACAACAATAACACAGAAGGTATGAATGGCAGGGAAACACGGGGAAGTTACACTAAGGACAGTAAGGCACACATGGCAGGTAATTACACGATGGCTAAGACACGCGAGAATCAGGAAAGAGCCGAATACAACCACAGTTGAAGCCACACGTGACAATCGGATACACAGCACAAGAAGTACCTACACTAAACAATAGAAACAGGGGTTATATACATGACATACATGGGGCTATATACTGTACACGCACTCCCGAGGCATGCCTGAACATGCAGAAGCCGCAGCAATACAGCATTAAAGCGTATTTCAATTATACGAAGTTCAGTAACTTAATTTGTACAGTACTATAATTTGAAAAGCAATTGAAACAGCTGTACTGTATTTTGAAAGAGTCAATAAAATAAAATTCTGTAGTGATGCTGTCCATTTTATTACGTTATATTCATGTAATAAATATACAAATGTCAATTAGATGGTAATCTGCCTGAGACATAAAGAAAAAAATCAGTTATAACGATCATCTACTTATAGTGATCAATTTCACCCAGACAGACGTGATTACTAGAAGCAGATTCCACTGTATATCAATTGGATTAGAAGAGATTCACGGTGTGATATCACACATTGTAGCAGGATTGACTGATTTCCATTTTCAGGCAATATTACTTGTGCTAGCAGGCCCCAGCCAGTCCTTCATATGAGCCCCATTGTTGTAGTACTGGCCAAAAAAGCCAACATGATACCAATTAAACCTCCATTATCTTGCCATCCCCAGCAACTGAGTAATTGAATTTGTTTAATCCCACTAAGCAGAAGGAATTCAGGTATGCTGGTGTTGGCAGAGCTTCCAGGATTAACAGAGTCATCCTGGATCCTTCTCTCTTTGGCTGTTTCTGGTTTACACATTCGAAGACTGCACTAACTCGTCTTGTCATGTTACAGATAACTGGGAACAAGATGACATCGCTGAACTTGGCCACCATCTTTGGACCTAACCTCCTGCACAAGCAGAAGAGCTCTGACAAAGAGTTTTCTGTGCAGAGTTCTGCCCGAGCAGAGGAGAGCGCAGCCATCATTGCCGTAGTCCAGAGGATGATTGCCACTTATGAAATTCTCTTCATGGTGAGTTTCAAAAAGCTTTAATTTTAGGATTCCCTCCCAGGTCTTGTAGTAGTATTTATCAACATAAGTGGATCTCCAGAGATCTGTTTGTGCTGTGTCTTCCCGGAGCAATTCAGGTGAAAATATTTTTCAAGGTCATAGCACCATCGATCTCTCGGCCAAGTCTCGAGGGTCCTTGGTTACTGCAGAGCTCAAATTATTAATATTTTGATGTTAAACAAAACACTATATTTCATGAAGGTCCCATTTCTCAGCAGGCCTTAGAGCTGCCTGTTATTGTAAATGTTTTCACATTTAACCAGACCAGACATCACGTCAAACAAAATACCAAGAGAAGCACAGCGGGTGTCAAGCACGCCCCATGTGTCTCCTGGTGGCTTTGGCAGAGACTGTTGAGAATCGTGGCCGCCGATTGTTTAGGTTAACGGATCTCCAAGCTTAACAGACAATGCCTTTGTCTTACACAGTGTAAACACTTCTCTTTTGTGGGAGAGTAGTTTAGATAGTGCAGGCTTATGGCAAATCCAGACTGGAGACAGCCATGAGTATAACAACTCTGGGCTGGTGCCAAAAGTTTTATGAGTTTATGAACTGGCAATTGTTTCACTTTTAAAGCCCAGTATTGTATGAATTGTATATTTAGCTTGCATTTTTTAGAGGTAGCCGAAGTTAAGCTTCAGAATTACATAGAAGAGTGGAAGACAGCGTTGCTAAAAATGCAAGTCAGTGACTTACTTGCTCTGCACCCAAAACAGGTTCCTCCAGACCTACAGAACGAGGTTCTGATGAGCCTTTTGGAGACAGACCCTGATGTGGTTGACTACCTCCTCCGCAGGAAGGCCTCACAGTGGTCGTGAGTATAGCCCTGTACACTCTGGCTCCAGAATGCCTGGTCTCCATTAGTCTGAGTTAAGTGTCCATGTTGTTGGGAAAGTACAGCGTCTCCCTCTGGTGGCACACAACCGCAAGTAATGAGAATGTACATAGAAAATTGTGTCAAAAGGCTGGGGTGAGGATCCCACATGACAAGCGGTTACAGAAAATTGATGGTGGAATGGCTGGATGGATGAGTGTCATTAGCATTGATGACTCTATCTAAGTGTTATATAGCTCTGGCTGTACCCTGTATAAGTTTCCATCTGTTCTAATGCGACTGAAATTTTTTCTGGGCAGTAGCCTCCATTGTGGCATCTCACAGGCCTCTGTCTCATACTCTAACAGTCACCCAGACCCTTTCTCCCTGAGTGAGAGGCACTCATCCAGTGATTCCAACAAGGCCTCCAGTGGTGAGGTGTCCCCGTACGACAACAATTCGCCAGTGCTGGCTGAGCGCCCACTCGCCCAGCATCAGGAAGACGACAGCCCCAGCCCAGAGCAGCTGTTCCCAAGCCAAATGCAGTGCCCAGCACAGCTCGCCTTCAAGGCCCCATCCAAGAAAGCTGGTCTGGCTCAGTGGGACGTCAAGGGTGAGCTTTGACTATCACTATTTTCGTTTCCACAGGAGCTGTGAGTTACAGCGATGCGACTAACATCTGCTCCATCAGATGGTTCAGTGATTCATTTTCAGAAACATCTGCACAGGCAGATGCTGACTCGCTGTCACGCTGTGCCCTCTCACCTCCTGAGTTAGGTGCTTTAATCCCACCTCTGCTTGTTATGTGTGGAGTTTGCATGTTCTCCCTGTGTTGAGTGGGATTCCACCGGCAGGCCAGTTAGCAGTTAGGCTATAGGGATGCTTCTGAATTGTACATGTGTCCTGAGATATCTTAGTTCTCAGCCGTGTACCCTGTTCTGATGGATCTGTAAAGTTGTTATTAGATTTACAATATATGTCTGCTAAATAACAGATTATGTGCCTATAAATCAAATTATAGAATCTCAATGTCCAGGTTAACACACACATTTAATAAAACACTGGCTGTATATCTATTCATTTTCTAATCCCTTACACATCTGGAAAAAAATTAGGAGACCACTCTATATTTTTTAAACAATCTGCATTTGTAAATCCAGGTTTAATCCTACACTGAGTGGCAGGTAGCTTCCAGGTTCAAAATTTTTAAGACCACAGTACAGGTGAAGCATGAGACACTGGAGACCACCAAAACCTAGCCAGGTAGAGGGCGGAAGTGACATTCTAACGCCAGAGATGACTGTCAACTTATTGGACAGTTTCTCATGAATCATAGGATGACATCAGGGAGCCTTCAAAAGGAACAGGGAATATTAAGTACAAGTGTAACGTTGCATTGCTAGGATAATTTGTATCAGGCTCCTAGAAGCAGGACTGAAGTCCCATAAATAAGGAAGAAGCCCTTCATTAATGACAAGGGTGCCCAACTCCAGTCCTGGAGGGCCAGAGCCCTGTGTAGCTTAGTTCTTTCCCTGTTCCACTATAAATGATTCAACTCAAGAGCTGTGTGTTAATTAGCCCAAGGAGTTGAATCAGGTGTGTTAAATGAGGGGAAACCCAAAAATGTGCAGGGTTCTGGCCCTCCAGGACTTGAGTTGGGCACCCCTGATTAATGATAAACAGGGAAGAACAAGGCTGCAATTTGCAAAAAAAGAAAAAAAAAAAAAGTGAAACAATTTCTTTTGCTGTGGTGTCAATTTCAGCTGAGGCCTTGAACGTTTCCCAGGTAGCAGGGGAACACCTTGCATGTGATACTAGCCCATCGCAAGGCGCGCGCACACACACACATATTTTTGTATTCATATCTTTGTGGGGACTCCCATTTCATTTCTTGGGGAAAACCCCTAATCCCAACAATGACAACCTTAAGCCTTACCCAGCCCTAACCTTAACCACACACACAAACACATTCTCCTTACACTGTCACACAATACAGGAAAACAAAGATCACCTGGACCTCAGCCTGGGCCATCTTGTTTTAATTACACTGTTTGGTTTTTGTTGTCCTTATAATGAATGACAGAGGGGGGCGCTGTAAAGCTCTTCATCCAGCACTCATTTCAGCAATTGTGGTTGATGAATAAACAGCAATTACATTTTTTAAAACATGAAACTTATGAGAGGAGCATTCAGTGGTTTCTCCTTGATGTAGAAAAATAAATAAAACAAAGTGCCGCAACAGCAAGCAGAGAGCAGATTATACCAGTATTCAGTGCAGCAGACTCAACTGTCAAAGTTGAGTTTTGCCAGATTTAAATAGAGTAAATATTGTCAATATTTACATTATACCATCTGTAATGATCCCCTGATTCTTTATGAAGCTTTTCTATTCGTCTGAAGCATATACTGTGAAATTGGAGATTGATAGAGTTGTCATTAAGTTAAGTTTAACAGGGCTTTATATTAGCCTATTTTCACATTTTTCAGTGATGCTGATGCTGATACCCAATGAAAAGATGGATATCTGGGCATCCTGGCACTTTCAAATCGACCCTCAGAAAATTACCACATGTAATAATCAAGAAATACAGTTATCTTATTTTAATACCCAAATTTTAAAGTAATGTGTATATTTAAGTACTCTTCATGTACTTAAAGAAAGTTAAAACTAACTTTAACAAACTGATTTCACATTTTTTGCAGATTCACAGTAAGTCTTTTGCATTTTCCAGGGTTACATGGGAACATGTCTGACATTGTCTCACTGGAGCAGCTTGACAATTGTCAGGACAATGTAAAACAAACTGTCCTGCAGACACAGGCTGCCTTCGGATTGCCTCAGTGCAGGCCACACCTTCCGGATCAGTGCAGGCCACACCCTCCGATGATGCTGATGTGCAGCAGCCCACAAGACGAGCCAGGATGTCAACCGCTGCCTGGCCAACCAGCAGCCACTATGCCGGACGGCCAGTCAGTGTGCAGCTGCATGGAGGGACTGCCAACCAGAAGCCACAAGGGCTGTGATCCTCCCAGATCCACTGTACAGCAAGCTGGGTCTTCTTCCCCATGTGGGAGTGGGAGCCCTGCCCCCCCCAGGGCATCTCCCCAGCACTCTGCCCCAGCCCTGGATGCTAACGGACCAGCTGGCCTCGAATGGCAGCACTGGCAGAGAGAAAGGTGGCAAATCTGGCAGCTGTTATCTTCGGACAATGCGGACACTCTACCAGAGACGCTTGTCTAGTGCTAGCTCAGCTCCATCTGCCAAATTGCTGAGCAAACAGCACCTCCTTCTGTCCATATGATGTATGCGCTGCTGCTGTCGACAAGTGTATAAATGTATGTGTGTGTCTGCTTGTCTGTTACTCTGAATTGATTCCTGTTGTATCATTTCTTTTTTCACCTTTCTTGTTCAATGGGTGTATTTCCATACTTCTTGCATTGTGTTTTTGAGACACCTCAGGCAAGCCACAAGAGAAGATGTGGATGTTATATGAACAGACTTAAATTTAAATACAAAAGTATACCTATTTAATTATTATGCAGTAAAATAAATATCTATTCCATAACTGTAAGTGATCATATATCATTGGGTAACAAGTTAGCATGGCATGGCTTTAAAGATTAGGGATGAGGATGCCGTCCAATCCAAGGTTTGTAAGACTGATACATAATGATTTATAATCACAGTTATTACACACCACTTATACCGCAGTAAAATTATAAGTCTGTATGGAGGTTAGTGTCAAGTTATATGTTCTAAAATACTGAACTGGTTACGATATTTTCAATAGATTCATTCATTGATGTTTATATTAAGGAACTAACATCCGCTTTTGTGAGTGCTTGTGTTATTTCATTTCAGTTTGCATTAAAATACTAATTTCATTTAAATGAAAGTCAGTTATTTTCATAAAGTTCCAACAAGTGTTGTTTATTATTATTATTTTTGTATTTTGTAATGCTGAATGTACATCTTAGGTTCTCATAGTATTTGGATTAATTGAAGTCTTTCAGTTTTTATAGACATTCAGAAATGCTTTTTTATACATCGTTCACACACAGCCATTGAAGCATGCTTTGTTTTTTAAATACTAAATGCCCACACAATTTATGTGCCAAATTAACATATTTC
Organism: Hyperopisus bebe; assembly: GCA_026777045.1. Taxonomy (NCBI): domain Eukaryota; kingdom Metazoa; phylum Chordata; class Actinopteri; order Osteoglossiformes; family Mormyridae; genus Hyperopisus; species Hyperopisus bebe. The sequence continues at coordinate 25,549,018 of JAODJW010000035.1, read as the reverse complement.
TGAAGAGTATTTATTTAGACTAACTTTGACAAAGCAAGTATTTTAATTCTATTTGTTTCATTTTACCACCTATATTTTTCATATTTCCTAAGGAAACGGCATTCATTGTATTTTTTTTTTAATGATTTATGATTTTTGAATCTTTATCATTTGAAAAACCAGATTATGTTCGGTTATATTTATGATCTTCATCTATGTTCAATGGCTGTTGTATTCTCTTTGTATTTATGTCATATTAATGTTTATGTTTTACCAATAATAACAAAAAAATCCTCTGGAATAATTTCCTCATATGTAAACAAGCAAACAAACAAAGGCATTTCAGCATGGTTTGAAGATATTGGAAATCAGTGAAAAAGATCCTGTTTGGTTTTAATGGGAAGTTTAAGAGCAGTATGCTTTAACACGTGTTCTAGAAAAGTGAAAGTCTATAGGAAAGCCCACTTTTAAGTTCCATGGGTTGCCAAAGTACTCACTGTGTGAATAATTACATTTCCTAATAATTTGTCCATTGTGTTGGCTTGTCTGTTTTTTAGGTGACAATGCTGTTCGTTTTGGTGACTTTGCTATTCTGTTGGACAGCTTGCTTTACATTTATGTTCTCCCTGCACCATGGACGGTCCCCAGGGGTTCTCTTCATAGCAGCATTTCATAATTTTTTTATCAGTCTTTGGTACTTTGCCTGTGAATGTTTATATAGCAGTGCATTATTTTGGGAATGTCATTTTCTCCATGATATCATGCTTGATCTTGTTTTCCTATGCAGCAGATTTTTTCACTGCTTCTGCATAAACATTTTACAGTATATGCTTCAAAATTACTCACATTAAGGCATGTATGGTTCAGTAGTCAGAAATCATCTATAAATCTGTAAAAATGTGACTAAAAGAGTTTCTTTTTAAACATAATGAAATAGGAACTAAATGAATTATTGGTCATTCTAGGAATCTGCAATTTTATTCACAACCCTGTTGATCCAATACTCTTCCTGTTGGTATACCTTGTATACTTTTGCAGGTAATAACAGCTTTGCTTTGACTTACTGTATTTGCTTTTTCACAAAGTAAATATAACTTGTGGATCTCAAGTAGACTTATGTCATTCTTTTTGAACAAACCTATTATATGAACAAAATGATCTGTCACTAATTCATTCGCATGTTTTGTTTCTTTTGTTTCACATGGTGATTCTTCATCCACTGACAGTCCCTAACATATTTCTTGTTCACTGTGTGAGTCTTCATTGACTGATTCATTCTTCAGTTCCTTCACTGTATGATTAATTTTTCACCCTGTTCACCAATTCTATATGTGATATTTATCAGGAATATACAGTATGGGTAGTAGTAGTTGTGTAAATAATCAATGTTACTTACACAATTTAATAAATATATGTAAAACAATCTTACAACAATTTTATTGAACATTTGCCACCACCTCTGATGGAAGAATTTCCAGGAGGGGGCCTCACCCCAGGAGACTCACTGAAACGAATCACAGTTTCTGTCCCTATGTGTAATTGCCGGGTGAATCTGCAGGATCTCGAGGGCCAGTAACAACAGCTGTGGGCTGACTTGCCGCAGGAGAGGATACAACGGCTGTACGACTCCTTTCCACACCATATCGCCACATGTATCCAGGCCTGGGGGGGTGTCGCACCCTACTGAGATGGGACCAGCAGTGTGCCCATACTGTCAAGTCTGTTGTCCATTTGATTTGATATTATAATCATTGCGATACAGTCACATGACCTTTCACCACGTGCAGGTTCATTTAATTTCCAAGCCTCCAGCTGGGTGCTTAATTTTTTTGTCACTGAGTGTATTTTTACTTTTTTGCAAGCCAATGCCAAAGTCTGCAGATAGCACTCGAAGTAGCATTATGCATCATTTCAAATTCTCAATGCCTTGAATACCCTCAGACCTTTCTATACAGTATAAATCTTTCAACAGATATGCCTACCCTAATAAAACTATATACTGACAATCATCTACAATCAGTTTAGATTATATTATGGTTAATTCATAAGTTTCAAGAGATCAAGAGCATATATAATAATCATCATTTCCATGATCAAATAATTCTCACCAGAAAACTGTATCAGTGCAGATATTTTGGAACCATTGATTATTTCCCAGAATTTTGCTTTACAGTTTCTTTTGTTTTGGCTGTGGAGTTTTTGTCTCTATTGTCTACTCATTCTTCATCTTAATAAATTATTATTTAAAATGCAAAGCCTTATTAGAGGACTAGGTTACTATCTTCAGATATTTTGATTTTATCTCCTAATATTTTCAAGGTTACAGCTTTTGTGCTACTTATGCCGATAAAACTATATTTATCTAACTGCTATGCTAATCAGTGTCAAAGGCATTTGGGAATTTTATTATATGAAGAGAGTGTATATATATCTATGCGTCTGTGTGTAAGTGTCAGATTGCATCTATACACCCAATATTGTCTTACCTTGCATCTATATTGTATTTTGTCTGAGCTGTGGAAGATTGAATAAATTCAAAATTAAGCACAATATATGACTCATTCAATTAAAGTACAAATCATTCATCAATTTAAAAATATAATACATACTTCTTAGACTGTTAATGAGAAACGGTCATAAAATGAGCAAAATGTAAAAAGTTTTTGTGTTATAATGGATTTCTGAACCAGTTTGTGAAAATGTCTTTAATATTTACAAGACTGCTTAATAACAGATATTTCATATGGCATGCAGAGGGTATTTCCAGATTTTAATTTGAATACTGCCTGTTGTAATGTAAGGATCTTTCAGCCTGGGGGGAGTCTGAGGAGCAGGTGTAGGGGTTCCTCAGAAAGAAATTGTAATTTGAGGTGATACTGGTGTAAGTATCCAGTTCATGCAATATGAAAAAAATATTTAGGGGGATCCCCCACCCAGAGGCAAAAATATGCACCTCCCGCAGCCCTGGAGTGAAAAATATTAAAGGCCTGATGCTTATTTTTTAGTTACTCATGTGATCACCTGACCTTAGCTCTGTTTTCATTTGTGGGACTTTTCGTAAGAGGGGCTGAAATCCCCTGATCTAATGAATTTGAAAGGAGGTAGGTGGATTTTGGCAGGACATCAGGCTCTGTGAAGGCTTCGATTTAGCCAGTTTCAGCACTGTAATGACCCAATGAGCTCAGTCTGGTTTGACCTCATGGAAACCCAACTGTTGGATGGCAGCTGTGAGACTGTCTGGATGTTTTTGAAGGGTGGGGAAAGCAGTCATTGAACTTTGGGAACTTTATCTTTTCAGTCTTTTATATGTTCCCTGGTGAATAATTTTTAGTGTAGAATCTACACTATACGGACAAAAGTATTATGACACACCTCTGAATCAGTTTCATTGAGACCCATTGCCACAGGTGTATAAAATCAAGTACCTAACTATGCAATTAAGTTTACAAACATTTCTAAAAGATTGGGTTATTCGGAAGAGTTCAGTGAATTCAAATGTGGTACTGTTATAGGATGCCTCTTTTGCGATAAGTCAGTTTGGGAAATTTGTTCCCTGCTATGTCACAGTCAACTGTAAGTGGTATTATTGCAAAGTGGAAGTATTTAGGAAAAGGTTTAAAAATTCAGCCACGAAGTGGCAGACCGCCTAAACAGAGCAGAGTTGCTGAGTGCTGAAGTGTGTAGTGCACCATTAGACTCTGGAGCAGTGGGAATATGTTCTGTGGAGTGCTGTATCACCATGCATCCATGTCTGTTAGTCTGACGGATGAGTTTGAATTTGGCAGATGCTAGGAGAGCGTTACCTGCTTGATTGCAATGTGCCAACTGTAAAGTTAGGTGGAGGAGGGATAATGGTATAAGGCTGATTTTTGGGGGTTTGGCTAGACCCCTTTGTTCCAGTTTAAGAAATTCTTAATGCTTCAGCACACCAAGGTCCTTTTATGTTCCAGTTTGACTGTGCCCCAGTGCACAAAGCAACGTCCACAATGACATAGTTGGGTGAATCTGGTGTGGAAGAACTTCACTGACCCACATGGAGCCCTGACCTCAACCCTTCTGAACACCTTTGGGATAAACTACAATGGAGATTGTGAGCCAGGCCTTCATGTCTAACATCAGTGCCTAACCTGAATGGGGAAAAAATTCCCAGAGACACACCCCAATATCTGGTGGAAAGCTTTACTAGAAGAGTGACAGCTGTTATAGCTGCAAAGGCGAGACCAAAGACTTAATGCAGCCTATGGATGTACAATAGGATGCCAAAGAATTTCCTCTAGGTGTAATGGCCAGGTGTCAGAATACTTTTGTTTATATAGTCTTTCTATCTAATGATAAATACCTTATTTATTCCAGTGGGGAAATAGTCTTCATGCCTCCCTCAATTTGCTCTTTGTTGAGTAAGCTGTCTGCAAAGGGCAGCCACCCCTAGCAGCACCCAGGGAGTTGGGGGTTAAGGGCCTTGTTCAAGGACCCACAGACATGCAAAGGCTGGGTTTAAACTAGCAACCTTGTGGCTACAGGTATACAGGCTTAGCCCACTGGGCCACACACTGTCTATTGGTCAGTCATTAGATATAAACATCACCACTTAGTTAGGTACACCTGTTCATTTCATCTCAGAAATGGCCACCCTCCAGGGATTTTCATACTTGTCTTTACAGAGGATAGTGTAATAAAAAAAATCCAGTCAGTAAGTCAAACGCACCTTATTAATGAGAGAGGTTAGAGGAGAATGACCAGACTTGTTAAAGCAAAGGGTGTGTTTGCTACAAGTACAAGAATAACAGCTCAGGACATCGGTGCTGTGCTGAAAGGCGTCTCATTCCATGCTTGAAGTGGAGCTGGAGGCAAAGGTGAGTCCTACTCAGTATTTCTCAGGTGAACCTAATAATCGGGGTGGTGCGTAGATCTGTGGCAGGCCAGAATCGTGCCGTTAAATGAGGCCCTGGACCCCAGTGAGCATTCTGTGTGTCTCATCAAGAACAAGATAGGATACAGTCATGGCTGAAACTATCGGCATCCCTGGAATTTTTCCAGAAAATGCACCATTTGTCCCAGAAAATTTTTGCAATACAAATGTTTTGTTATACAAATGTTTATTTCCTTTATGTGCATTGAAACAACACAAAAAACAAAGAAAAAAAGCCAAATCATTTCACACAAAACTCAAAAACTGGGCAGGACAAAATTATTGGCACCCTCTACTTAATATTTGGTCGCACACCCTATGGGAAAAATAACTGAAACCAATCGCTTCCTATAACCATCAGCAAGCTTGTTATACCTCTCAACTGGAATTTTTGACCACTCTTCCTTTGCAAACTGCTTAAGGTCTCTCAAATTTGAACGGTGCCTTCTCCCAGCAGAAATTTTGAGATCTCTCCATAAGTGTCCAATCAAACTGAAATCTGGACTCATTGCTGGCCACTTCAGAACTCTCCATTGCTTTGTCTTCAACCATTTCTGGGTGCTTTTAGAGGTATGATTGGGGTCATTGTCCTGCTGGAACACCCATGACCTCTGACTCAGACCCAGATTTCTGACACTGGGCCCCAAAATCTTTTGGTTTTCTTCAGATTTTATGATGCCTTGCACACAGTCAAGGCACCCAGTACCAGAGGCAGCAAAACATCCCCAAAACAGCCAGAAACCTCCACCATGTTTGACTGTAGGTACCGTGTTCTTTTCTTTGTAGGATCATTCAGTTTTCTGTAAAAAGTAGAATGATATGCTTTACCAAAAAGCTCTACCTTTGTCTCATCTGTCTACAAGACATTCTCCTTGAAAGATTTTGGCAAACTCCAGTCTGGCTTTTTTATGTTTCTGTGTCAGTAGTGTGGTCCTCCTGGGTCTCCTGCCATAGCGTTTCATTTCGTTCAGATGCTCATGGATAGTTCCAGCTGACACTGTTGTGCCCTGAGTCTGCAGAACAGCTTGAATTTGTTTAGAAGTTGATTGGGGCTGTTTATCCACCATTTGGACTATCCTGCGTTGCAGTCTTTTATCAAATTTTCTCTTCCATCCATGTCCAGAGAGATTAGCTACAGTGCCATGTGTTGTAAACTGCCCGCTGCCCATGCAACATCAACCCACAAGAAAAAGAAGAGGAAAGATCGCAAAGGGCATGCTGGAACCCCCTCCAAGGCCCATCACAATCTCCGTCTTCTCCCCGGCGGCGAATAGAGGGGATTCCATTTTGATCCTCGACCCAGCAGTGTTCACGACCAACATCTCCACCACTGCTTCGCCCGATTTGGCGCCCAAGGCTCATGTCCTCGGCACTTCGCCTGCACATGAGCCGCAATCCCCGGCCGCTGAGCTGTCCCACCTCCAATGCTTCATCAGTCGCCTGCGGTTCCCCTAACTCTGCCTCATCTGTCGCTGGTGCCTTCACTGGCTGTGGCTTCCCCGTCGCCTATGGCGACTTCAACTCCCTCCTCGCCTTCTCCAGTGTCCCCTTCACCTTCCTCCTCATCTCCTCCGGCGGTTCCGCCGCCTCCCTCCTCACCCCTTTTGGGGTCCCCTCCACCTCCTGCCTTGTGTTCGCTGAGGGTTCCTCCAGCTCCAGCCTCGCGGTTGCCTGTGGCCCCTGCTGCTCCCACCTTCCACCCGTCGAGGGTCCCTCCACTCCCTGGTTCACCTCGACCTTTGTCTCTTTGTCCTCTGGTTTGGTTCCCCCTGTGGGTAGTTTCCCTATGTCTGCTCCCCATTTGACTGGTCCCTCTGTACTCCCTTTTGGTCCCTCTCCTCCTTGGGTCGGTGTTCTCCGTATCAGTTCCGTCTCTTTCGTTGGCCTGTTCCCTGGTTGCATTCCCCCTGTGCTTTTTCCTTGGGTTTCCCATGGTTCTGTGTTCCCGCCTGTGTAACGGAATGAAAATGATTGTATTGTGAACTCACCAAAATTATAAAATTTTTCTTTGTGATTATTTTTATTTCTCTGTTAAAACTACGTTTATAAGAAACACCTGCACTTCTGATGCAACTGGCACGTAGTTTCCGGTTGATCGTTTCCTTTTTAAGTGTTGGCGCGGTCTGTCCTCCAGCAGAAATAAAGATTTGATGCTGGAGGTGAGTCGCATGACAGTTGTATTGTTTAAAAAAGGGTCAGTCTATAAATACACATGTTTCAACTAGAGTAAATTTATTGATTATATAACAAGTTCAATTGGATGACTCATACTTGTTAAAATATTAATAACAATAATATTTCGATGCAGAAATGCGAACTAGATTTGGCGCCAATTACTTCCCCAAAAGAAAACGAAGGAAAAAATGCCATCATTTGTTAAACAAATTTTCGTTCTTTTAGAAAGGAAAACGCGTGCAGTGTTGAGACAGTGAACA
>JAODJW010000035.1:25500061-25533412 GCA_026777045.1 Hyperopisus bebe | reverse complement strand
GGGATGACCAGCAACGCCTGCTGGCCAAACGGGGAAGGGACACAGTGAGACAACAGGGGCTGACCCTGACAAATACTCCATTATAATCTAGCATGAATTAACGATTTCCGCCTATAAGAAATGAGCTGTAGAAATGATACTTGAATTCTGTGTAAAAACTATGATATTGTTACTCGGGAAGAAGAAGCGAAATGCCAGTATCATCCAGCACATGACAATACTCACTATCAGCCTTCTACATGCCAGGCTTCGGAAATGGCCACACACCGGATGCTGGTGTTGTGCAGAGACCATGACTGGGAGATATGATGTTCTGAAAGTCTGCTGCAATTTCTACATATGCACGACTAGTGCCCTGCAGAACATCATACACGGCTCACATTTGTTGTAATGTGGGACAGTGTGAGTTTCCCTCAGCCGTTAAGATTGCTCACACTTCATCAGATCTTCCAGATGTTGTTCCCATCTCCTTGTTCTTCATTCCTTAATCCCGTCGAGGAATTCTGTGTGGATGCACCAGGTGTCTGGAGATGAGATTTCAGCTAGATGAAACCAGGGAAGGATCCTTCAATTTACAGAAATCACATTTTTCGCTGAACACCATTAAGTTTTTGTGGGAATGATGATTGTACTATGGGTTTCCAATGTACTAGAGTAAAATTAATAACAACGTACTTGAATGATATTATTTGTTGTACATTATTATAAGGCAATTCTCAATGGATAAGTGTGTTCTTTCTCTGTTCCCTTTCAAAATGTGTTGCTTGTTCTGAATGAAGCATGTTGATTAGTCAGAGGTGTGACAGGATCATGCATAAGGGGCATAGTAAGATACCACCAGAGACAGGTAAGGTGTTGAAACCTCATCACTTAGGTGAATTATGAAAACTGCTTTACAAAAATCAAACACATTCACTAGCAGAAGAAATATTACTTGTTCCTTTAGTTCTGATTAATCAGGTGCATGGTTTTCATAAAAGGATTTGTCAATCCACACATGTGGATGAGACTTTTGGAAATACAGAGAGAGACCCTCCTAAGTGACGTCAGGAGGGAGGCTTACACCATGTACAGATGAGTTTTCAGGTTTGGGATATCCGAGGACTCGTTTGGGATAATCGAGTACTCATTCTGGTTCACAAGTGTTACTGCATTTTGTGATTTGCCTTTATAATATATCAATTGTATCTGACACAGTTGTCTTTAGAAAGCATGCATAATAAGCTCCAAATGATATATTTCAGAATTATATGTTGTAGGTTTTGCACATTGAAACTTCCTGAAGGACAACTCAAAGCAATTCTTAAAAAAAAAAAAAAACCTGCGAATGAGCTTTTCACAGATCTTGCAGATGTACAACAAACATTGAAGCTTCAAATACATTCGTGGTGTTTTGCAAGTAGGTTGTTTTTTTGTCCCCAGAGTAGCACAAGTATTTCCACCAGATGTTCCAAAGTTGTGTTCTTCCCCAAAGAAGTATGAATACTCTGCAAAGGAAGAACTGATTCTCATAGCATTGCACCTAAATGTTGTAAATGTAAATACACTAAATGTTGCGAAGAAGCCTTGCCACAGACCGGTTCTTTTTTGCCAGCCCTTAATATGTTGATGCCATGGCAACAGCCAGACAAACTTGATCATGCATTATTTTTCAGATCTACCTGCTTTTCCAAAATTTATTTTGCCTTTCAGATAAAGATACCTCTGGTATTTATTGCTGAAATTATCATTGATAATGATATATATAAACACACACACACACACACACACACACACATATAAAATGCCCTCCACAATTATTGGCACCCCTTATAAAGATTTGTAAAAAGGGTTAGAAAAAATCCACCTTTTGGTGAGTTAGCTTCATCTCACACTGGGAAAATGAGAAAAATACAACCTTTAATAAAAATTAATTTCTATATATCCGTCTTTAAATTCCTTAAAATTCCTTGAAAAGTTCCTAAAAAGTAGATGAACTGTTTTCATAAACTTTATCAGGTTTATGCATGTCTGTTGTGCAGCTACAATTACACTCCTGTTTTTCCCCACATGGGAATGCAATAGGAATGTAATTACAGTGCTGGGCATGAATCCTGTAGGTGAACATGAAGCCCACCCTGCAGGGGAGGGTGCTGTGCTGCCTGACAGGCTTTGTTTTAGTTGGATTAGTTTTCTTTGTTTTCCCCTGACACTCCCCGGGTTGGGGCCGCTAAACATTGCTTGCGAGGAACCCCCTTCAGCCTCCATATTTGCTCAGGAATGATGTTTATCTGTTAGAGAGTTTACTGCTTTGCACTGAAACAAGTTTCAGTAGCATAAAGGTCATATTCCTGGAGTACATTTATTGGGTTAAAGGTATTTACAGCCAAACATGGGATTGTTCTAGCAAACAATGAGAAACTGTGGTAATCCTTCTGTTGGGTTTGATGCAAGGCCATCATGTGTCCATGTTTCCTAGGTGAGAAGACCTTTATGCCAGTCTTTAAAAAGTGTAATAAATTTCATTCAGTCACGGCAACCATGAGTTTCATGTGGCCTTTTATGCCACCGGAAACAGTATGTAATAACACAAATGACATCCCTGGATTAGAGGCACACATCACTTCTGTGTCGTTAGAACGGCTGAAATATTTTGAAATTCCAAGGTCAGGGAAGGTAATCTTCAGTCACGCTAAAGCAGGATTTTTGAGCCCCCCTGGCTTTTGTGTCTGTACTGCACCATGCTTTGGTGGGATTTATGCACTGTAAAGTGCTGTCCAACAGGAGATCGCTAGTGCATTTAGGGTTCTCCGGGTCTGTTCACGAAAGGGCATCGGCAAGTGATGTGAAAAGCATACAGGGAGAACCATCTGCCAAACTCGAAATATGTTTAAGTATGTTGGAACAGAGCTTCCTAAGGCTTCCTTCACAACAAGTGAGGCTGGAGCATGAAGGTTTCCATCGGGAGTCCTGTGCAATACCTCACCACCCCCTCTTCAGCTAAAGAAAGACATGCTGATTTTCACATACACTTTCAGTATTGTCTGACCAGTAATTGGTGCATTTGTGTGTGTGAGAAAGAGAGTATATATGTATATCGGCGGTCTGTATATATATTGGGGTGCTGTTACATTTTCTTTGTTTTGTTGCTGGAATAATAAAACTTCATTAATAATTCTAGTTGAAAATCTATTGTCTGCCACAGCACTTAAGCGACTTGATGAAATATTAATTCCGCCCTTACCAAGACATGTCCAGTAGAGCATTGGGTGCATCACCGCAGATAACGTATGCCCAGGCTAAGAAGCAGCAAAGCATTGGGTGCATCAGCAGAGATGAGGCCTGCCCAGGCTCAGAACCAGCAGCATTGGGTGCATCAGCAGAGATGATACCTGCCCATGCTCAGAACCAGCAGAGCATTGGGTGCATCAGCAGAGATGATACCTGCCCATGCTCAGAACCAGTAGAGCATTGGATGCATCAGCAGAGTTGACGTCTGCCCATGCTAAGAAGCAGCAGACCATTGTGTGCATCAGCAGAGATGAGGCCTGCCCAGGCTCAGAACCAGCAGCATTGGGTGCATCTGCAGAGATGACGTCTGCCCAGACTCAGAACCAGCAGAGCATTGGGTGCATCAGCAGAGATGACGTCTGCCCAGGCTCAGAACCAGTAGACCATTGCGTGCATCAGCAGAGATGAGGCCTGTCCATGCTCAGAAGCAGCAGCTTTGGGTGCATCAGCAGAGATGACATCTGCCCATGCTAAGAAGCAGCAGACCATTGCGTGTATCAGCAGAGATGAGGCCTGCCCAGGCTCAGAACCTGCAGCACTGGGTGCATCAGCAGAGATGACGTCTTCCCAGGCTCAGAACCAGCACAGCATTGGGTGCATCAGCAGAGATGACATCTGTCCATGGTCAAAACCAGCAGTTCATTGGCTGCATCAGTAGAGATGACATCTGTCCATGTTCAAAACCAGCAGTTCATTGGCTGCATCAGCAGAGATGAAGTCTGCCCATGCTCGGAACCAGCAGCATTGGGTGCGTCAGTAGAGACGATGTCTGCCCATGCTTAGGACCAGCAGCATGACCAGAAAGAGCCAGTTGACATGCTGAGTCTGCAGCAACGGGGAAACACATACATACAATACAATATTATTGTTGAAATGAACTCCACCAAGGTCAGCAAACGCAAAGTCTTCTGAAGGGAAGAACTGCGGCCACACTATATGGCATTATTTAACAGGAGCCACTGCGGGCACCAGCTCTTGCACAATAATAGTTACTTGCATCCCAATCTTCAATTTACATGCTCTTCAGATTGTAATTATCAAATTACATACATATTTTTAAGTAATTAAATGTGTAAGTCACATTTAAAGAGCCAGGATTTATGTACAATATTTATCAATATGATTTAATTAAGTCTCTCTGGTGTCCATTAAGGTCTGGCCAGTAATGAACTGTATATAACTGTATATCTTAATGTTTAATATAAAGTGTCTCAAAAACATAATTAATGGCCATTTATGACAGATTGGAGGGACTCTTTAGTATGGTAAAATAATTTATAATCACCGGGACTAAAATGTATCCACTCTATGTGGAACAGACCTTTAATTTGGGGAAAAAAGATTTCAGTGTGGGTTCAAAACCACTGTTGTTGATCAGGTCTTCATGTTAGGACTAACTGTCTAATATCCTGCTTCAGACTGGTGTCACAGTGTATGTTTCACAGCAGTGAGCCTCATTCTCTTGTCTTTTTTGAAAGCCAAAGTGACCCCCCATTAGCCATGAAAAGACTGACTACAGTATGGCTTCTCCTTGATAGTCCAGCTTCAGAACGTATACTGAGAAGCTGACATCAGCAGGAACACTGGGATAAAGTCAAACGCCTTCCATGGGCTTCCTGGAACCTTAACAGGAGTGAGGAGTGGATTTCCATCATCTTCATCACTCAAAAACTAGTGACCTTTCTTCTTGAATTGTCCACTGCACTTAGCTCAAGACTTGTGTGATTATGTTCCTAGAGAACTGTCTTGAGGCAGATGTTGGCCCTACCATTCATGAAGTCCTCGCTATTACTATATTGTTATGTGTGCATTTTGTCCACACACACACACACACACACACACGTATATATACACACGCTCTGGAATAAATTATGAGCCCACTCCATATTTAACAAGGTGAAACAAGAGACACTGGGACCAGCGACTTTCTAATGGCAGAAGTGATCGTCAACTTATCTGACAGTGCATCATGAATCGAAGGACATCAAGTGACCTTCAAAAGGAATGGGTAAGTGGTGTAAAGTGCACTGCTAGGACAAGTTCGTAACAGACAGAGACAGAATCACTTCATCAATGAGAAACAAAGAAAAGCCAGGCTGGAGCTAACAAAAAAATGTGTATGTCACATTGAAAAATGAGTCAAACTAAAGGCTTTGCTGTGGTATATATATAAAAATATATATAATCCATACATTATTATTATTATTCAATTACACTTAACCATGCTACCATTTTCTTCTCAGTGAACAAGCTTTGCTCATACAAAGTGCAATCTGCTGTTTCTGGAAAAAATAAAGAACGTGTAATGCAGGTCAGTCGAAAAAATACATACTTTTAATGTCCTTCTTTTTTTTTGCTAAACTGTCCCAGATCCCCCATCCTTGCAAGTGTAACATTTTCATGAGTGACCTCGCATAAGTAATTAAAGGTGAAAGCAACATTTTGCTTTCTAAAAATCATTCACTAATTTATCAAATGCAATTCATACATTATTGCACTGAATTTGTGGCGCAATAAATTATACTGGTGAGGTTTTGGTGCCTTTTCGAAATTTTAGAGTACAGGCAACTCTTTTTATATAATTTATATTGTACGTTTTAAATTGCATGTTAGAGTTAAAAATTGAATCTGTTTAGGAGGATAGAAAACTTTTCTTTCATGTATTTTATTTTTTAACAGCGCCATGGCATCATACTTTGGGTGAAGTTAATCTGCTCAGGTTCACTTCTTCTCCATTTGGAAAGGCTCCATGCTTCTGTAAGGGTTCGTTCCCACTCTCACTTTCTTGCTGCCTTCTACACAGAGATCCAATACCAACCATGTTGCTCAACGCCTGCCTAACAGGACAGTGGAAGGAGCTTCATCTTTGATTCTCCATATTATCGTTCAGCTGCATTTTAGGCCCCTGGAAGTAGCTGAGGGGGAGGGCAGTGCCTGGGGAAAGGGGTGGGGCTGATTACAGACGGGCAGGAGACATTAGCAGGAGTCATGAGCAGGAGACACGTGCAGGGGGCATGAGCTGGAGGCGTGGGTAGGGGATGTGAGCAGGAGGCATGGGCAGACTGCGCGTGCAGGAGGCGTGAGCAGGAGGTGTGGACAGGAGAAGTTAGCAGGAGGCATGGGCAGAGTGCGTGGGCAGGAGGTGTGGACAGGAGAAGTTAGCAGGAGGCATGGGCAGAGTGCGTGGGCAGGAGGCATGAGCAGGAGGTGTGGACAGGAGCCGTGAGGAAGAGACATGGGCTTGGTGCTTCTTTGATGTGGCTCCCGAAAATCTGATATCTGTTTCCATCCCACAGAGTCTTGAGAAGAATCATATATTTTATACCACAAATGTACAGCACACAGGGAAATGTGGAGATGTTCACTGAATAAAATAAATGTCAAGATAAAAGATAATCATTAATAATTGACTTCTGAAGATTTTTCCACAATCCATGATAAGGTTAAGTCATCGAACAGTTCCAGGATGATTTATTTTACTTCACATTATTAGCAGCTGTACACCAATCAATGTAGCTGTAGAGCTGTAAGCTGATATAGTGATGCAATTACATGGAGATTTATTTGTCCATTTACTAGCACTTTAGACATAGACAAAGGTCTGTCTCATCCAATGTTCTCCCACTGAACAACAACCACTTTTAGTTTGAGGATGGCACAAATTTACACTGCAGTGTTTCTGAGGAGCAGAAGTTCAGCTTCTCTGAGTAGCCCTCAGCCAAACAATTTGTGAAGTTTGATCTATGATCTAATGCCTCCGCATAATCACAAAAATCATTCTGTAGTCCAGAACTTCTGAGGAACCTAGAGATCTGTGCTGGGCATATTTTTACTGAAGGGCAACTACAAGCAATCAGCACACATTATTTTGAAAATTATGCCGTATTATCCAGTCATGACTAACAGATTTGCTGTGTCTGCAGCAACGGAATTCATTAAGGGAATTATCCCACTGAAACGAGGAATGCTGCAGATCGATATTAATGCAACTGTCACACCACAGATCACTCGAGGAGGGACAAAGCGCTGAAATCGCAAAAGGTTTATTACGTGGAGGGCAAACAGAAACAGCATCATCAAGCTAGATTGTGGTCAGGGTAGCGGGCGGGTCCATCTAATAAAGGCACACAACGGAGAATTACACATGGCTGGGATCCGGGGAGTTGAGACAGGGACAGGAACAGGACAGGTAGGCTGGGTCACAGCTGCACAGAGGACAAAGAAAAATCGCTCAGTACGTCGCATGAAACATGACGTCACTTGACATCAATCAGTGGAATACATCGAACTGTAGTGGGGCGTGGGCAAGCACTTTTAAGTTATCATCTCCAGATGCAGCCAATCTCCGCTGATCACATGGCTAGCTTACAAGGGGGGATGTGATACAACCTGCAGTTCTGGTTTGTGGGGGTGAACTCCGTCACCATCACCGGGTCCCCAATGTCCACCGCAGGGACCCAGGCTCGCTCCTTCCCGTCCGTAGCCCTCCCAGTTGATGAGGTACTGCAGGCAGTGAGTCCAGGAGGGCTCGTATGGTGTAGGCCTCCCCATCATCTTGTGCAGAGGTCACTAACAGGCAGACCACGGTCCCAGAAGCTGTCCCATACGGACCCGGACTGATAGCCAAAAAGGAAAGTTATGATTTAAAACCTGATGGGGTGCTTCTGTTTTTCCTGGCGCAGCTTTTGTAGTCTTTTCGGTAGTGATTTAGCACTAGAACTGCCGTTTCCTGCACCAATGAAGAAGTAGTTCGGCGTATGCAGCCCTTTTTTTGCGTTAATGTGCCATTAGTGTTATTAGCAGCGGTGAAGCTAACACCCGCAACCAAAAAGTTGTAATGTTCCTAATAGACTGGCTGCTCTGTCCGGAATGGTAAAGCTGAAAAGGTTTCAAACACAGTATGTATTATAACATGTTGGATAAATAGACGTAGTTTATTGGTGATTTCATGTTCGTTGAAGTTTTAAATTTTTAACAACTGCTTAAAGTAATGTTATTTGTTATATAAATCAACTTCAGTGAAACAAAAAATGTACGTTTTCATGGCTGCCAAATCTCAAGCATCTGGCATGACACTCACGCTGTCAGACTCACGCAGGAAATTTTATGGCAAATCTATATTATTCCATTATAAACATAAAATGTTAAAAAGCAATTAAAAAGCTATGTTAAAAGTGTATTTACACAGTTAAATACAAAAGCAGACTATTTACAAGGTAATAACTGTTACGTATGTGTGCAGACATCTTGAACTAAAAATCTCACTCCATTCAGCTGGCCGAAGTTGGCAACCCAGCTTTTTATTTGAAATAAAAATAAAATGCACTTTTTTTGGCTGAAACGGTTTGTCATTCCGTTTGCATTGTTACTCTGAGAAATATAAAACGAATGTGAGAAAAAGGGGAAAATCAAGCTTTCCTCCCTTTATTTTATTTTTCGGAAGTTAAGCACTTTATTTAAACATACACATTTTTCACATTTTATTTATTTTCTCACATTTTTAAATGCGGCCCTACTTCTTAGTAAATGAGGGAACATTATGCATATCGACAGTCATACATGTACGTTCGGTTCTATGTCATGTGACATAGAATATTGTCAAAAAGTTTTTGAATTGTATTGAATTAGTTTGATTTGACAATTAGTTGTATCAACATTTCATGTAATCAATACCTAACAGGCTACTTAAATATATGTCACACTAAATAGACATTATGATCTTCCGGACCTTTGCTTCAAGAAATGTTCTCTAACTGGATCTCTTTAAATTTGAATTGAATACCCCTGATCTAGTGGCTGAGGGGCCGGTGGTTCCACACTTTCCCTTGGTGGATGAGCTAGACTGCACTGGTTTGAAGAGGGAAATATGGAACTCTGGCGAGATGCAGTAGACCCGGAGGAGCAGCAGATGGTAAGTCACTGGGCCCACCTGACTGAGGATGCAGAACAGCCCAATATACTTGGCCAACTTATGGCCCCCTGGAAGCCAGAGGTTCTTTGTGGAGAGCCAGACCCCCTGGCCCAGCCACAGTGTAGGGCCTGGACATTGATGGCGGTGCTTAATGCTTCCGTTGATGTGCCCTGGCTTCCAGGAGGTGGCGCATCCGGCACCAGACTCTTCAGCAACTCTGGAACCAGTTATTTACAGCGGGGACTCCACAGGGCTGAAGGTCCCAAGGGAACAGGGGAGGCTGATACCCTAGGATATACTGAAAGGGACTGTTATCTGGCTAGGGTTGAGAGTTCCTAGTATACTCTTCCCAGGGTAGGTAGTGGGCCCACAGCATCGGTCAGTTGGCGCACAGCAGCCAGAGGGTGTTTGCAGGGCCGTTTGAAGGAATTTGGGGGCCCCAAGCAAAATGGACATGGAGGGCGCTCACACAGTTTGTCGCTGCATTTTATTCTTAACCAGTCGTTGTCTTGGGGCCCCAGGCCAGCTCGGGGCCCCAAGCAATTGCTTGGTTTGCCTGCCTTGTCGCGACGGGCCTGGGTGTTTGACATCTGCTGGTTTATGCACCGTGGGTGATAGCTGGTTGAGAGGCTGATAGAGATATTGAGCTGTGCACAGAATGCATGGAAGACCCGTGCAGTGAACTATGGCCTTTGGTCAGACACTATGTCCTCAGGAACTCCATAATTACTGATGGTGAGAAGAACCTCAGTGAGCTCCATGGCTGAAGGCAGTTTAGGTAGGGAGATCAGCCTGCACATCCCAGAGAATCAGTCTATTGCAGTCAGTATTGCTGTATGTCCCTGGATTGCGTGAGGTTGGTGATGAACTCCAGGGCCATGTGGGGCCTGGGGTGCTGCAGCACTGGCAGGTGTTGGAGTCCCGCAGGTTGCTGGTTGTCTGCTTAGTGCTGAGCACAGACAGGGCAGGATAGAACAAACTCCTCCACCTCCTTCCTCCAATTCAGCCACCAGTATTGCTGCGCTACAAGGTACATGGTTGTGGCCACCCCAGGATGTCCAGAGCCAATGGAGGTGTGCGCCCTTTGCATCATGGCCTGCCGATGCGTAGCCGGCACATACTGCCTGTTCGATGGGCAGTTAGTGTGTACCAGTTGATCAGGGTGGAGGGCGTGTAGGGTAGCCTCCAGGTCACATGAGACAGGGTTCAGGAAACAGGAGGTGGTGGGTCAAATCCGCGAGGTAGAGCATTAGTCTTAACGTTCTTCTTCCCAGGGATATAAGACACTTTAAATTCCAACTGAGTAAAAAAGGGCCCACCTGGCTTGTTGAAGGTTGAGGCGTTTGACCATCCTCAGGTACTCTACATTACAATGGTCAGTCAGGACCTGGAATGGGTGGATGGCCCCCTCTAGCCAGTGGTGCCATTCCTCCAGGGCTTCCTTGATGGCTAACAACTATAACAGTTCCCAGTGTCATGATTACGTTCTGTTGGTTGACTGCTTCTGGGAGAAGAAGCCAGTCCCACATGGCTTTTACCTTTTCCTGATCCATCCCCACACCTCTGGGTTGAATCTGGTACCCCAAGAACTTATAGCAGGGAGATGGAACTCACAGTTCTCACCTTTCACACAGAGGTGGTTCTTTCAAAGGCATCGTAGCACATGTCGGACATGCCTCATGTTGACATAGAGAGAAGGGGAATTGATGAGGATATCATCAATGTACACTATAACAAAGCAATGGAGCATGTCAGCCAGCACCTGGCACATAAAATTCTGGAAAATGGACAGGCTGTTAGCTCAATGACACAGAACTGTGGTGCGATATGAGATTTACTGAAGATATCAGCAGAGTCATTGTAGTTGGTGGAATCTGGGCGTGTCCCTCTAGAAGGGGGCTTTCTATGGACAATACTCAACAGGGTATCATGATACAGTGGGTGAAACATGACAGGGCCCAGGTAAGGATCTCTCCCTTCCTCCAATCTATGTGTACGTTATGATGTTGTAACCAGTGGTGGCCTAGGAAAAGCCCATCTCATGGTGGAAGAAAACAAGAACTGGATCTCCTCCCTTTGGGTGGGTCCCACCTGCATCTGGAGTGGGCTGGTGTGGTGGAATGACCTGCAGCAAGGGGGGCACCATCCACTCCGCGAACCGATAACAGGGTCTCCAAGGTCTCCAAGGGGATAGAGTGCAGTGTCACAAGCTGCTGATCAATGAAGTTCCCCGCGGCACCAGAATCCACCAGGGCCCACCGATCAAACTGACCACCTGACTTGGAAAGGGACACAGGGACAGTCATCTGTTTAGCAGAAATAGTGAGAGGAAACAGCATGCCTACCTGAGCCCGGGTGAACTGGACAGGCATAAATTGGGTGGCCAGCCTCTGTACAAACGCAGGTGCAGCTGCACGCAGCGTTGTCGCTCTGCAGGGGAGAGTGGGGCATCAGCTCTGCTTCAGTGGGAGAGGATGTAGATGGTGCACAGGGAGTCTCTGTGCGGGGGCAAGCTCGGCAACGATCACGGACCACGTTGTCGAAGGCGATGTATTCATCAAACATGCATGCCTCCCAGCAGGCTGCTGTTCTACTGTATCCTACTGCTGTTACTTTCTTTGCCTCCCTCTTTTTAATGTATCTGCTCAGTGTTGACCTGTCAATATTTTTTGTCTTTTGCCACTGATCTGATGGATTTTTTACATCAACAGCTGCTTTCTCCATCTCTTCACGGAGTTGGTTTTCCTCTTGTTGGTTCTTGGCATGATACCTTGTCTACAATGGTCAACATATGAAAAACCGAACCAGTTTTGTAGTACTACTTCAGAGCAATAATTGCACTTTGTTGACTTGTTGTGGGGTAAGTTGAACCAATGACTCAATTTACCCCACAACCCTTGGTTCACTTTGCCCCATAGCCACCATTTTGGAACAAATGGTCTAGCTTAGCAGTTAAGGCTAATCTTTAGCAAAATGTTTCACATTGTTTAATGCATTATCAGATCAACAACACATATAATATTTGTTTTAACACCTAGAAAAATGTGCTTTGGAATAACAGCCATTATTCCTGACATGTAGTAAATTGACTTTGAAAAGCAAAATTTTTTTTTGTTAAAAAAACTACTTACCACCTCTCACATGTGCTTCTCTCCACCACAACAAGCTAGAAATGATGAATGCTTCCTGAATGTATGGTTATATGGCCAAAAATATGCACACTTCCTTAGATACAAGGGGTGGGTCAACTTACTGTCTCATCTTACCCCACTTTCCCCTATACTTAACTCACACACACATATACACACGTACCATTCACACCTATGGAGAATATGCTAACTCAAGGTCACCATAGCATGTTTTTGAACTGTGGGGGAAACCCATCACTGTGGAGTACCCAGAGGAAACCCCACAAGGACACAGCGAGAACATGTAAACTCCACACCATGGTTTTTTTTTCGTTAAACAAAAATAAAACTAAAAGAAAACATTTTCAGAAACTGAAATAAAATGACACTTAAAATCTCTAATAAAACAATTAAATGAAACAAAGCTATAAATATGACTTTTGAAAATAAAATACTATTAAATATAGTAAAATAAAAACAAATGTCAAATATTTTCTGCTACAGTTTTTAAACACTGTTTAGCTAAAGTAATGATTTGTTTATCTTTCCACCTACATGGATTTGAGGAAACACGACCCAGTATATTGTCTTTAGTTAGCCATTAATAATGCCTGGAGCATTAGTAAGGGCATTAATATAGAACGTTTACTGTGTATCCATGTATGATTCTCTAAATATCAGGCACATAAAATAGCTCTGCAACTTTTAATCTATTCCTAGAAATAAAATAGCTAAAACTTCTCCATGGATACTGAGGCGACTGTGGTAATTACATGACTTATTTGTTTTTATTCTTGGAAAAGGACTGATACTTCTCAAAGAGGATCTTTTCATTAAGTATGCTGAGCTCTATGGGGTGCAAAAGTGGACATTTTGAAGCTGAAACGACATTCCTTTTAGTTTGATAGGTGAATTACTTCCAAAAAGCAGAACTTTGCTCTTTCTTCTTGGCTTGAATATTTAAGCACTCCTGCTTTTCTCACATCTTGTAAAGCTCATGTGCTTCTGTTCAGCACTCAGGGTCAGAAGAGAAAAACAGAAATACATTTTTTATATCATGAGAGTATTGTTGAAAGCTTGGTTCAGTTTGGATTCATAAATGTTTAATGTTTAATTTTCAAATTAAATAATGTAACATAAGTGTACTATATTTAATATAAAAAATTTTAGAGATTAGTTGTCATTGTTGACACACCACAACAAAATGTGTTCTCTGCATTTAACCCATATGTGACATAGGAGGGGGCAGCTAATTCAGCACCCGGGGAGCAGTGCTTGAGGGCAGTACCTTGCTCAGAGCACCTCAGTGGTGCCTTGTTGGGTGGGGTTTCAAACAAGCAATCTTTAAACTACAAGTGCGCTTCCTTAACCATTAAGCAACCTCTGCCCACACATATTCCAAGGCCACCTCATTAAGTTGAGTTAACTCACTAACTGTTGCACCACACAGCAAATCATGTGGTTGTAACTTGATTTATGCAGCAACCAGACAGGGTCAAGAAGTTGAGCTACTCTTTAGCTAAAGATCACAATGACAAGACACGTGATCTAAGTGATTTTTAACATAGAATCTCAGAAACAGCCATCCTCCTGAGATTTTCACACACTGCACAAGCTGGCTGGAGTGATGAACAATCCAGCCAATGTGATTTCTGTTGCTGAAAACACTTTGTTAATGAAAGAGGTCAAAGGAGAGAATGACTCATTAAAGATAACAAGAAGGTCACGAGTGCTCAAATAACAGCTTATTCCAGAAGTGCTATAACATGTAATGTGTGTGCAGATATATGCATACTAGAATAAATACAAATATTAAGAAATACTAATAATGATATTTTATATAAGAGATACCTTTTCAAAATAAAGAATATTTTTTGTGGATATAATTTAGTACGAGAGGTCATCTGTATTTTAATAACTTTTAGTGAACTTGTAAAGCATTACCTAAATAGTAAACTAGTAAACAGACCTCCAGATTGAAGATCCATGATCTTGAGGGACGATGCAAAGCCATAGCCACATTTGAGCAGATAAAGAGAACCTGTTAGGATTATTAACACCCTGCAGTTCATCACCAGCAGCTGTGCTCTCTGCTGACACGCCCTTTGCATTGACCATAGTCAAGGTTTGACCCTCATATTCCAAACTTCCTGCTATCATGTAGCATGAAGACCCAAAAATGACATTATATTTAGTATTTAAGTGTCCGCTTGGGCTTACCAGATTTTGCTGCTGGAGGCACAGGGTGTTCAGGGTTTATTGTTCCCAAAAACATTTAATATCATATGACAAATTCCATCCAGTGCTTCCTGAGTGTATTATAACCATCTGCATATCTGGCTTTACTTATGATATAAGCAGGAGTGACCGAGTCCACAGAAGGAAAGACATCTGAAGTTATTTTTTTTAGGCTTGAACAATGTATCCAAGTGGCATACGTACCAAAACAATTAAGTCATTGTTCTTGCATAAAGGACAAAAAGAAAATGCAGATCTGCATCAGAAATAAAGATAAAAACAGATAAAATGTGGATGAGAATCAGATCTAATGCCTTAAACTCTGCAGCTAGCTGTGTGTATTTCACATACTGAATATGAATGATAGACTGAGACAATATCAAAATATTATTTTCCATAGAAATAATTGCTTCTTTTTTCTGTTTATCCAGCTTGTAAGTAGTGAGCCAAACATGCTACAATGAAGAAAAATAAAGAGAAATGATTTTGAATTTTTTTTCTTTTTTGCATTTAGTCCAAAACCTCTTGCAAGTGGCCTTACAGCTAGGTCATGGTAAAAATTAAGACACAGACCAATTGTACTCCGACATGCCATGGGTTTTGCGCAACTCTTATGGTATTCTACTGCCCTTTAATTAGTGAGAGGAACAGTCTGGAAGCTAAGTCTCTGTGTGGTGCCAGATGTGAGCCTGGTTTCTTAGGATGGAAACGTGGTCAAGCTCTGATCTATAATTAAGATGTAAATTGGGAATGAGTATGTAAAAAAATAGCTGATAGTGCCTGAGGTTGAATGTTCATTTTATTGGCTTATAACAAGCTCACTTGTGTCTTCACTTTCATAAGGATGGATTTGGAAAGAGTGTCTTCTGCTAGGTGTTTTGTATTCCCTCTTCAATTCTCATTTTGTACAAGTAACGTGGTTCAGAGCAATTCAGAAGATAGTTTGGAGTTTAAATTATGTAATTTAAATATTACAGGTGTTCTACTGTCTTTAAAGCAAAAGTGACTGACGTGAATAAGGCAAAAAAGGTCATTTAGTCCACAGTTTTGGTCAGGTTCAAGCTGATCGCTATAACACACTTGATATCTCAGTGCTACATTTCACCTACTGTAGAACACAATACAAAGTGACAATGAGTTCATTTTGCATTTAAATGCATTCTGAATAGTGCAAGATGTGTGTTACAGTACACGCAGATTTTGGTACAACAAGCATAACCAGCCAAGAAAACCAATCTACTGAGCCAGAATCTTTGCAGCATATGGTGAAAACACGTGGCACTTGTAATTTTCTAATTACTTTTCACTGTTTACACAGATTATGTGGCCAAACATTTTCCTCAGTTGCAGGCTATGTGAGACTGTCTTGGAATCAGTATAAATCTCCGTCTTATGTTGCATTTGGGAAGTGTTTTTGTAAAACACACAATACCACAAAATATCGAGTTATGGTCTCATGTCACTGAATTAGAGTCTTGTCTGGAAACTTTGACATTGTATTCCTTTTTTTTCTTATTTAATTACAAGAGTAATTCTGCCTACAAACGGTGGAAAATTAAAATATAGTTACCATCTGCCAGAGAACACCAACCAGAATTTACTTTTCTCTGGATGATCACTGGCCACCATAATTCATGTACACCATTTTAAAGTTGTTTTTATTAGTCTTTATCCAGTGCAATCATATAATACAAGCACATTTTCATCGATACAATACAGGCATAAATGGCTTAGGGGTTAGTCTGAATGCCCATATGTTGCTACCACTTTCAAAAATTAGGGGTAAATGAACAAAAGAAAAACACAAATAGTGTTCACTTTTACAAGATGGGAAAAGAAATCTCTTAGGTCACATGCATTGAAAACATTTGTTCAAGAATAGGCTTGTATTTAATTGTAACATTTAATTTTTGTTTTGATATAGAGAACACCCTTAACTCTCTCGCTCCATTGTGTTATTGTGAGGTCTATAGTCTCAGCTAGGAAACACTAGTCATCTTCTTAGAGATTACTGGAGGAAACCTCATGACAATACAGGGAGAACATGCAAACTCCACACATGGAGCCATGGTGGGGACTTGAACCCATGTCCAAGTGATATGAGGTAGCAGTACGAACCACTGCACCACCATGCTGCCCAGCAGGCCCATTCCTATACATCATCTTAGAGATGAGAAGGAGGACTCTCAGGACGACTGTCCCATTCATATACATCATCTTAGAGATGAGAAGGAGGATTCAGGATGACTGTCCCATTCACATACTTCTGTCAGTAATATTCCTAATATAAAGTAAGATGGTTCTGTATCTAAACATTTGTCAATTTCATTTTGTATGTTTTCTCAATATTCTTATAATTGTTGACGGCCCCAGAAGATGCATGTGTGGCCTTCCAGCAGTCATACCTCCCCCAGCACTGATGTGACACTGCTCTGAGATATTAGCATATTTTGACGTGATGAGGTGTCCATCTTTACCTTCCATTTAAATTCCTTCCAAATGGGGCTGTTTGTTTTTTTAAGTCCCTCTCTATGTGATGATCCAGAGCTATGCCATTCATGCCCAATTCTCATTTTTCCTTGATATCCAAATTGTTATCATTTAGAATGTTATCTTGTAATAGCTTATATATGAATGAATGATATAATGTTTTGATTAATAATTCCTTTGATTATTAATAACACCAACACCATGTGGATGAGCCAGCAGAGTTTCCGCAAGCTGTACGGCCCAGTTCAATGCACACCAACATGTGCTGGAGAAGCTCAGAAGCAGAGATTGTTGGATCCAGGATAGTTTTGTAGAAACTGTTTGCTGTTACTCAGAGCTGCTCAGCCATTTCCTGCGGACTTCAGCTTCCCTGTGACCCTCATCAGGACAATCCTATTCATGGAGACCATTATACATAAAATGTAACTGACGCATAATTTAAAAAGGAGGCTTTGAATAATTTCAGTCTCTGTCTGTGTTGAGATGATTCAGTTTAAACTGCATTATAAATGAGAAGCAGGGAGTTATAAATGGGAAATTGTGAAACCCAAATCACCCTTCCCAAAAACTATGTTGATTAAGATTTCATCTGAATGCCACCTCCAGATCTAAGAAAAAATGGCAAGATAACAGATGACAATATGAAACATCAAATATGTCCACTAAATTCTTATGCATGCAATCCATAAAGTAATAAATTATAGTTATTGAAGCATATCTGATGCAAGTTATACATGTAAAGAATAACCGTGTGGAACAAAGTTTCAGCTGTAAAACAAATTTAGGAAGATGTTAATACTGGACTATTTCCAGACTCTGAGACTAAATATGCTGTTTATGATGGACCTGCTGACTTCCATATGTTCAAAAATCACCTGAATGATGTCCAATTAAATGTCTTGAAAGACAGAACAGAACAGAATAGAATAGAATGTTTCAGGGTGTCAGCTATACTGCATAAAGAAATTTGATCAATGAATAACATCAATAACTTGAATTCCATATTGTTGTTAGAAAGGGATCAGATAAACTTGAGCTTCTATATTTCATCCTGAAACATGATTAAACAGCAGGGCTGATGGAGTCTTGAATGGGAGATGTTGGCAGATGCCAGTGCCTATTGTTGCATCTTCTGCATATTGGAACGCTCCAACTTGTGAGATCCCCCAGTGACGTTTTGGCCAGAGGCAGCTGCAGAGAACATTGGCACTGCCGATACAGGCAGCCAGCCTGTAATAACCTATCACCTTTTTATTATTTCATGAACATGCATTTCACTGTTGTGTTATTTTCATTTAAATATTAATGCTGGTTTCTCCACTGCAGCAAGCTTATTTAATCAGAAAATAAACTGTCACTGGCAGGATACAAGTATGGCATCATATCAGAACAACTACCAATATATAAACTTTCTGGAAAAGTTTGGGTATGACCTGACTATGGTTATGACTATGGTTACTAGCACCACTAGTTCATGCTAACATTCCTGTTAACTGATTATAATTAACTAAGGATTAAATAAGATTATGTTTTTATACATGACAATTGAATACATATTTTTAATTGTTCAACTGCTGTAAATTAACACTTATTTTATCAATACATATCAACAGAAACCAAATTCTATAACTCTATAACTTTCTCACCAAAACGTACTTTATTCTAACACATGGATGATACCTGATGTAAGGCAGGCTTGTGTGCATTCAGCGTAAAGTGTTATATTTTTCCCTACAAATTGTTAGCATTGGGTATTATTCAACAACAAATGTGGGTCGAGGGAGGTTATTTGTTCAAGTTTAATTGATGATGGACTTTAATATTCACAGAAAACACCACAATGCACAAAACCAGCGGGTTGTTTAGTGAGACATAAAAGGCATTATGGTTGCAATTAAGAACTGTGTTGAAACTAAATTTAGCGTTGTTAACCGCAAACTTTTTTTACTCCTTTAAGTATTTTCACCAAACTCACTTTCACATGATGACAGTTAAGCGGTTAGTTGTTAATGGTCTACAATTAACCACAATCCAGAAAGAGCATTGTTGTAAACTGGCTTCTATATTTCAGTATGTCAGCATATTCTAAAAAACAAGTAGCTCTACTTAAAATTCAGCAATTAAGTGTCAATAAAAAAATCTCAATATATAGAACGGCAACCAAAAAGAAGTAATTACATCTCAAACTCCCAACATACTCGTGAAACTCCGGGAAATGAATAATTAAGTAAATAATCATTGAACATCATTTATTAATGGCTGATCACTTCAGGACCCAATGAAAATAAAGAATTAAAACTGCAGGTGATGGCTTCATACAGAGAAAAACGTCCCCTGCACATTATAATTATCCAATAAATGGTTTTAAATGTTTGGTTTGCCATCATTTCCTCCTAAGTTCACCACTGTCTGCTGTTTCTTCTCAATACTGGGATCGTAGGATATTCGGCATTCATACTACTCCAGCTGTTTGATAGGGTGGACCTATGCAAAAAATCAGGCCCACCCATAGCTATGCCCCTGCATCAAGGTAGTTTATCCCGCTTATACTTTGGCTAACAAACGAAAAACAATAAGAATATAAACTAATCATAGTTAATTCCTCAAATTATTTCAATTACCATGTGTCATGCCCAGTAGGACGGGACCCTCCAATTAGACGCACACTCCGGTGTATAAAATTATGGCACATGTGCACTACCAGTGCGCAGTATTGCTGTTGTTCGATGTGCCTTACTGAGTGTTCTGCCCTGCACTAATGCCCCACCTCCCTGGTCTCATCGTAGAATCTTAACTGCTTCACGACCCCAACCTCACTCTTGCCTGCTGACTTGGATCCTGATTGCATGTCTTCCCTAATAAAATCTCACAAGTGAGTCTCCTGTCTTGTTTGCGTGACAGAATACTTCACTTTAAGATGGACCAGGCGGACGTACATCAGCAGCAGCTACACACCACCCAAGAGCAAGTTTGGCAGCTCACTGATCTAGTGAATCAGCTCCTGGAAGGGACAGCGGAACCAGTCGACCTCCCACCATTTCCACTCCGAGCTGCAGTCAACGTGCCAGTGGCGATGCCCGACAAGTATGGTGGCAACCTGACTCAATGTAAAGCATTCTTGATTTTGTATATCAAGTAACATCTAGAGAAGTTCCTCAGGGAATCAGCAAGAGTGCATTTTGTTCATAATTCATAATTCATAATGTCTTACGGATAAGCGATTAGTCTCTCCCTATTAGGCTCAGTGTGCTAAGCCTGTGTGCCTGTAGTCAGAAAGTCACCGGTTCAAATCTAGCCTCAATAATCTGTAGGTCCTTGAGCAAGGCCCTTAACCCCCAGCTTCCAGAGTGCTACTATGGGTAGCTGCCCTTTGTGGACAACTTACTCTACAAAATAAAGCAAGTTGAGGGAGGTATGAAGACAATTTCCCCATGAGGATCAACAAATGATCAATATTTCAGACATTTATGAATTCAGTACTGATGAGGTTCATTAACTGTTTTGTCACAGTCTACATCGACGACATCCTTGTTTATTCCCCTTCCTTGGAGCAGCATTTGAAATATGAGTTTCACCAGTCTTCTCTTCATTTCCTCGGATTCAATCAGATGCTGTATGCATGGATGAAGAGATGATCAAAGCAGTCCGTAAGTGGCCCCCACCAAGAACGGTGAAGGAATTACAATGCCTTGTGCGGTTTGCAAATTTCTACTGTCGACTCATTAGAAATTTCAGTTCTGTAGCAGTGCCACTGACCTCCCTTCTCCGAATAACAGCCACTGCTTTTAGGTGGACACCGGGAATGGGAGCCCCATTCCATAAGTTGCAGGAGCTGTTTTGCAGAGAGCCTTTACTGCAACACCCTGACCCAGAACAACCCTTTGAAGTTGAAGTGGATGCATCCAATGCGGGAGTAGGAGCCATCCTCTTACAATGATGCAAGGAATCCGACCAGCATCACCCATGCGCTTACTTTTCGAAGAAGCTCTCCCCCACCAAAACAAACTATGATGTGGGTAATCAGGAATTGCGAGCCATTAAACTGGCATTGGAGGAATGGTGGCTTTGGCTAGAGGGAGCAAAATATCTGTTTACGGTGTTTATGGATCATCTAAACCTGAAGTATCTCCAAAACGCTAAACAACTCAATGCACGACATGGCTGATGGTCGTTGTTCTTTGCATCCTTCGATGCAGCCCCTGAATTCGGACACAGCCTAGGAACAAGGGTTATGGAACGCTACTACAAATTAGATACAAGCATTGGTATTGAAAGTACCGTCATCGCAGAAAAAAAATAAAGATGAAAAAAGCAGAACAATCCTTATTTTTTGTGTTAGATTTCTTCCAAAGTTTGGATTGTCCTGTATTTCCCTTGCACTTTGGAATGGGAAAACTTTTAAAAGCTAAACTGTGTCAGTAGATAGAAAGAGGTACTTAAAACACAGCATGTGTTCTGATCCTTTCAGACTTTATTACATGTGAGGTGTGAGCCAGCAGCAGATGGAATAACTGCAAGGGGATTGGTTAGCCTGATCAGCTACGTTGCCACCAGGATTTGTAACCCACCCAGCAGCCAGGGAGCTTTCATCCTCTGCCCTGCTTGCGTTCTGTTAGACTAAATTATCTGAGAATCAAACAGGCTGAACCTAATTTTTAAAAAACAGTTCTCTACCAAATCTTAGAGAAAACTAACTGTGCCTCACATAATCTTCAGTAAGTTTCTTCTGAACTCAATTAATATATCAGAACTAAATTAAATGTAACTCATATCCGTAACTGGTATTTCATGTTTTAATATTTTACGCTGGCCATTTCTCTAGGTGCAATATCTTCTATAATAATCCTGTCACAGCGCAGCTAGGAAAATGATGACGTTCCACTAGCAGCTCCAAGACAAACAATGGTTTATAGAATAAAATTGAACACACTGGGGAAAACAGGACTAACTGCAAGAAACCACAAAGAAACAAGGTCAGGGAACAAGACAACACTGGGAGCAAGTACAGGCAAGGGAACAGAGCAACCAACAGACAGGAACATAGCACAATGACTCACTGGGGAAAAGAGATAAGACAGGAACTTAAAGACACAAACCAAACAGAGCTAATGAGAACGTAGGAGTGAAGCATCACCAAGACAACCAATCAAACAGAACACAGAGTAACAAGCAACAGAAGCAAGTACTGACCTGGGATAATCACGGAACTAGGAAAGTTAACAGAAAAACTAGAAAACATTAATCTAGGAATACAACACTAGGAATACAAGTCTAGCGCAGAATTTAAAAGTACAAAGACAAAGACAACACTTAAACACAACACTAGGAATACCTAAAATAGGGAAACATACCAAATAATAAACAATAGGGAACAAAAACCCAATAAATACAAATACACAGAGGAGGCTGGCCTTGAAATCATGAGCAGACGGTTACAGCCCCTATGCACTATGCCCAACCCACTGAGTTATGCGGTGGTCCAGGGAAGAGGGGAAACACACTAAGGACTGAGGCACACTGGGGCTGAATGGCAAGAGACAGAGAGGAGGACGGGATGGCCAGCAGCACCTGCTGGCCAAACTGGGAAGAGACACGAAGGGCAGGGTCAGACGGACGCTGACCCAAGGAAATTCTGAGTGTAGAACAGATTTTAAAGTTAAAAGAGATTTTAAGTTAAAATGATGCCACCAAAGTTTTCCCCAGAAAAGAGGATTTAAAAATGAAGACAAAAAAGAAATACATGGAATTATACATTATAAGCAAAGCATGCTTTGTGTGCAGTTAAATGGAAATTAATGGCATTGTTGCTCGAATGGCAAACCAGGAAAGCAGCGCTCAATCCAGCCCTGGGAAGAAGTCCGAGCTGGCGAGCTGACTGGGTGGAGATGAATCGCGGCTTGCAGAGCACGACCGCTCTGATTAACATCTGCGAGGCGCAGTGCGCTGGAGTAGCCAGAGTGACGGTAGCTCCCGCTGCGTGGTTAGTGGGGCTGTCCCGTCGCCGCTTGTCACATCCCCTGATTTAGAAGGACAGCTAACCACGGGAACGTCAGTAAGTGACAGACTCTGCACTGGATAAGCCTGCATCTCTCTGAAGCAGTTCCATCTCTCTCTATTGTTTTGATTCCAAAAAAAAAACCTTTGCTGTGTTGGCGGCTGTAGAAAAAAAGAGATACACAATGCACAATTTTATATTTTATATGTACTTATTTCCTTAAACTTCATTTTGTATTCTGCTGCTTTTTGCTATAATCATCACTCTTCTGTCAGTGAAATCCAACCCTACACTCTGCCTGGCACTTCCACAACACCCAGCTCATAGCTGTACTGTGACCTGCTTTATATTTATATATAAGTATATAGGCCTATACTGGTCCTCCCTTAAAGTGAACTTTTGTGTGGTTTTGTGTGCTCGTCACGCTTACCTTGCCTGCACTGCTTTGCTTGTCTACCCAGTTCTGTTTTCTGATTCTGATTTGGGGTTTTGTTTAGAGCCCATCTGCCTGTCTGTTTTCTGTCCAGTTTCTGTTTGTCAGTTTGGATCACAACTTATATTCTGTTTGCCCACCTGTTTCTGATCTCTGGTGTCTGGATTGTGACTACAGACCTCACGCACTGCTGGTCAGTAGCTATCCCCTCATAATGTAAAGAGACAGATCTCACACACTGCTGGTCAGTAGCTATCCCCTCATAATGTACAGAGACAGACCTTACACACTGCTGGTCAATAGCTACCCCATCATAATGTAAAGAGACAGATCTCACACACTGCTGGTCAGTAGCTATCCCCTGTTACTCTAAAGGGAAGGACCTCACACACTGCTGGTCAGTTGCTATCCCCTGTTAATATAAAGGGACAGACCTCACACATTACTGGTCAGTAGCTATCCACTGTTAATATGAAGGGACAGACCTCACACACTACTGGTCAGTAGCTATCCCCTGTTAATATAAAGGGACAGACCTCACACACTGCTGGTTAGTAGCTATCCCCTGTTAATGTAAAGGGACGGACCTCACACACTTCTGGTCAGTAGCTATCCCCTGTTAATGTAAAGGGACCTGCCTGTGCACCCCAAGAATAATTAGCTAAAGATGCTTAAAATGCTGAGGATCACTTACCGCTGTTTGACAAATTGGATACCAAACATATTTAATAGCATGATGTGCTTGAATGGAAGCAAAGAGAATGAATCTCCAGTGCTTCCTGGTATTTGACTTCAAACCTCAAATGCTTTGATCAGAGAGCCGTCTGTTCTTCTCCTTTACAGATCCGGCTGCCCCTACTTCTCCCATAAAGCACTGTTAACAGCATAGCCAATCAATCTAGGGGACATGCGTGTTCTGGGATGTTCCCTTGCTGAGAGCAGCTTCTGCAGACAATGGAGTGCTTTTATTCATGTTTATGATTCTTTATTAATTACAAAAATGTAGATGTATAGTTTAGTATATGTTTCTCATTTATCAACTCGCTTAAATTGTTTTTGCTTGTTTTGTTTTTTCCACAACTATAGTGCATCTATAGTAAATGTATTCTGGTTGCATGGATGGCTGGGTTCGTTTGCTGTGAAATGCATTATGGGTGGTGCAGTGGTTAGTACTGCTGCCTCACACCGCTGGGACCAGAATTCAAGTCTTGGCTCCATGCGTGAGATGTTTGCATGTTCTCCCCATGATCTTTTGGGGTTTCCTCTGGGTTCTCTGACTTCTCCCCACAGTCCAAAAACATCCTGAAGTGAATTCGAGTTACCAGATTATCAATAGTTGTGACTGGAGTTTGAGTGATCGTTGTGTGCATATGCCCTGCAATGGGATGGTGCCCCATCCTGGGTTATTCCCTGCTTCTTGGATTGGATCTGGACCCCCCGCGACCATGAATAGGTACGGAAAATGGATGAATTACCTTGCAATCTTCTGGCTTGATGCACATGCTAATGCATTTGTATTGTTACAAAACTAGGGCTTGAAAAAGATTGTTTGGGTTGGTAGAAAATACCCTTGATTCCACAGTTTATTTTGCTGCAAACTTGTCTTGTCTTGCATTGACTCTCAATTGATCACAGAGTTGGGGAGCATTCCGCTGAGTGCGACACTAATTACAATGCAATCTCATTAGCATTCTATATGCAATCAAGTTGCCTTTATTACCTTTAGTTTACAATAGAACCAAATCAAGGAATAGATCTGAAGAAGGTAACATCGACCCAAAAGAAACACATCAGCTCCAAAAAGACCTGCTGAAGTATTTAATGCAATTTTGTTTCACACATTCGATTTGTTCTGCTGTTGTGGAAGGCTCAGGCAACATTGTCACCACCTTTCCAGTTTCCCCAGCACACTGTTAGTGACCCACTAGCCAACCACTGAAGCAAACATGCTAATTGCTGATTATGATCACACTGTATACTTTCTGGGCAAAAGCAGTGCCGCACTTTGAGTAATTTGAACTTTGACATATACTGCTACTAGTAGTTATTATAATTACAATGACCTGGACAAAGTCCAGGAAACTGCCGTATAACTTGAAAACATAAATTTAGACAAGTCTTAATATGGTAAATGCTGACATTCTATAAAGTATACTTCAGCGCAACTCTTATATAAAGGATTGTTTGTTGATGCATGCTAAGATTTGTTTTTTTCCTGAATTCTCTGCAAGTTTTACTGTAAATTCAGTAAATATAACGAGTCATAACTGGTGATAATATGCCTACTTTTAAAATATGAATCTAAATAATATATGCATTATCTTACTAGTACTAATTAGTACAGCTAGAACTTACTAGTACTAATAGATAACTCGAGCAGATGGATGATTAAAGTAAAACAAGATGAACCTTCTCAGACTGTGGAGTGAGAAGATCTGCTTAATTTTACTCTTCAGGAGTTCAGAGGTTGTTAAGGGGGAATAAATTATAATCGTACTGCAGTGGAGGAACTGATTTAGGGAGCTTCTGATTACATCTCAGGAGGGGAGCTGTATTCAGGTGCTTTGCATGTTTCGTTAGTTAAATTTTGCGGAAATATGCTATTTATTGCATGCCATATTTTTATTGAGGGTGGCATTGACATAGGCCCTATTTTGCCCTGTCTGTTGAGAGAGGACCCTGTGGCGGTATGCACCCGGATGGAACCATGTTTTTTCCAGGTCATTTCCCCCAACGGCCCCTTGCTGTTTACATAATTCATTCCAGCTAATTATGGCGCGGTCCAGAAGTCGCCTGATTCGAGGTCAAAGCATGCTGCAGGGTGCTGAGGGTCACAGCTTAGACTTGCAGTCTAGAACGTTGTTATAACACAGCCCATGTGTGGCAGAAGGAGAGAAGCTTCTGCTTTCTGTGTTCCTGGCGCAGCCTTGGGTGCTGAGCCCTGCCAGGCCTGGGCATGCAAACATCTGACCTCTGAACACTGCTGCTAACAGCACACTGACTGACTGACAGGAGAGCATTGACATCCGCCACACTGTCTGACGGCACAGGAGAGCACTGACACCCTCCACACTGTCTGACCGACAGGAGAGCACTGACACCCTCCACACTGACTGACCGACAGGAGAGCACTGACACCCTCCTCACTGTCAGACGGCACAGGAGAGCACTGACACCCTCCACACTGTCTGACGGCACAGGAGAGCACTGACACCCTCCACACTGTCTGACGGCACAGGAGAGCACTGACAACCTCCACACTTTCTGACAGGCACAGGAGAGCACTGACAGCTGTGAGGAAGACTCACTCTCTACTCTGCCCGACAGGCACAGGAGAACATTGACAGCTGTGAGGAAGGTACACCCTCCACACTGTCTGACAGCACAGTCATTGCCCCTTACATCATAGCACCCCCCTACACACACACACACACACACACACACACACACACACAGTGTTGTCCAAAGGCAACACAATAAAGCCATTGTTACAGAGATGAAGTAGCTTTCCCTGTTCAATGACTGTGGTGCTTTTCACTGTATTAAGATGCGCACCTCAAAAATAAAACAGCCCTGAATTATTTTAATTTGTCATGACACAAACTGCCTCTGCCATGCAGAAACACGCAGGCGATGTTAACACTTGTTCTTGTTAAATGCTTGTTAACAAAAGAAGTCTTTTGGCTTCCATCAAGTTGAATGTTTCTGCACTTGAGTGAGAAACGCTTTTCTAATCCTAAAGCTGCCAAAATTTACCCTACATTCACCTGCTGCTCCAGACACACAGTTCAATCTTAATCCATCCCCTATCTGCATAACTATAATCTCTAACAGCCAGTCCAACTACATAAATGAGGACAATTTTATAAGTCTGTAATGAACATTATTCCATGAAACATTAAGCTATTTCTGTACATGCTATTTCATATGCAGGACAATATTAAGTTATTTTTTGAACACCTGTGCTGTATTTGTGTTTGAGGCTAATTATATACTATTAAAGTAATTATACATAAAGTAATTATATAATATAGATCTTATTATATATTACACTTCTACCATCAGGTCTGACAAACAAGCTGCATTCTAATATGTTTCTCACAGGTCTGCTGCAGCCAATGAGGAATGGAAAGATTGTTCATGCTAAAATACTTCTAAAGAAGCCAGCCGTTTGTCTATCTTAAAGTTTGGTATGTAACTGCACGCAAAAGCCTGGTTTACAGATCCTACAAATGCAACACTACACTGCAGAATTTTGCATGCTCCTTTCTGACCAATAGTTTCAGTCCAGATTAATCTCCAATTAAGAACTGACCTTTTAAAGAGAATGCTCACTATGTGGTCTGAGTACTTTCTGTTTGGAGCTAAACAGGAAACTAGATACTTCCTTGTGTAGAACTATTAAGCAAATAAGAACTATTAAAATGGGGCAAAAAAGTACCTTACAGGGAGCCGAGAAAAAACACAATACTAAAGCACCAGTCAGACGGAAGCAAAACAACTGAAATTGCCATACTTTTATAACGCGATCACTGTACAATCAAGTGTTTTGTGGCCAAGAGCCACAGAAGAGGGAGGAAGCATGTTGAGAAAAGACAGAAATTAACTACCAAAGGGGCATGTCACATTAAAGGAGAGACGTCCAAAAACCCTTTAGCATCAAATGCTGCCATTTTTCCAAACTGCAACCTGAATGGAATCTCTGGAAGTATTACAGCTTTGACATTTACTCTGAGTGTCTGGTTTAATTATTCACGTCTGGCCATGACGCCATCCCATCAGACACAACACTAGATATCGCCACCCTTTGAGCCTTCAAATTCTTTACTTTAGCCACAGATACTGCTATTTCAGCTTCCATTTGTTGCTGCTCCTTTTGCTTCCTTATCTCCTCCTCCTTCACCTCCAGAGCATGTTTGTTGTTTAACAAACTGCTTGTGAGCCAATATTGCAGCCATTTCAGCTTCTGCTTTAATCCACATGGAGATCATTGAGGAACTATTTGCTCCTGATGAGGAGGAAGAGTGAACAGCTCTTGCATTGCCATATTATGAGCATTTTCCAAAGGCTTATTATAAGGGATATCTTCTACATTTTCCTTCCTAATGGGTTTTCCAACTCCAATAAGCCATTGTTTTACATCTTTAATAAAACCTTGATTATAATCATGGATACTTGGAAACCATTCAACTTGTTTATGCTTTTCCTCCTTTGGTAATAAGGGCATCAACAATTCCATCCATCCATCCATCCATGTTCTGAAACCACTTATCCTGTTCAGGGATGCAGGGGGTCCAGAACCTATCCCAGAGGCTATGGATGCAAGGCAGGGATCAACCCAGGATGGGGCACCCCATTGCAAGGCACACTCACACGGCATTCATTCACTCTCCCACGCACACCTATGGGCAATTTGGCAACTCCAATTAGCCTCAGCATGTTTTTGGACTGTGGGGGGAAAACAGAGTACCCAGAGGAAATCCCACGACGACACAGGGAGAGCAAACAAACTCCACACACAGAACCCTGGCTGAAACTCAAACCTGGGTTCCAGAGGTCTCAGTGTATGCTCTGACCGCAGTAAGTGATCTCTCATTGAGGGAGACATTTTACTCGCAACTTCGCTTGGTGTTTGAAGGGTGACCACGAGGTGACACTCCTCTGGTCATGGCTGATTTCAATGGGACCACTGGCACTGACAGGGCTGGCTATGAGGATTGTGTCGGTCCTTATGGGTCTGGAGACCGGGGATGAAAGTGGCTCCATGTTCCTTAACTTTCTGAAAGGTCAGGGGCTGTGGGTTGCTAGATCCTGGCTCCAATGTCCAGGGCCACATCGTTGGCAATACTGGTGGTGCAGCAAAGGAGATCAATCACATGCTTGTGGGCAGATGCTGAAGGCTCCTGAAGAACTGCATGGTCTACAGAAGTGCCCAGTTTGTGAATTTTGACCACAGACTTGTTGTTGCTACTCTGAATATTCAGCTTAGATCCAGTAGGCTACCACCTACAAGGAAAATGAGGCTGGGCATAACCAGACTCCAAGATCGAGGTGTTTCGGCTGGATCAGACCGAAAGGACACCCACGTAACACCTGGCTGCGGCAGATTCATGGCCATTTCTGGAGTTTGGGCTAGGAGAGTTGCCATTTGATGGGTGCGGCAACGTGCTGCATCAGCATATGCTCCCCAACCTGACCTGACCAGTGAACTCAAAAAGGTTATGATATCAGAACATGCAGGACAATGCCCCTTCCAATACATCACAGCATTCCTTACATTTGTCAAGAAATGCTTGAAAGGTGATCTAATGATGACTTGACACCCTTCATCAATTGACTTCATTGACAATGACTGGGCCTTACTGGAGTGAGATTTACCAAGGCGGCAAGCTATACAATTCTCAGAGCAGCGTTGGGGTAATGGGTAGCGGTCCTAGCTCCCTTGGCTAACATAGGACATGATCAAACCCAAAACATGACTGGTTCAATAGACAACAGGCACATGATGGTCATTGAGAATAAAAGTGTCCATATGGGACATTACACTTGGACTGTATAGAACAGCTGATAGTTTGTATTACGGTGGGGCATGGCAAAGGAGGGAAAAGAGGGACAATGCATGGAGCAGCTTACAAAAAAACAGAGCACAACAGGGTAATACCACAAGCAGCCAAGAACAAAACAGGAAAAATAAGAGCTAACTAAAAGAACCACAAAGTAAAACAATATGGAACAGAGTAAAACTGGGAGCAAGAATAGGAAACAACCACCACTACAAACACACAATTACAATTCAATGACTGAGAAATACAACAAAGGCGGGCACTTAAATGCACTGATACCAAGTACTGACAAGGGGCAGGTGTAGGCTATGAGGAACTAGTGGCGGTTAGTGGTCAGTTACTGGATACAGCAGATAAAAACACCAAGGGAAAGTAACACAAGAAAAACTGAACATAATACAACCAGGGAGCAAACACCAGGGACTGTACCTGGAATACTAAATAAAACACATAATAAAACAAGAGAACAAAAAATAAATGTTAGACACAAAAACAAATAAAAAGGGGTACCTGCATGATGGCCAACCGCTCAGCATGTTAGGCCACATGATGGCATAGGTAGTAGGGAAACACGCTAGGGACTGAAGGGCTATAAGACAGAGGGGGGAACAGGATGGCTAATGACATCTACTGGCCAAACAGGGACAAGACACATGGGACAGGGGAGAGAGGCACTGAACATGTCAGTTTATTATTATTGTTTCCGCTGAAGAAAGAAACATCCACTTAGTTTCTTAGTTTCTTACTTCTGAATTCACTTTTACAAGTTTGCTAAAAATGATCTCCAGGAATAGTACTTGCCTAATAATTCTGCACACAGTGTGCAGGTACTGTTAAGAAGGGCTTTCCACTGACTGAAAGAGTTCATGAAATGTGGGACACCAGTCAAACCCGTGGAAGTGGCTAACAGGGTAGCTGATCAATATCTGATGCCAAAAACAAAGCACTCTGCCTTCAGCTGGAACAATGAAAGTTAGTAGATTGTTACTGAGGCATTTCCTGCCTCGTCGTCTATACCTGAAGGAGTTCATGTGCTCACTGAAGCACTCTCAAATCAATATTACTTTACCAGAAGTCCACCATGAACTTATAGTGTTAAGCTGCTAACAGTGTTGTAATAATTAATCACTAATTATTACATTGACTGTGAGCTTCTGACTGGCTCCATGTAAATGACTGTAGATAAGAGAATCTAACAAATCAATAAGAGAAAACCAATTGCAAAACTAACGACCCTCCTTCATTTGATACAACAGATATCAATCAGAAAACACTAATGTAGAGGTGTTCATTTCATTGCTGTTTGTGAAAGAGAAAAACACATAAGATTTTCACAAAGTCTGCTACATGACTTTCCAGGGAAGAGGAATTTAATATTTAATATTATTAAAAGAAGCATCTGTGAATTTACTGACTAACCAAAATGGAACGGCAAACAAAGCTAACACACGCAGACACAAAAAAGCATCAGTAGATAAGGCTGAGACAACAAATGATGCATCAGAGGCTCTAGCAAATTCTGTACATTTTGTATACCACTGCACAATCAATTGGGTAGATTTTCCTGAAAGATAACACAGACTATCTGTTGTTCTTTTTGAACTTGCAGTAAGATTATTGTGACAATATTGCAGCACTTGGCAGACTAAGGCATTGCGGCGGCAGCAAAAAGATGATGTTGCTCTATTAATAACAGCAATTAAAAGGGCCGCACGATAAGCAACAAGAACACTCTGACAAACATAATGAGATTTCATGGCACACAGTAGGTTGCATACACAGGGGGTAACTAGACATTACAAAGAAACACACAAAGATCAGGCAAGGACCAAGTACAAACACAGGTAAGGACACATATGACAATCTGGTCCACAGAACAGCTATTTAGACAAGACATGCACAGGGACTATATACAAGACTCGTGAGCATGCTGGGAAATGGCTCCGCTACTCTGAGCCATTTCACTGGCACTACACTGCCGCCCCCCCAAAAGGTCGATTGTCCCGGCAACCGCCACAACCAGTCCCCACCTCGGCTCTGAAATAAGCCCCACAGATCTGGTCGCAGTTGCCAGTGCACCATCTCCAGCTCCTGAGCTCATGAGTGCTACAATGCAAAGGAGACTGCGAGGCTGGTGGATGCTGGGCTGCTGGTGGGCACGGGCATTTCAGGTACCCCCAGGCTCGACCCTTCCCCTTACACAATTTAGAGGGGAAACTGTTTCCCCTCTTGCTCCATGGGTTGGGACACCTCACACAGCTGCTCCTGTCCTGCAGCTTGTGAAACACTCCTTAGCCAGCTGGGCTCAGAACTGCGTGATGCCGTCTCTGCTCCTTGTCTTGTCAGTCCTGCTCCTGCTGCTGGTCCAGCTTGTGGCACTCCGAAGCCAGCCAGGCCTCCCAGCTGCAACATGCCTCCTCCCGGTCGAACAGAGCGGCCTCCACTTGCTGCCCCTTATGATCATGGTCACAGCAGGGTTCATGTTGTGGCTCCACACTGATGGTGAGTGGAGAGCACTTGATGGTCAGTGAGCAGTCAGAATCCGTAGTAGTGCCCGCCTTCTTTGGTTGCCTTCGTCTCGGATGGGCGACCGGTCGGCTGGCAGGAACGGCTTGAGGATTCAATGCACAGATACAGGGCAGTTCAGAAGGACAAGGCAGTGCCTCTCTCACTACCACACTCTCATCCTGTTTTTTTATGTTTCTAGTACCAGCCTCTGGCCACCAGCATGACCAGTAGCCCCTCTTTCTGGAGCACCAGTAAACCAGCTTCCTGTCACAGACCCCGCAGTCACAAATCCATCACAGCAGCTACAAAACACGAAGCTAAAAGGTTTCATATAAAGTTGCTTGTTTAATAACAGCCCTTAAACAACAATAAGCAACAACCACACTCCAAGGAACATGACAGGGAAATGCAGAGAGGTCTTATGGCACACAGTCGGCTGCACACCCGGGGAGCAACTAGACATTACAAAGAGACACATGAAGATCAGGTAAGGACCAGGTACAAACACAGGTAAGGGCACACATGACAAATGGGTCCACAGAAATGACAAACACCGGGGCTATATAGGCTTGCGAGAATGCTGGGAAATGGCTCCACTACTATGAGCCAAATCACTGGCACTACATTATAATGGTTGGAAATGCAAATACAACAGTCACATACAACAATGTTTAAAATGTTTTAAAGCAAATACAACAATGTTTAAAATGTCTGTATGGCAGTTTCATAGTTGAGCATTTAAATATTTCAAATAGCGGTGTAATACATTCCAAATTAGTAATGTATCACAACACACCCATGTAAAACGCCTGGGT
>JAODJW010000035.1:25455119-25485385 GCA_026777045.1 Hyperopisus bebe | reverse complement strand
TTGAGTGTATTTCAAGAAACAGTGACTTGATTTCCCTGACCTCCTCACGAATATTTTAAAATCCAATATTCAGTGGAACCCAGATGTATTTATAACTAGGAACTGAAAAATAATTGCCCTGAAAAGAAAGTGGACCTTCCATCTATCTTCTAAACCCTTATCCTGTCCAGGGTCACAGGGGGGGCCTGGAGCCTATCCCAGACATCATAGGGTCCAAGGCTGGGGTACACGCTGGACATTGTGCGAATCTGTCACAGGACGGACTGGGAGGGATTTAGAGATACCAATTAACCAAACAACATCTCTTTGGACTCTGGAAAGTCTGCACAGAGAAGATGCCAGTCCCCCACTAGAAGATGCTAATCCCCCACCCCCGACCTAGAAGTGCACAGCAACAGTGCTATCCTCTGCTCCACCATATTAACTGCATAAAATATACCATCTCACTGTGTTATGATACTTATGTTCGTTCATACTTATGTTTACATTTGTTCTGCTGACAATCCCAGAGCTGCTAAACGGTATGTCGTTGTTTTTAAAAACAATAACAATAAAGACTTATTCTATTCTATTCTGTTCTAAATAGTCCAGCATTGTTTATATAGCATAAAGTAAGTTAGTAAGGTGTCAGCATTGACAAAAAAAATCTGATGCAAACCTTGTTATATATATTAAATAATTATATATGACATGCCTACTTTTCCTGACTTATATTGGTATTTTAAAGAATCCATGTCTTATTTCTGTCCCGGGTCATTTAATCTTGAAAGCCCAGAGGTAGTGTAAGAAACAGCGGGCGCTCCGGCTACCAGGACCGCCCACCTTGCGCACAGGGCCCGCCCCCGCCCTATGATTGGTCGGTATGGTTTAGCGCAGCCCTCGGCGCCTGGTTACAGATCCCATTCGGAAACGCGGAGCTGGGGCAGGTATCTGCGTCCTTGCTGCCGGCTCCCACTGGGTTATCTGGATCGCCAAACTCCGCCACCAGAAGCAACAGTGTACTCAGGTCCCGGACGATCAAGAATCTATTCAGCATTAACAAATTAAGTCGCAGCTTATTAATGAAAGTCATACTTTCTCTAGCTGAACTATTTTTTTTTCCCGCTGTGCTTACGGATAATGGGATTTTAACCATGCGGCAGGTAAGAAAAGTAGGCTACTATCTATTTTTACTTAAAGTGGGGTGTAAGGTGTTCACGTACATGTTCTTTCAGCTAATTTTTAATGTAACTTTATTAGACTGGTTGTAGTGTATATTTTTACATGTAGTCCGAATCGCAGAGGAAGTAATTCACGATTTTTATTAATTTTTTGCACAACTTTGATTTTTTTCTTTTCGCCCTTTTTTCATTTGAAGGCTGGCCGTTTTTAATTGAGAACCGAGAGGCCAAAGTCCTGCCTTTCAATTAGCACGGTCGCCTTCTACGGCCGGAGCACCTTCATCTGACAGATCGTATGTCTGACCTTTATTGGGAAAGCGGCGCTTGAATGTAAAGATGGGCTCCCTATTTTTAAATAGATTGGTCTTATACGAAGAGTTTATACGAATTTTTATATGGCGACAGGAAGCGAAACCTGGCTCAACAAATAAACTCGTTTTTGATTTTCGTACTAATCTCCAGTCTAAAGGGTCCAAATGAGCTGGAGCCCCTTGTTTGTTCGGGATGATCAGTGGGAAAGCAAATGAAACGGGATGTCTGGTACTGGAAGACCTTTATTTTTTATACAAATAAAAGTAGTGTATCAAATAGTAGAAACAGCACGGCGGAGAGAGGAGCCGTAGCCTCGGGGGTGGTGAATTTGCTGGTTCCAGGTGGGAATTCTCCAGAAACTTTGCTAGTAATTCATACTTTACTTAAGATACGCGTACTGTCGCCATGAAATCCCTGAAGTAACATTGGAGGAATGCATGGTTTTCTGAGATATTATAATAAAACTGTTTTCATCGCAGAGTAAGAAAAAACACCTTTGCCAAATCAATTCACTATTTACTGTGGTTATAAATAATGAAACAGTTTGTTGCTCAGAAATGTCTCTTCACGTGTAACGAATATTTACATGTATATGGACCTGTTTATTTCAGCGGTTGTTCAAGTTAAACGAGTTTGAGTGGTTTTCCCATTTAAACTGGTAATATCCTTACAAAATAACGGGGGACGGTACTGGAGCCGCTTTCGTACAGTCCGCCTCTAGAGGCTGCTCTTGAAATGCGTTTCAAACGTCCGGTATGTGATCATTCTTCCTTCAAGCCGCACAGATTCCCACAGTTCAAAATAAATATAACAGTAAGCTTGGTTTATTATTTCAGGCATAGATTTCGGTTTACTAAATCCTCGTGTCCGCAGTAATTCTGTATTTGCCATCCTTAGTAGGGGCTGACAGGCCACTGTTCGCAAACATGTTACTGCTGTTTGTGTCAGATGGAGAAGGAAATATTTCTTTCTTTCTTTTTTTCTTGCTTTCTTTCTTTCGAGTGTTGCCACCTGCTCAGCTGAGCCAGGAAAGCGGTAAAGATCTGATTACTGACCGGGGGACCAGTAACCTTTAAAAAAATTCTTTGTTTCAATGGCTGTTTCCTTTTGAAATCAAAAGCACAGATGAAGACACAACAAAATTCAGGCACTTATTGGTGGGGGATGAATCACCTTATTTGAATGCAAGTGAGCATATCGTGTTACATTCAGTTTTTTTTTCTTTTGTTGCACATAAAACAGATTTTTTTTAGTCTTCTGTTCTTTTCAATGACCAGATTTAGTTCTGAATCCTTTTAGTAACAAAAACAAAAAGTGAATTGCAGCAGATGAGGGTCTTGCGTTTTGCACAGCGGATGAAGGGATGAAGCTGAAACTGCGTCTGCTCTCTCGCTTCCTTTTCGTCTGCTCTCTCGCTTCCCTTTC
Source organism: Hyperopisus bebe (assembly GCA_026777045.1). Classification (NCBI taxonomy): domain Eukaryota; kingdom Metazoa; phylum Chordata; class Actinopteri; order Osteoglossiformes; family Mormyridae; genus Hyperopisus; species Hyperopisus bebe. Next base: position 25,482,488 of record JAODJW010000035.1, on the reverse strand, counting down.
CTCAACGTGTGCCCTTCGTCTTACAAGTAGCCGATGGCTGCAGTTACATGCCTTTGAGATCAGGTAACCCATTCCAGTGTTCATGGACAAAGCAGATGCCGTTAAACATTGAGCACATCACAAACTCTGTACTTTAAAAAAAAACAAGATTTCTCAAACTCTGATTTTCCAGTCTCTCCCTGAACACTTTTGGTGATGGTCATGGTGGAACCAGTATGGAGCTGGTTTTCATCCTGCATTATTTACCTTCTAAACATAAGTAACATAAAAATGAGCAAATATCAGAATATCTGCTCATGCATATTCAGAGTGTGCTGCCTTCAGCAGAACCTCTTTGGGTCTAACAAAGCGGGAACAGATCTTTCAGTGAAGCAGTCAGGCAGTCTGCTATCCTGTTACACCTGATAAACTATCTCTGGACAGCACTTTAAAGCAGGACCATCTGGCTTTCGTGCTGAGCATTCCAAAGCCTCCAGGTAGCCCCCACCGCATGCCCTGGAATGCGCTGCTTTCAATTGAGACACTTTACTGACACAGTCCGGCCCATGGATTCCCAGCCATGCAGCCTCCTTGACCTTGCCTACCCATCTGCAGCCTCCTTGACCTCGCCTACCCTTCTGCTCGATGGCTACAGTAGGATCAAGCACCATTCATGGCCAGCGATCCACTCAGTTCCCAAATACCAATGACATCCCATGGCTTACAGCTGATACCTGTTCCAGCCCGCTTTTGACTTTTCCACTGCACCCCCCTCCAACTGGACATATTCCGTGTCTAGGGGCAACTTTATTGCTTCTTGGGCCCCAATCAGTTCAGACCCTCCCACCCCCACTAGTGTAGTGAGTGCTTGTAGCCAACAGGGGGCCCCAAAGCTCAGGGCCCCACGTAAATGTGTGCTTTTAATGGTAATAAACGGCACAGGAGCTTGTGTTTCATGTGAAACATATGTGGTGCAGGTATGCTAATTATATAGATCATACTAAAGCTGAGGCCATTTGTCTGAAGCCGGTGATGAGCGCTGCTCTGAGAGGGATGATAATGAGAAAGTTTATAAGGGAAGAAGTAGTGAGGCAGGATAATATTTCATCACAAAATGCAGGTAAAGAGACCTTAAGCTATAATAGCAATGGACGGTAGACTAATGGAAGGAATAAGTGATCAGGGAGCACAACGTGAAGATAAACTCTCAGCGGAATTCAGAAAAGCAATCTGGGAATTTAAGCTGCACACTGAGACATTATTGGATAATGATTGTATATAATCTAGAGAAACTTGGAAGGAAAAATGGGTATCAGTGTGCGATTGTTTGATTGAGGGAGAGGGAGGTACATATGTTACATCAGAAAGCATGCCAGGTAAGCATGGAGTATTGTGCAGTATAATTGCTATTTAATTGATGTTAGCTGGCTTTGATCTAGATAATAAGAACAATGGAACAGTGTGGCAGGTCACAGAGAACAAAGGGGAAAAAGGGGAAGAGGAACAGGTCAGACAACTAGCTGGTTCTTCTGAATGCTGGTAATCTTCTTGTTGATGGGGCTCAATTATAGTACTGCTTCCTTGTCTAATTTACAGAAGTCAGGGATTTGAGGTAACTTGTCTGCCGTGCCCATGGACATTTCCTCAGATGTCATGGAAGGATGACATGGACATTGCAAAAGTGTATGGAATCGATTCCTAGGTGATCAGGCACAGAAATGCAATGGCTGTTGCAGGCCTTTGCAGACAAACAGGGTTTTCGGCTGGGAAACAGGAAATGTTATCCTGAAAAGTGATCCTAGCTCTGCGCTCAATAACACAATAAAACCCATAGTGCCTCTCTGACATTTGCCTTTCTAATAAATCCATGACTCAACCAAGCACTTTACCAAGCAATTGAATTTCTTTTTTTTTTTTGTTGATAGTAAAGCAAGATGTAATGACTTACTTATTTGTTGATTTATTTCTTTTTTGATTTTTAAATGTTGGACCACAGTGGAATTTGTACATTTTCACCTACGTACTGTTTTTTCTTATTTGTATTTTGGTGTGCAGTTCAAACAAATTTTTAATAGTTAAGGTGAGGATTGGCATCCATCTACAAGCCTCTGGGGGTCTGTGTGTAGATGAGGAGATTAGCTGCAGATGAGCTGAAAATCGCATTAGGATGGTGTGCTCACTAAAATTGTGCATGTTGGGCTGAATTGACCATGAAAGGATTCTGATTGGTCACAGGTGCAATAAAACAGGATTACTTATAAATGAGTTAGGCACCTGCCCCACGACAGCGGAAAGAACTAGCGTAGCTTCTAATGGAGCAGATATGGATCTATTTCATCCACAGAGATTCCTATGCACTGTATTGCACCATTGTCAAATGGGAAAATTCTATAGATTTAAAAGATGTGGTCCAGGGTGAAAATTGGACAATATTATTAACGGGTGATTTTTCTCTCTAAAGAAATACTTTATAAATGCCCCAAGAAAAGCAAGTATATTCTAAAATCAAAATAAACGTAATAGATAGAGAGCTGTCTATAGCTAATGTATTGACACACAACCGCATACACATAAATATGAGGCATTTTTGTTATTTTGTATAACTGCAGAGGAAATAAACAAGCATGACTTTTGGTACTAAAAAGATAGTTTTATGTTTTAATGAAGAGATGTATGAATTTTGTACTTTGTCTGTAACCCGTCACTGGCTGGATTTTTTTTGTGTATGCAACGTAAGGCACCAAGAATCACACCAAATCTTTTAGATTAGCCATTGTAATGCAAGGTGAAGGTTATTTAAGGTCACATAAGATGCTCTGTATTTAGAAGCATGGCTTTTTGTACTGGTCAGATTTCCTGTCAAAGGTCATGTTTTATGTGGAATCCCAATCTATTATACAAAAGTACTGTAGTATGAACTTTGTTACTTTTTATTAAAAGCCTTTTTACCTTTTAATGCTTTACCGCTTCTAGCAAATGACCTGGGAAGTCAAACAGAAAGTGACCCTTGGGGGCTTTCATATGAAAGAAACATATTACGAAATATCATAAAATACATACTATATAAAAATTTGAATCCCCAACACTTTCACTTTTTTGGAAAAGAAAAAAAAGATGCATTATTCCTTTATTTATTTTGAAAATAATTGTCCTTATAGTATAACAAAAATTTAATTTTGATTTCTGCACAATACATTTTCTGTTGATAGTATAGCTAGTCATATATGAAGAAACCCGATTTCATTTAATTTCAGTTTGCACCTAAGAGGGGAAGAAAGAATATATGATTAATTCCATTTCGCATGACTTACATTTTTCTTGCGTTATTATGTGGTTCTTTTCTCTAAAGTGGAACAGCTGTGTTGAGAGCGGCATGGAAGAACAGAACAGAACTAAACTTATCCTCCTGCATACCCTCAGAGTAAACAGTATTTCTGTGTTATTATACTAGCTATTTCGACACTTCTGACCTACTTCAGGAATCGCTCTCTGAATGATGGCGGCTTTGCTTACGTCAAGCCTTTCTGCGGGCAGTTTACTGTCCATTTTGTAAAGGTCCGGTTTCATCATCAGTGCCTCAGCATACTGCCATTGCTTTCTTGTGACACAGAATTCCTCATTTCCTGAAGGGAACATTTCTCAAGGAAACAGGCACATTTGCTAAAGGAAAGTTTTGTTTCCAAACTTCATTCCTAGTGAAGTAAAAATCAATTTTAAGCTGCGTAAATGATACTTCTCAATGTCATTGTCAGAAATGATAATAAAGGTGGTTACTTATAAGTGATATGAACTGAAGGGACTGAAGACTAATGCACAATAGGTATGAAGTAAAAATTTTCATTGCATGAGATCATCACTATATTGCTCTGGCTCTTTTGTAGCCCATAATTTGTATGGGTAATTAGGCATTGACGTAATATGGAAGGGCCAATTGATAAGTAGTTTCAAACTTGCAGGCTGAGTATGAGAGCAGAGGTCTTCTGTGTCTTCAGTGGCCTTTTAGTTTCTGTTGGCTGTGAATGCACAGCATGGCGCTTCATCTGGGAGCTGAAGCTAGGTCACCAGTAAGAGGATACTGTGAATTTGTCTGTAGGCCTGCAATGACTTTTTAATGTTCAGTTGGTAGGGGACATGCCATCTTTTCCTAAAATGCTCACTTTAAATTGGTTTGCCAGCCCAGACAGATGACTGTGATTGTTGTGCACAGTCCTGCATAGCTGTATGAATTCCGAGGAACATCGTACCTTAACCTAGTATTTTCAGTTTATGTGTGATATGTAAGTTAAATTCACAGAAGAAAAACAATGCTGAAACTATGTGTTCCTTTTTTATCTGGAATCACCCTGGGGCACCTTCACTGGAAACCTATAGGAATCACCCTGGGGCACTTTCACTGGAAACCTATAGGAATCACCCCGGGGCACCTTCATTAGACCCTTACAGGAATTTCCCAGAGGCACCTTTACTGGAAGCCTATAGGAATCATCCCAGAACACCTCCCAGGGCACCATTAGAGCCCTATAGCAATCGCCTCAGGGCAACTTCATTAGAGTCATATAGGAATCGCCCTGGGACACCGTCATTAGAGTCATATAGGAATCCCCCCAGGACACCTTCATTAGAGCAATATAAGAATCGCCCTGGGGCACCTTCATTTGAGCAATATAGGAATTGCCCCGGAACACCTTCATTAGAGCCCTATAGGAATCGCCCTGGGGCACCTTCACTGGAAGCCTATAGGAATCACCCTGGGGCACCTTCATTAAACCCTTATAGGAATTTCCCTAGGGCACCTTTACTGGAAGCCTATAGAAGTCATCCCAGAACATCTCTCTTTAGAGCCCTATAGCAATCGCCTCGGGGATCCATCTTTCGAATCCTATAGCAATCGCCCCAGGACACCTTCACTTGGTACTATGGCTGCCACGATAATGAAACTTTAGCTGACAATTAATTTTCATGCAAATAATTGGGATTAACGATTTAATTGTCCTTTTCTGTTCATTTTATAACACTATCAGCTTAAACTTAGCCTTATCATAGTTTAATATTACATATACACCCTATGAAGGATATTGAAACATATAAATAAAAATTGCATTTACTTTTTAAGCTTTTAAAACAAAAATTGTAGAGGTCTTATATGACATTAACAATAAATAAGTGTCTCTTCCCGATCTATACCACCCGCCCGAATTTACCCAGAATTTTTATTAAACGGCGTACACAAAGAATCTAAAATCGGAATATCTGGCTGATATTCTGGGCTGGTGGGGATCGCTCACAAGCAGCCTGTAAAATGAACCAGAAGTAGTGAAAAGAACAGAATCGGGTCGGGTCATGAAAATGTGAAATGAAGTAGTACAAATTGGGTGGCATCGTAAAATTTGCCGTAAAGTGTAATGCTGCGGATGCGCAGACGTGTGAGGCACAAATAGAGCAGGTGGTATTCGTCGGTTTAGAAGCACAAGGAGATGACGTCATTAAACGAGTGCTAGTCAAACATTATATGGTACAAAACGATGTGGAAAAAGTGACCGAAATATGCCGGTTCTGTTTCACCCAGCTATTCTTATACAGATGAATGGAGACGATTCTAACGTCTATGCAAAAAATAATCGCGGTCGGTTCAAATAAACGTGATCAGGCAATAATGTAATAATTGTGACAGGCCTACTAGATACTCTCCAAACCTTGCTGTATGTTTACGTTCTTATAGATACTTTTATTGATCCCTGTAGGGAAATTGTCTTTATACCTCCTTCAACTTGCTCTTTGTAGAGTAAGCTGTCTGCGAAGGGCAGCCATTATTATCATGAAGATCTGGAGCCAAAACAGAAACCGCATCACACTCTTAGCGTCAAATAACCACAGTTAATGTTCTTGGTTCATTTTGACGTTTTACTGCTTGGACCCTCCAGGTCATTCTGAGCAAGAACAAAGCCAAATGAGGAGAAACCAGACATCCAGCAAGAATACAGCACATCCAGGCACCAGTCTGGGGCATTAACTGTAAGATGGGGGTAATGCAATTAGAATTATGCCTGAAGGAGAGTTGGCTAATCGCATAGCAGCACAGCATCCAAATAAAGCCATAAAATGCAGTAATAAACCATATAAAGAAAGAGAATATGAACCACTCATTTTAAATAAGCTAAATATATTGTAGTCCTTTGCCTGGCTTGAAAGAAATGATTTTTTAATTCAGCAATTATACCGGTAGCTAAAGAGACTGAGTATTCTAAGATTTCATGTCAGCATGAAATATCGCTCTAGGAACCGCGTGAAAAATCTGCTGAAAGAGACAAACAGTATGGCACATACTGTAGTATGGCACTTAGTACTCACTTAAGTGACTTTGATGGTATTCTATGAAAAAATGCTGTCCTAGAGAGGAAGATTTATAAATAGTGGTGTCCAAAACATGCTTACATAAGACCATGGTCAGCTGCATGATGGAACTGTTTAATCCATCATGGAACGTGATATGTAGAGGGTCCAGCTGAAAGTGCTTGTGGTCCTGCTGGTTCGTTGTGTGAAGCCTGGCTGCAGCCTTTTATGATTCAGCTGTCATTTAGAAAAAGAAAAATGACCCTTGGCTGTACATTCTAGTACAGCTCCACATTCGTTACATCATTAATCACCTCTCATATCTGGGCTTTCCTTCAGATGCTGCTTATGTTTTGACCTAACAGGGAAAGCCTGTGATTCTCAGTTGAGTGCAGTAAAATAGTTCTGGAAAACTGTGAGGAAATGTCCCCGTTTCAATGTGAAAATTCCCCCTGCAGCCCATGATCTCATCTCTCCAACTAATTTTTCACCTTGAGTTGGTTGGTTGCACAAGGTGGCACCGGCTTGCCCCCTCAGCCTGAACGTTCTGCATCAGCAGCTTAGCAATCAGGCGCTTGCGTGAGAACCACAGCCCAAGGCATGTCCCAGTAGTCCCAGTTCAGGCAGGTGGGTTGCCCTAAAATACCATTGTCTTTTGTCTAAACATTGTATAACACCTGCAGGTCATTCTTGCGCCATTACAGGATGCATATCTCCTTAGACACGGGAACTCATAAAAAATTAACTTTATTGTTAAAATGAAAATAAAAATGTCAGACTCTGACAGCTGTTGAGTGAAGAGTATTTGCTTGCTGATAAAATGTCACTAGCTGGGTTTCTTGGGAATTCCTAAACTCTATCGGCACAGTGATAAACACAGATCTCCTCTCTGCTAAACACCTCGCATTCCTGCTGTGGTACACAGTGGAAGCATTCCATTCAGAAGGCCAGACACTTATAAGCCGTAATGTTTACAGAGGCATAAGCTGAATCCTTTTAGTGTGTCTCTTCAGAGCAAGGAGAGAGAGACATTATGACAAATGATGCAAATAGCCAGGAAAATGAACCCCATAAAGTAAAGAGACTAAAGAGCAGGCAGGTGAAAAGCGGACAGGCAGGCGGCGAGATGGCGGGTGGAGAGTGGACAGGCAGGCAGAGAGTGGGTGGATGGAGAGTGGACACGCAGGCAGAGAGTCGGTGGGTGGAGAGTGGACAGGCAGGAGGAGAGTCGGTGGGTGGAGAGTGGACAGGCAGGCAGAGAGTGGGCAGGCAGAGGGAGAGTGGGCAGATAGGTGCAGAGCGGGCAGGCAGGTGGAGAGTGGGCAGGCAGTAATCCCGAGTATCGTGTGTATGCTTACCCATGTAATATGTGTAATCCTGACGTGGTCTAATGCTGTGTAATGACCTGTCATATGTCTAGTGTGTAACCTTCCCGTGGAGTGTTATAGTTGTTGCTTGTTGTGTGATTATGTTAAGGGTTAATATGAAGTGCAGCTGCGGTTGAAGCCTTCGCTCCTCCTTTTTGTGCTACCGCTAGGATGCCTTGGTGTGCCCTGACCCACACGTTGTTGATGTGCAAAATATGAAGAATGTTCACGAGACCAGGTTCACATATAAATTAATAGATCATTTCAGCCATTTTGGCATTAAGCCCATGTTATACCCATACTGGTCTGTGGTTCTTTCACTGTAGTTTATTGACATGGCTTGTTAGATAATTAAAGGAAACTCAGATGTATCTTACTCTGAAGTGTTTTACGATTCAACACTAGCAGGTGCAGACGCACAATTAGTCATAATGTGTGAAAGAATCATATTTGTAGTTCCCACAAAGATATTGACAGACATTTATGGGTGAATCGGCTATAATTCCTCTCAAACAGCAGTTACTGTACAGTGACCAGCAGGAACTTGTATCACTTGTAATTCTGCATTAGCATGTAAACCATAATATTATTTTCTGCTCCTCATATCAGTCTTGGAGGTTAGTTTGTGTTTAAAGGCTTCTGTTTATAAAACTTGCCCTAGGAATCTTTTTTTATATATAAATAAGCAATAAATTGTTTTATCTGGCGTTATCAGCTGATACATTTAGAGAAATTCAGACGTAAATTCACCGTTCCATTCTGTGAATGTTTCTTGTTATGTTGTTTTTATTGTAAACTTTCAGTTGCATAATGGAATAAAAGATTAAGTGACAAAAATTTAATCTTGAACAATGTTCTTTTTTTTTGGAGAATGGATGATGGGCCTTAATTATGGACAGTAATTAAATGCCTTAATTACATTTTCATGCTAATTAAATGTTCAGCTTCCCAAAATAAAGCAGGAGATTAGTGTCTGCTTATCACTTCAGAAATCAAAGGGATCTTCAGAATGCCAGTTGATACAGAAACTCTCTGGGAAAGACAATACAAAATGTCTGCCGTGAATCTTAAAATCATAACACTGCAACACTGCAATCCTGCCGTGAATCTTCATAACATTGCAACACTGCAATCCTGATCTTGTTGTATCTGTTCTTTCAATTAGATAGCAATTAAAGCTTGGGTTTTTCACCATGCATCCATTATTATGAGTTCATTTTTACTTCATTTATCCTTATTCTCTGAGTTAGCAACTTTTTTCAAGACTGCGGTTGTACCGTGTTTCAGGGGCAGGCTTGGCTCTGTCACTGTGTTTGGCGGTGCCGTTAAAGTCAGTGTGTCCAAGGAGTCTGACCCGCGGCAGAATGCGTGGCTGGGTAGAGATAGGCTACCCGGCAGGGATCTGCCAGATAGAAGACATTGCTGTGTCTGTCGCTCTGGCTTTTCACCCAGGTACGCTTCACCTGCTTGTTTTGGCAGTACACTTTTGGCAACATATGAAACATCTTCGTGTCTGCTTACGATTGTTAACATGTGCTTATATTACAAAAGATAAAAAATGAAAAATAAAAAATGCACAATATCACAATTTTGTAAAAATGCAGAAGTTTGGTTTTGATACTGAAAATTAACCTAGAATTAAAATATAAATTTGAGTTGGTAATTTCCTAAAGATGCGTTTGCTTACTAAGTTATAGTGCGAGTATTATACGTGTAACATACAGTATGTATGAGTGTGTAAATGATGTGTAATTCATTTCAAACCCATGGGGGAGATTCTGCTGCCCCGTAACAGTCAGAGATGTCACAGTACACAGTAAAGCTGTCGCATTGTCAGCCCCTGGGGCAATGGGAACATGTTAGTGTGTCGCATTCACCACAAGGGCTCTAAGTGAAGAGTGGCTTTAGAGTGGAAGAAAACGTCAGATTTTATTACTATTAGTATGGCGTCTTACTGATTCTATTGTATGCAACATATAATGTTATTAATGGTGAGATTATTGGCTCTTAATTCTACTAAGATGGCGGGTGATGGTATATATTTATGGGTGTTTGTCTTCCGTATCACAACTAGGGTGAAGAAATTCTAATAAGATTTTGTACTGTGAAATTTATGCTGCATTTTTGCTATTTTTATGGCTGCTGTTACACACAGATCTATGCCCAGAATGACCTCCCTGAGAGTCAGCCTGCTTTAAAAGGTACAGCCTTCCGTTTGTAGCATATTATAGTCGATGTGCATTAAAAAAAAAAACACTTGCCTAGGGACAAGGATAATTAATATTCAGTAATCCCAAAGCGCTCCTAACTGATTATGTCTGATAGCCGCACAGAGCTCTGTTGCTGTAAAATAAGCAAACGGTGAAATTGGGCAGTGACTGCAGAATTAGCTTTTCCCTGCTTCATTTATTACTATCAAGCTTGGTTTGCCGGCTGGATTCTCGTTTCTGTTCAGGAAATCTAGAAAACAAAAGCGAATTACCCATCGCCACATCCTAAAGTCTTGGGATCCGTCATCTGTAGCGATCAGCTGCTAGCACCTTTGCAGGTGTAGAGCCACGTCCCGGACTGGGCAGCACAAACCCCAAGCTGCTCCATCCACTTGCATCTTCCAAGCTTCAAGGGCTCCTCTGCTCACTGGGTTGAGGATGAGCTGCTTTGTCTTTTGGCCCAGCACTGACGCATGGTGGTGTGGAGGGTGTGGCTCGCCGTGGAGCTAAAGCAATGGGTGGGGCGTGCAGACAGTGTGCGGACCTAGAGTGTGGGCCCAATGTGCAGGCATGGTGTGCAGGTCCGGTGTGCTGCTGTAGTGTGCCAGTGCAGTGTGTGGGCCTGATGTGTCAGCGCATCATGTGGGCCCGGTGTGTGGCTATGGCTTGTAAGCGCAGTGTGCGGGGCTGGTATGAGGGCTTGATGTGCCGGTGCAGTGTACAGGCCCAGTGTGCGGCCGCGGTGTGTGGATGTGGCATGCAGGCCCAGTGTGCGGGCCCGGTGTGTCGATGCAGCATGCCAGCGCAGTGTGTGGGCCCAGTGTGTGGAAGCGTTGTGCCGGTCCAGTGTGTGGGCCCAGTGTGTAGAAGCGTTGTGCCGGTCCAGTGTGTGGGCCCAGTGTGTAGAAGCGTTGTGCCGGTCCAGTGTGTGGGCCCAGTGTGCGGCCACGATGTTTGGCCACTCTACAGCAAACGCCCACTGTGAAGCACTGACCTGCCGATCCAGCTACCCGGATAATCAGCCCGCCGCCCCTAACATTGGGAGCGCAGTTAGAGGTGTGCCAGGCCTCTCTGCTCATCTTCACTTGTTTTTTTCTGCCTTCTTGTGTTCCGTTTCCACAGAAGGAGGCTTTGTGTGCTGGCCTACCATGCAGCACATGTTAGGTGTTTGTCGAGAATAAACACCATGACTCAGCCTTTATGTCCAGCAAGCACCTTCCCTGAACATGACCAAGCTGTCACTATGCTGCTACTTCAAAATCACGTCAAACCTTCTAAAAAAAAAATATGTTTCTCATAGTACTTCACCATTTTCCCCTTTGTGACTGAAACTGCATGTCAGAAACCAGCAGTAAATTACTTATTTAACACTGAAACTTGAAGTATTCATTTTAAACTGTTTGACAACAATTTGTTTGCTGGAAGCTGAACATACATTACACTTGTATTTTTTTTTTCTATTCTGAGAAATATAAGGTTATATTTATTTAAATCAGGTCATCTTACTGAACACCATTCTGGTAAATCAGCCCCCCATGACGTACCCACCCTGTGGGTTCTCCTGTCTGATTGCATTTGATCTGCGTTCTCAGATAGCTGACCAGCTGCCCTGCATTTCGCTGACGAAGTCACTGTCTTCCGCCTGAAGATGGAAACGTTGGAGTCGGAGCTGACCTGCCCAATCTGCCTGGAGCTCTTCGAGGACCCTCTGCTGCTGCCCTGTGCTCACAGCCTGTGTTTCAGCTGCGCCCACCGCATCCTGGCCTCCCACTGCACCTCCAGCGAGCCAGTGGAGTCCGTCCACGCCTTCCAGTGCCCCACCTGCCGGTATGTCATCACCCTCAACCAGAAGGGCCTCGAGGGACTGAAACGCAACGTCACCCTGCAGAACATCATCGACCGCTTCCAGAAGGCCTCCGTGAGTGGGCCCAATTCCCCCAGCGAGACACGGCGTGAGCGCGTCTTCGAGGACACCACCATGACGTCGCCCGGCGAGACGGTGCAGTGCCAGTTCTGCGAGCAGGACCCACCGCAGGACGCAGTCAAGACCTGCGTCACCTGCGAGGTGTCCTACTGCGAAGAGTGCCTGAAGGCCACACACCCCAACAAGAAGCCATTCACCAGCCACCGGTTGATCGAACCCATGCCCGACTCACACTTGCGCGGCCTTCTGTGCCTCGAGCACGGGGATGAGAAAGTCAACATGTACTGCGTCACCGATGAGCAGCTCATCTGCGCCCTGTGCAAGCTGGTGGGGCGGCACCGCGACCATCAAGTGGCAGCACTCAGCGAGCGATACGAGAAGCTGAAGGTACAGTGATTGCTGTGATTACTGTCCTGTGGTCATGTGATTGACTGTTAGTGGAAGAATCTGTATGTCCAAAACAGTTCAAATATACCACTTGGTGCTTTTCCAGTAAATATTTAGTGATGAACGGTACCAGTGAAAAGTCTCGATGCACCTACTGAAAATTATTTGTTTTTCAACAAGATAACGACCCTAAGCTATCTTGAGGGTATGTAGTATAATGCTACTGTAACAGATGGCCTGGCCAACACAATCCCCCAACCTAAACTTTATATAGAGCAGGTTTGGGATGAGCTGGGCCGAAGAGTATGAGCAAGGTAGCCAACTTGTGCCCAGAAATTGAGGAAACTCCTTCAGGACTGTCGGAGAAGCATTCCAGGTGGCTACATCTGGAAGCTGGATGAAATAACGCCAAGAGTCTGCAATGCTGTTATTAAAGCAAAGGGTATTTTTTAAAATCTGAGAAAAATTTTAGATGTTGCACACTACTCTTAGTCGTTGCAATAAGTTGTTGCCTCAAGGCCTTTTACTATAAGGTGAATAACACAGCTGAAATAGTGATATGCATTAAAAGCAGGTGCGTCCAGATGTTCGAGAGGTACTGAAACGATAATAATAATAATAATAAAAATAATAATAATAGTAGTAGTAGTAGCCATATAAGTATTATTACTACTTACAAAGGCTGCATTAATCAGTAGGTAAGATCATAGAGAATATACAGTATAATAAGAATAAATTGCTGTTTGGAAAAGGACTGGAAAACCTTAGATTTAGAAAGCATAAACATGCATAATTATAACGGCTTGTGGTCTACTGTGTGGCTCTGCAGAACTTCTTTCTAAAAGTTGCACTTTGCATTTTGCGGGCTGACACTTGGGTTTGCTTATAGAGCACAGTTACGGTGTCGGCGTAGTAAATATGCCATGACATACTTGACACTTATGTAAAGTATTAGTATATGGCTCCAATTATCAGCCTTACGTGCCTCGCTGACGAGCAGTTAATGACTCTTGGGGCTAGCGCTTTTATACTAAGCGGCACTAAGCGCACGCCCATAATCACTTGTAATTAATTGAGCTTTGTATGGGTTTTGAATGTAGTCAGTGACGGCAATGGGGAAAAAAGGTCAAGAATTTGATTCACTTTAACCACGAACGAAGCCCTGTCAAAGCAAACCACATCCATGGCTCTGGGTATGTGTCGTGACGAGAAGCCCCGTTATGACAGAAGCGAGCAGAGAATCCCGTACCTGCTGGGCGGCCGGGCCGTTTATCCAGGGCTGATCTGACTCAGGAGTGAATCTGCACAGTGGACGGATGGATTTCATAGGCTATTCCGCAGCTTTTACAAATACCCTGTCATTCGAGGTCCAGCCGCACGATTACAAATCTAACATGAACAGCTGTGTAGAGTTTAGAGAATTACACATAATCTGCAGAGGAACATCGCTGGATATCAGCTGCACAGAACTGTGTCACTTTAATATTTACTGTAAATATTACTTATTGGCTTCCGTAGTAAATGTAGTAAAGGTGCATTTCCAATTAGTCCTCTCACTTATTTTAGATTTGTGCAATTTCACAAACAGATGCACCCTAGCTAAGTCATGCATGAATACAGTAATGCCCGCTTTTGAATTTTAAGGAAATAATCACTTTTGCAGAGCTTTTTGACAAAAAAATGCTTTCTTTAAATCACTAGAGCAAAGGTGCTGACCTTAGGGAAAAACTCACAGACAAGACAAGTTTTTTATGGCTCACTGTGAATATTTCACACGTATTTCAGCAAGAAATATGAACGTAATTTCTAAAACATGTTGCTCTTGACTAAAGAATGTCTCTGCCTCCATATTTGAACTCATCTCTGACTTCTCCTGTTTGGTCTGAAGTCCTCCTGTTCACTAACACTCACGGGGTATGTTTGCTGCTATTGTTTTCCTAATGAAAAATTCTACAGCTTTTACTAGAATAAGATTGAATCTATAATTAAATTGATTCCTAAATTTCTACATAAATCGATTTTTACCTTTAAATAGTATCTTAATCTATACTGCAGGAAGGCAAATGTTGTGTCGGTTCAGATATTGAAGCATGACCTTCCAGGACCAGTATTAAAGTTAACAGGCTGTGCGAGGTCCTACCTATTGACTTACCAGTGTTGTCATAGTTACAGAGAAGAGCTCGGGATGTCTCGTCCTCCCAGTTAAAAGGCTTTAGTTGGTGATATTAGTAGGATCACAGTGACTGGCTCAAACACCTTCTCTGCTTATAGCGTGTCAGAAGCAAAGAGGGATGAGTGGGCGAGATATGCATCCTGCCCAAGTGGTCCAGCAACCATGTGGACTCGGGCCAGTACTCCATCCACAGTGGCCCAGCTATGCATTGGCTGACAGCAGAACATATGGATACTAATGAGAGTGCAAGAGGCTTCGCTCTGCATTCAGCTGGGCTCTCACCTTTGGTATCCTGTGCTTATAAGATGCAAGATTTTTCAGCCCTGTTTAACTCGGGTCAGAGTTTATTAGGCATAATAAGATGTCAGATTCACAAAAATGTTGTCCTGAAGGCTAAGCTCAGTCCTGGAAAAGACTAAATTTACTACACCACTGTCATTCTCTATTTAATACATCATCAGTATGTTTAACAGCTTGTCTATAAAAAAAAAACAAATAATGTGTTATTTTGTAACACCTACAGGTCCATGGGACAGAGTGTGTGTGTGTGTAAGATGTGTCCATAGTCTTTTTTCCCTTTTTGCTATACACACAACAAGCATTTTTTACAACTTCATCTGCTTAAAAACTGGCAGAGCATGTTGCTTATTATCTATTTTCATGTTTTTTTTTTAAATTTTATTATCATGTGTCTTTATCAGTCTGTTATTGGAATAGAATAGTAACATTTCATTCATTCCCATTGGGAGAACTGTGTTTTCACCTCCCCCGTCCTGCTCTCCATGAGACACACAGATTCATATACAGGTGAGCAAAGCTTTTGGGGTGACAGTGCAGGGTCAGCCAGTGTGTAGCACCCTGGAGATGGGGGTTAAGGGCCTCGCTTAAGGGCCCAAAAGTTGTGTCACTCTACTGGCCATGCCATTTTAACTTGTGATCTTTCTGATCGTTGGCACAGATTTCCAACCTGCTCAGCCACATACTTCCCCCAAAATATGCTACACTTAATGAATTTGCGTGTCACTCTTGCAGAGGGGGCCGCGCTTGTCTTTGCTGTGTTCTTCCAGTGTTAGTATAAGTGCATTTGCCTTAATATGAATATGAATGTAATGACTTCAGTTCACTAAACATTCATTTAGTTTGTTCTGATTTGTAAATCAGACATTCCCTGAGCTGCAATTTATTCTGAAAGACATTTCTGATACTTTAGTTAAACCCACCGTTTTACTTATGAAGTGAAACTTTTAGCATTTTATGGAACTTCTGTATAATTAATGAAATGACATGGAGATTCAGGCTACTCTCAGAAGAAGAGCCTGCATGCAAAATGAATAGCACTTAACATACTCCATTTCATATTTTTAACTCTGCTTAGGTACAGTGTGTGCCATGACTTTTTTGTCCTGCCAAGCGGCGGCATGTCATTACCCTATTTGGGTATGGAAGCCAGAGGAAATGGTCAGCAGAGGAGGTTTTAGGAACCAAAAGTAGCAATTATCCATTTGGATGCATTCTTTAGATCAGACCTCATCTGACTGCCTGAGATTTAACCGTACACTCTGACAAACATCACAATTTTGGAATCTTGGAAGCTACATTGTAACCCTTCAAAGAACATGAACACTGTACATTTGTCGATAGCATGTGGTTTTATATAAGCTACATTTTTGCACATGTTTATTTAGTAGGAAGTGTGATAAAAACTCCACAGGAGTCGATCATCAGCCCTGTGCACACGGGTGGCTGACTGCCCAAATCCCAGCTGGCCCTGGCTGGACTAACTGGCTTTGCTGGGCTTTCAAAGGACCAGCTGAGTCAACCCACAATGGTCTTAAGTGAGATCAGTAGATCCTGGGAGGAGCTGCAGAACATGTGGCATTCTTGGGATTAGTGTGTAGAGCACTTGTTTGAATTCTCAGGCTGTTTTGGGTTGCCTTTTTCTTTGTATTTCGTATTTTTTTTTTTGGGGGGGGGGATTAAGCTGCTTGCTTGAATATACCCTGCTAACCAGTGCCTCTGCCCTGATCTTACGAAACTTATTAAGAAACACACAGACAACTATGTATGTTAATTTAAAAATGTTGGAATTACAGTAACATTTAATGATAATACATGGTGACTATATGGCTACTAAGTTATGACTCATGAATGTCTCTGCAGTTACATGACTATCATAAAGCTTGGAAATATGCCATGATATTTTTATATTTTAAATTATGGAGCCATACCACAGATTTCTGCTGTGTTGTATCTTTTGTTGACTTTATGCATTCATATCAATCTTGTGTTTTTGAGTATTAAGATCAGTTCTGTTTGTTTTACATAAAAATTCGCCTGCATTTCATTTTTTTCTCAAGAAACATTTTGCACGTCATTTGAAATTTGTATAAGGAGAGGAGATTGGCTGACATCCAGACACAAGCCGTTTTCTTTCCACGTCATAAATGAATGTGTTACGCAGCTGCTGTTGTACATTCCCGCAGTAATAGTAATTAGAAATGTTCCTGTATAATCTTACCTGTCATCTCTATTTAATTTGATGCACTGCCGCAAACTGTAGCACTTTAAAGGAGATAATTTACTAGTGATATTTACTAGTAGGCCTATGGCATTTCATACGAAAACCGCTTTGAAATTCTGGAACATATGCATGTTATTAGTGGTTTCTAGAATTACAAAATTTGAATCTATTTTTAGTGTTTTTTCCCTTTTCATTAATTTAACATCTGCCATATGGGTTAGGAAGTTTGACTTGAAATGTATTCGCTGATAAATTACACATATATTCCATAAGTAATAAAGTTGCAATATCACATAAGTAAATAGAAAGGGATTGATAAAAAACTGCTGGAATTGTCACGATGGACCACAGGGACAGATCGACGGTCCAATGAGCGGCTGTCAGACACCAGGCTAAACTGAACTAAAAAGACAGTAGAAACAAATAGGGACCAAAACAAAGGCAGGTAGGACATTAAGGATAAATAAGAACTGACACCCAAGGAAACACCGGGGAAATAGTGTCATAGAGCACATAGACTCCCTGGTGTATGGCAGCCCGCTGAGAAGAGAAGGACATCTATCCAAGGTGATTATTTTCGTTTAACCGCGCACCTCGAAGTGAGTTATCATGCTTTTACCACGGCTAACAAATGAAAAAATAAAATAGAACAACAACAGGGTTCCGACACTACATGCTGGTCACGGTTAATCTTTCAGAAGAAGATTATTTCATTAAGCTTTGAGAATAGTACGTTGGTCAGGCCATTCACTGGAAGCAAGTCCCTTAAGTTACCATAGAAACAATCAACAGACTAGCACTTATATTTTAAAAACCAAGGAAAGTTATGCTGATAGGAATGACTGCGTATTTATCTGTGGGGTAATGGTTGACCGTACCCCTGCCCTACTGAATGCCAAACCTGGAGATTGATGACTGGGCGGCTTTAACTTCGTTGACATCCCCTAGTCCTGAGAGCTGGCTTGCAGGATGAGACCTCTAGACCTCCATGATCAGGTGGGGGCTGAGGATGTGGACGGCTGAACCCAGGAGAATTCCTCAAGAACATAAATCTTCCTCTCGACAAGACCCTGCAGCAGACACTCCCTAAGCATGGCTGTCAGTTTAGTGAGGGCTGAACTGATTGTTTGTCCATGCGATGACTGGTTCTTCTGTTACACTCATGACTGGTAATGCCCCGAGTGACAACACGGTGGACAAATGGAGATACTGGGGAGTCAATTCTGGAATTCCGGAGTCAAAACTTGGGAATCAGGATTCTACCTCTAAGCAGGCAGTCAGCTTTACTTGATACTTTTCTTGTAAAGTCCACAGCTTATTTAGCTGGAAAGACTTCCAGGTTTAAAGTATGTCTGTGACAGTCACAGTACTATTCACACGTCAGCCCAGTTGCCCCTGCTGGGCTGGGTGGGTCATGACATTTCTCTGCATTTGTATGTGTGTGAGACAGAGAGTTGGAAAGTTTATGACTTATTAAAAAAACACCTCTCCAAGTATAAAAAAGTACCAGTATCAGCACAATGCCTAGAGAAAAGCAGTAACACTGTACTCCCATTGCAGTGAGCAGTACTGCAGTGCTGCAGTGAGCAGTGCGGCTACACACTGTAAAATTTTTCTGCAGCCGTATCATTATGCTCCAGGGAAATTAAAGGTACCGACCTGGCTTCTCAGGTCGAGGATGCAGCCGGCATTTATTATCATATTTTCAATTAAAAAATAATTAATGCATAAAAAAGCCCTAATCACGTATCTAGCTGCAAGGATACAATCAGCATTTTAAATAAATTTGTGTAAACAGATGCTCTGTTTTAAAAAATGACATGAGCAGTTCTTTTGATGTTGTTTTTGAGCTTGCTACTGGGACATACATCATTATTACTGTATATACATACACGCGCACACACACACTCTATTTGGATATACAGTAGAAAATGAATAGTTCATTCTTGCCTTTTTATAGTTTGCTCCAGAATAATAAGACCCATACATGCAGCATGTCAATGAACATTTAATAGTGTATACACTTTTAACAGGCAGAGCAGTTTTTGCTGAATTTTTCACTGTATTAAAAATGCTGCTTGTAGATTCTACTCCTCATCTCAGTTATAGCGGGGTCTGAGTTGCTCCTCCAGCTTTGTGTAACTGGCAGCTGCCTGGAGATCTCCGCAGGCTGTAAGGAGAAGGTGTGACAGGCGTGATCAGAGGGCCTGACACACAAAGCGAGTGGATAAACCAAAGCAGAGAGCACCCTCTCTTCAAATCTAGGTGCTTTGAAATATCTAGCATGGATATTGCTCATTGTGAGTCCTCACATGTTAATTGGCAGCCTGTGCTGCTGCTGTTTCCAATGTGCAGCATTTTATGGTGTGTGTGTGTGTGTGTGTGTGTGTATGTGTATGTGTGTGTTATATATATAAACGCAACACGGCGAACTGTCAAGAACTACAGAGGGAAAATGAAAAACTTTAATTTTGTGTCTTTTGCAATTCTGTTTCAGATTTGAGCTCCTGAGTATGTTGATCCACAGTTCCTAGTTTTTCAGTGCCTTAAGGATTTCTTGTCATATGTCACTCAGCCGGGTGTTTTACACCAATGTCTAAATAACATTCAGGTTTCCGGGATATGTATGCTAATGTGGAATGCATAAGCACATAAATCACACAAGGCAGTATTTATATCTTTGAAGAGCATAAATGCAAAATAACATTTCCCCCCATTTCTTGCAAGAAATCCGTTTGCTTGCAAAAATGGGTGATTCCATTAGTTGATGTTTTGCAGCATGTTGAATGGTTGATTCCCAAAGCCTGCTGTAGCGAGGCTTCCCGCTGCCCCGCCCCATAGCAACCTTTCTATGTCCCGCCCCCTGCCCCGCCCCTTAGCAACCTATCACTGCCATGCCCCCTCTGCCTTGCCTCTTACCCACCCATAGTCCTCTGTATACCTCCCTCTGACACACTGTACGAGCTCACGTCAGCTCTGACTTGAATAAACGATTCCCCAAGAGCGGCAGGACGATGGCACTTTCTTTCTACACAAGGCCGACTAAATCAGGCCCCTTCCTTTGTTGGCATGTGAAAAGCTTTGGGCCCAAAAGGGATTTTCACCTTGGTCCTGGGCCCAGAGGCCCTTGCAAACCCAATTAAGCTCATGCCAGCTGTGCCGGATGCTTTTCTGCCGTGTGCTTTCCTCCGCCCGCTTTACATCGCATTAGATGCTGATAGCCACCACAGACATATACCATGTCACTTTACTGCGATTTACAGTCGGAGTGTCACTGATACCAAGGCTCATTATTTATCACAGATATTTATTTGCTTGTTTGATTGCTCCTACATGCCACTAATGTGCCTTGCCGCTTCCATCACTGCCCATTCGAAATATCCCATCATTGTTTACTTTTAAATTCTGTGTCAGTATTGTTATTGTTTTATTTATTTGCTTGTTTGTTTGTTGCACTTGTCCTGTCTATCTCTGTACTTCGCGTATAGCACTGCGCCCTGGGGAGTGTTATTCCGTGTCCCCATATGCAGTATACTGAGTATGGTTATTGTGACAATAAAGTCTCACTTGACCGAATTGACTTAATTTATATACTAAAATGATAAACTTTTAACATGTCAGTGAGCAGGACATGTTTACCTGATTTGCATTTATTGACTAGTAATAACCTAAACGACCTTACATGTATGTGTTTTTTTTTGGG
Organism: Hyperopisus bebe; assembly: GCA_026777045.1. Taxonomy (NCBI): domain Eukaryota; kingdom Metazoa; phylum Chordata; class Actinopteri; order Osteoglossiformes; family Mormyridae; genus Hyperopisus; species Hyperopisus bebe. The sequence goes on along the minus strand of JAODJW010000035.1, from coordinate 25,461,894 downwards.
GGGGTCTTCCTGTCCATAATGGTTCTGGAGAAGACCTGCAAGGGTGGGGGGGGGGCTACGTAGCATTTAATGACTGATGCATCTACATAACTTTCATCAATACAGCTTCAGTAAACTCAAAGCATGTATATTCTAATTAAAGCTTGTGTGGTTTAATATCTTTACACTAGATATATACTGTTAGTATTAGTGAAGGAGTTTAAGTTACTTGTTTTAAAATGTTACATTGTTGGTGCACATGCTAAATGGTGTATAAAATTAATAGTTCTGTTATTGATTGCAACATTTTCATTGGATAGGCAGAAAGCCTTGTGATGGGTTGTTGATTATGCTGGATACAGTTTAGTTTGAGGTGTTGAGGTGTCTGCAGAAAGCTGAGCGGAGTAGCTAGGATGTAGGAAGAGGCCTCAGTTGGATGGGGAGATCCGTAAATGAGTTGTGACAAGCCGTCAGAGAGGCGGGAGATGTCAGTTTCTCTTTGTCTTTCTTCTCCTTTGAAGTTGACGGGTATGATTGCAGGGTGTATAATTCTTCATGATTTCTATGCATAAAACTAAAGAGCTTTGAAAGTAGCTTCTCATGTCTCTGCTCTCTGCGCAGCAAGCACTGGACTCCAACCTCAGCAGTTTAATCAAGAGGAACAATGAACTTGAAAATCTCATGGGCAAGTTAATCCAAACGTGCCAGAATGTGGAGGTAAGAAGATTGCAGCTTATTATCTCTGCTGTTTGTGCCCGGTGTCTGTAATTGTGAATGTGAGCCTTAAATATACCTTTAGGAAGTTTAAATGAAAATGCATCTCATGCAGTTAGGCAAACTGTTTTATAGTTGTTTACTATTGAGAATTCAGGTTTATATTTTCCAGCCATAGGGAGCTGTCATTCAAAGTAAGCAGAAATAGGAGACTAATTTGGGCCAGCACTTGTAGTGATAATATTTAAAAAGCAGGTTGACGGTGATGCTCATTCTTGCCTGCGGGCTGTTCTTCTGTATGGCTCAGGGTATGTGTGTGTGCGTGCGTATCAGTATTTGTGAAAGTCCCACACACCAGCAGGCCAATCTCTTCCCAATGTCCCAGCACTGAAAAATCTGATCCACCTGATCAGGAAACTGTGCTCACGCTGCACCCTGCAGAGCTGGAAAGCCTGTCTTCCCACACCACCAAGTAACTGCTGTCACATATCAGTAGGTGGCTAGTTTAACTTGGAGTGTTTGCTCAGTTATTACCCAAGAATCCTTATGCGACACGTGATTCAGATATCATTTGGACATCAATGTTCAGATATCATTTGGACGCCGTTGTGTGTGCAGGTTTTTGGGATAACCTGTAGGTCAGCTGTTCAAACCCAGGTGTGAGAACTCTTCAGCCAATCAGTCCTCTAATTAGTAATCTAATTAGGGAGCTGTAGCGAAAACCTGCATACACACCGGCCCTTTGCGGATTAGATTGGCCACCCCTGCTTTAAATCATGTAGCTCCTACTCACTTAACCAGATTCCACATTTTAGATGAATGGCCAATAAGGCAATTGCTTTCTCCACCAGGTAAATGCTTCAAGGCAGGAGAGCAAGCTGATTGAAGAATGTGATGTTCTGATTGACGTCATTCAGCAGAGACGGCAAATAATCGGGGCAAAAATCAAAGAAGGCAAGGTACTGTAGTAATACTGGAGCATGGCTTTCCATTTCATATTGAAATGAGGTAATTGCACATTGTAAGTAAAATAAATAGATTTCTGTGAGCAAAAGAAATAAATCACCCAAAGGTTTGACTAAAAACACATGTAAGATTATTTTAGTAGAAACTGATGAACTTACTGAATTATCTTATCTACTTATTTAACATTATGTGGAAACTGCTAAGTGGGATTTGTGTATTTGTTTGCCTATTTGAGGTTAGAGAATGTTGATTGGATAAAAAAGGAAAGGGGAAAACAGGAAACAGGAAACAGGAAGTTCATTGGCCTTGTATGACAAGCCATGTGGGCGTTCCAGTAAATGGTGAAAGAAGAAATCTGCCTGCATCCCGTGCCGAAATACACAGCCCACACACCCTTCTGTGAACCCACCACATATACGTGCTGTGTACTTTCATTGGGGTGTTGGCCTAAATGTTAAAAATCAGATTGCCCCCCAGACAAACATCACATACACCAAGTATCTGAATAAACATACAGTAAATGCCAAAAGTTTGGACACACCTTCTCATTCAATTGAATGAGAAGGTGTGTCCAACCTTTTGGCCTGTACTGTACATTAATTTACTTATAAGCAACTGTAAAGCACTGGAACAGCAGAAGGAAATACTAGACTTCTTTTGTGACTGTCAATCTCCAGAAATAGTGAAACAACCTCAATAGAGATTACTCGGCTAGTTGGCATCACTAGCAGATTGAAAATGGTACAGTCTTACTTTTATGTGTATCATGTCCACTGAGATTTGTATGCCTTTGTGAATCTGTGCTGACATCCCATATATCAGATCTCATATTAAGCTATAAATCATATACCAGTGAAATTTAAATTCCTATTTTGATGTCAGCTGCGCTCAGTCTTTTGGTCCTTGACTTCTAATGTCTGGGATCGTTAAAATGCAACTGTGTCAGTGTACTAATGCTCCAGTTCAAATTTGTAACCTCATTTCATCACTTTGACAGCACTGCTCTCGGTTAGGTCAGACAGAAAATAACGAGATTTGCCTAATGTTGTAATATGCATGAGAAACCTGAATATTTACGCCAGTTTTTTCCCCCTGCTATTTGTGGATCACGCTTAGGGTAGACGGATCAGTCTGACTAGCTGACTTTACCCCAAGGCCAAGTGCCTTTGACGTCCATTTAGGGGAAGTTGAATAAATGTTTACGGACAGATTGTAGCCAATATATCTCGGTAGGTGAACGGGCATTTGAAGAGCAACTATTCTTGAAAATGACAGGCCTTCTCTGCACCAGGAAAAATAACCTGGGCTACTTTGGATTAGCATATGGACGCCTGGCTACTGGAAGACCTTGTTTTTCAGTTTCAGTTACAGACATGCTAATGCTTTGTTTGCAATGAAGGTAAAACATATTAAGAGCAATGGGAAGACGAGTACTGAACATAGGAACTTCATTACATTTACCACTTCTTTTTGTACATATTACTTATCCAAACTTGTCCAATTTCTAATTTTTATTATTTATTACATTAAAAAATGCATTACTCATAATAATAATAATAATAATAATTATTATTATTATTATTATTATTATTATTATTATTGTTGTTATTATTATTATTATTATTTACCGAATGAGACCGTTTCCAGCATAAGCCACACTATGGAAACCATTTCCAAAAGCGTGTGGATTAACCATCGTTAGTCTCCTTTAACACCCTGCAGTAGCGTACAGGATGGGGTCCACTTTCATTCCTCTCTAGGACGTTGTCATCCGTTTGTATTCCCCGATGTGATGAAAGTTATCCAAGGGCTTTGCATTTTGTATGCGTGCTACGCATCTAATTCCTAAAAACCTTTCCCCCACTGGTACTCTTTAGAAACAGTTCTGTCATTTATCCGCTGATGGATTCTGTAATTTCACATTATTATGTATGTGATGTGCTGTGTATGACAGCCTATAAATGAGTTTAGATGAGGAGACAGCAAGTGCCTTTATTCTGTCATCGTCCGAGTTAATGTCAGCCATGCCATTGTTCTATAGTCACCGTTAGGAATTAGTGGATGGCGTGAGATTTATGAGTTGGCCAGTTTGTCTGGAAACATGAGGCGGTGACTCCGCCCCCCCCAAAGACACGCCGTTAATTTATATTGCTTTTGAATTCACTGTATTAAATAAGAAAATGTTACATTTGATCTGAATATAAATCTGCTCTCTTTTAAAATGTAAATCCTGCATCAGGCCTGCAGCTTCCACTCCTTCGCAGTGGTAGCGGGGTCACCCTGCCAGCCCAGTCACTACCTCCCAGTCACCATCTCCCAGTGACTGCGGTCTGTGGGTGGGGGCTGCTCACAGAGCTCAGGCCTTACAATTGTAGTTCGAAGTGTCAGCTGCCAGAACAATAGCTCATTTATAAATGTCTAGTCATTTTATAAGTGGTATTTCTTTCATTTAATCAACAATATGGACTGCAATACTCTAAATACATGAACTTGTTAAATATTTGGATATTGATTATATTTCTGTTGCCAGAAGTCATGAGAAGTATCTTCAGTGCTTATGCTTCCAGCCTGTGAATTTAATTATCCTTGCAGATGAAATCCACTCTGACGTTTGCATCCCGATTCTGTCAGGTGGCAAGGCTGCGCAAACTGGCACAGCAGATCGCCGGCTGCAAGCAGTGCATCGAGAGATCCTCCTCGCTCATTGCTCAGGCAGACCAGACCCTCAAAGAGACTGACCACGCCCGCTTCCTGCAGACAGCCAGAAACATCTCTGAGAGGTAATCTATGGGCCTTCTGAGTTCATGATGAACCTAAAAATACACAGATTGAGCAGGCAGATGAACATAGCGGTTACAGTGTAAGCTTAATGTTTTGCATCAATTCAAAGAAAGAAAATGCTGAGTTCTGTTTAACAAACTGTTAAATATAACTAAATGGTTTTTGAAAGGTTTTAAATGAATCAGCAGATTAAGTAAGATGTTCTGTAAGAAACAAATATCAAGTATATCATTTAAATATCAAGATATCGAGTGTATCATTTGGAAATGGGGTGAGTTCAACTGACAGGTATAAATGTATCTGTATTTCAGGGTATCCGTGGCAATAACGTCATCTCAGGTTCTGATACCAGAAATTAACCTGAATGACACGTTTGATACATTTGCGTTGGACTTTTCCCGGGAGAAGAAGATGCTGGAGTGTCTGGACTACCTTACAGGTAACGAAGTATCACTACCCCTTTGAAAATGAAAGGTCCAGCACGGAATGTGGGGGGTTTACCCAATGTGGTAATGTGAAAATAACTGACCAAATTAAAGTTTTGTGTCATGTTTTCCATTGCAGCTCCGAATCCTCCTGGAATCCGGGAGGAGCTTTGCACTGCATCGTATGACACCATCACTGTCCACTGGACGTCGGACGACGAGTTCAGCGTGGTCTCCTATGAGCTTCAGTATGCCATTTTCACAGGACAGGCCAACATCATTAGTAAGTACACAGGCTAGCTTCTAACAAGGCATAAGTTACATACTATTCACATTTGTTCTGAACATCTATTGACAAACATTAGCTCAGTAACAAAATTGCTGAATTCTTGTTTATTGCTTATTTATTTTTTTAATTAAAAAACAAATATTCTAGCATTAAAGTTGGGAATGTTACCCGTTTCTTTATTGTGGCACAAGATAAATGACGTCACATTGCAGGCTGCCCTCAGCAGATTGTACTTTTACATGTGATTAGCACAGACTAATCATACTTTCTTGAGTAAGTAGAAGGTTGGCGTTAGCCTAAGTTTAGTGTCATATGTGCATTACATATTATTGTTTACCTTTGGTGAGCTACCAGGAACAGTACTAATAATAGGTTTTCGGAGTGGCTCAGGCAGTTGGGTTTGTGGATGGCGGAGACCACGTAAGATTGTTCTGGCGTCATGGTGATTTATTATATGAGGTAGAAGTGGCCTGCTCATGTTTAGAAGCCTTGAGAAACTCGTGTGCGATACAAAAAACAGACCTAAGGGTACAGAAATGGGAAAAAGAGCAAGATAGGTGATACAGACCAGTATCTAGACCAGGCAATACACACCAGTCTTCCAGGGTCCTGAGACCTGAAGCTTCAGTCAGGATAACAGGGTTGCAGACTGGGGCAATCAGTCGCCACACGAGAACTGGTCACATGACAAACACTAACCCCCCACTTTTTCTTGTTATTGATCTAATTTTTGTTTACCACTGCCATACAAATGTTACCTCAGCATGTAAGCATGGTAAGTAAGCAATAGGCAGTAATTTACATACATACTCATATACGTATGAGTGATTACATAGATACTTAGATGAAAAAAAGCTCACAGATGACACTGTGAAGGGATATCCTTATAATTTATGTGAAAATTAAACATTTAATGACCTTATCCCTGCTTTTATACCCCGTCAAGGAGGTCTTTCTGACATTTTGAAACTATGCATTATGCTGAATACCACTCTAAGCATAGGAATTTTTTATGGGTGCAATTTATTGACCATTATCTTAATTTCACCACTCTAACTAAATTGCAAGGTGTACATGATAACAATGACTAATGTGAATGTATGTAAGGCACTCAGATACTGCCTCTGTCACCCTTTACCTCTGATGGACTGCTTACTTTAACCTTAGGTTTTTGATGTTGGTTGGGGGGGGGTGATGAATGATTTGAGAATCAGCTGTTCTTGTGTTTGTCCATTCTTGTGCTTGTCCATGCTTCTGCATGTCCATTCATATGTGTGTCCAACCATATGCGTGTCCATGCTTCTGCTTGTCCAGACTTCTGCGTGTCCTTTCTTATGTGTGTCCATACGTTTGCATGTCCGTGCTTCTGTGTATTCTTATGTGTGTCAGTGTCTATGGACGTCCATGCTTCTGCACGTCCATTTTTTTGCATGTCCATCCTTATGCGTGTCTATGCTTATCCTTGCTACAGTTCAGGTGAACAGATCCCTCTCTCACTGACACATAAAGTTGGTTTTCATTTTTTAAAGCATATGTCTGTGCATGTGTACAGTACTACTAAAGACTATAAAACAACATTTAAATCATTATTCCAAAGTGTACTCATTAGTAACAATTTGAA
>JAODJW010000035.1:25431606-25445618 GCA_026777045.1 Hyperopisus bebe | reverse complement strand
CATGAAAACATCTCTCTCAAATGGTATCCAAATGTGGGTTTGCTGGAGAATTAACTTTTCTTGGTGTAGAAAACTATTTGAGGGTAGAATTCATATGGATTTAAAAAAAAAAAAAAAACTTGTCCCCTAGTGCAATTTTCAGTTACCCTATTGTATCCCACGGCGACTGGTTAGCGAGTTTGGTGGCAGATTCACAACTACCAGCAGCATCGACTGGTTAGCTGGCTTGGTGACTGAGTCACACGTGCCAGCAACATGCTCATTATTACCTCAGTATGAGAAAGTCCGCATGCACTTTCTTCACATTTTTACTTTGCTAATTTTTCTGTCTTAATTCATTATTCTTATTATGCTTCATGCTTTTTTGAGAATTTAAAGAGCATGTTTACATTATTTATACTTAGCAGATCTCCGCAGATCTGGTGAAAGTGCATACAGAACTTTGATCATAACAAATTAATGGAATGATAAAATGGGTCATTTTAATCAGCATTTGCTTTCTACAACATGACAGGTATAAAAAGGGAAAGGCAGATTTTGTACAGCTTTTTTAAAAATGGCTGGGGAAAAGGGCTATAAAGCTTGTTAGATGTAATTTCTGTTTAATAAGATGCATTCTTTTTTACTTCACAGTCGCTCAGGAATTGATAAATACAGTACATTAACTTCCCATCTTTGCTTATCTAACAGCAGTTTTAAGGACATGAAGGGGCCCCAGTTGATGAAGGGTACAGGATCATAAAAGAGTAAGTCTGCCCCCTAGTGGCAAAATGCCTCCGCGTTTCCAAACATTTCACTGCGTTTTAGACGGTACCCAAATATTGGCAACTATGAACAGATTAAACCGAAATGTCTTGTGTTCTTGGTTCCATCATTCTAACTGGAAACAGGCAGGTACTTCATAACTCAAATTTCATAATAAAGTTACTGGAAAAAAAATAGACTAAAAAACTTTTACACTGCCTGAGAATCTGACCAATGCTGAAAATGAAGTAACATTATATAGGCTTGTACAGTATAAAATACAGATGACCGGTAAAATTGAAATTTCAATCAATATTGTTTGCCTAAAAAAAATGACTTTTTTGAATGAATGAACAAATCCAGAAACAAACAAGCAAACAGATAGATTACAGGCCTATGCATTACAGAATAAATGACTGAGAAATGCATTTATTTATAAAAGAAAAAGAAAAGCTACATTTCCCCAGCTGGGATTGAATTTAAAGGTAAACCTTCAGTTCCTCTCATGGTGGAGGAGCGTGTTTTTGCCATTGGGCCCTTAAGTAAGGCCCTTAACCAGAATTCCTCCAGGCATTGGCTGTGTCATGCCCAGCCCTTCCGGCCAGCCTTGCCCCCCAGGTCTCCACCCGGGGTTTTATCACACGTCCCTGCCCCCTAGTTAATTACTCCCAGCTGTTGTGTATTAGGTCCAGTGCTCCCTAGGCCTGTACTCACAAATCTGGTCATTATTGCTTGTCCGGTCCCCTGTGCTTGTGCTGCCCTCATGAATAAACTGCCCCGCGTCAGATTTCACCTGCGAAAATGCTGCATTGTGGGTCTGCCCCTCCCTGAGTATGTCACAGGCTGACCCTGCTTTCTGTATTTAATTTGGATAACAGCATCTACTAAATGAATGTAAATTTGATAATGGAATCCAGGGTACAGGCAACCTCTCCAAAGAGGATTTTTACTTTTATTGCTTTTACGCAATATTATTCTCTATTCGTTGAAGTATTAAGGATTGACGAAATAGCATATATTTGTTGTGCCTGTATACAAATATTTACCAGACTTGCGTTTCCCTTGTTTTGGTGCCAGCTGGAATTGGGATCTATTCAAATATTTTTGTCATCTTAATTGCAAATCTCAACACTTTGAAGAGGAGAAAGTTTGTTTTGTGAGACTCCACCTATGCATCTATTTTTCAACCATTTTTCCAGTACATGGTCATGGTAAATGTGGAATCCTAGAACATCTGGGCAAAAGGCAGGGACATACCATGGGATGGGTATCAGTGCATCCTGGGGCATGCACTCTCTGTGGCCAATTTAAAGGTGCCAGTACACCCAACTACTTGTCCTTGGCTGGCAGGGCCTTCACACATAGGAGATGGGATGCAAACCTCCAGCAGAGTGACTGGTGAGGAGTTTTATCCTTTTAGCCGCACTACATGTTCATAGACAAGACCAAAAGTCAGTCTGCTATTAACAAGCGCCATGCTTACTCCAGCACCACTGTGTGTCTAAGTAGAGCAGGCTTACACTCGTAAAGCACTTAGCCATGCAAAAAGTGAATGTGCCATAGTTAACGGGATTTGTGCATTACATCTGTGATGGTTATGAAGATGCTGACGACTGAGCAGCAGCTTTCTGCATAAGCTCTGTAATAGAGCAGAGTGTTAAATCTTTCTACTGTCTTTTATTAGTATGAGCACAAAAGGCAGCTGGGATCCAAAGCAGACGTGACTAAGTTTCATGTGATTGTGGCCCCTGGAGGCTGGTTGAAGTCTCAGTCAGAGAGAGTCTGGTGACACCACTTCCATTTAGCGGGCTGGGAGAATGCCCAGTATCAGTGTCAGGCATGAATGAAGCCTCACTCTGGCACTGGGATAACTGACACAGGACAAAGGCCTTTGCATCAATTGGAAATCTGACCTCATTCACAATCCTTTGTCAACAAGAAACTTGAAACTCTGCACTCAATATGGGAGGCTTACAAACAAATCAGGTTATTGGCAAGGGACATTGGAACATGATTCCGAGATTAAACCACAGCATATAAACAAAAGTACTCCTGTAACATAATTATATGAAGATTACCTAACACAATATAGATCAACGGTGCAAGTGATTAATAAACTATTGAGAATCAACACTCCTGCAAAATGCAAACCCACAGCGACATACCACAATCCTATCGGACATCTGCAAACCTCGGGTTTCGTTACCTGAACTAAAAAGAAGTCAAGACTCAGAATGCCCACGATGCACCAAGCTTCCTCCACAGCCACGCAAGCATAACCGGTGCCTCAAATCCTGAGGAAATGTAAACTTCCACCAGTTAGAAAGGAACCATGCCAAAAATTCACGGAAAACTTTACATTTGTAGCAGAATAATGTTACTGCTACTTAATCACACAAACCAAGTAGCAGCCTTTCACACTCCTAAACTTACACACCCGGATTTCCTCAGAACAAATCCAGTCTACCAAAGTTAACTGTCCCAACACCTTTATACCATTACCAATGACCTAATAATTAGCACCCATTACCTAATAAGTCCTAATGTCCCAGCTGTCACATTATTATTAATTGAAATGCATAGAACAAATAGAGAATTTATTGCTATTGGTTAACTTAAGTTAATTAACTCATGACACTGTGCTACCATTATATAAGTACTTAACATTAGCAAAATGTACAGCTGTGTAATCTGGGTAATTGATTCAAATCAGTTTATATAAAGAAACTCAGAGCCAGTTGAGTACAAATTGTAGTTTTTTTTTTATCATGTGGGCATACAGCTGCACATATTTACTGCAATAACTTAATATTTACGATGTCTTTGACAGTGCAGAGAACAGCTGTTATAGTCGATGTATGACCTTGTCTACAGGGACTGAGAACACGACTCTTTGCTTCTACTTTATGCCTCATAACAACATTCTCCTTCTTAAAGTATTTTATTTTATAATTGGCTTGCTTCATCCTCCCCATACAAGGATACTCTCCTTTACATTTAATTGGATATATAGTTTTGATCTGAAACCATGTTTGAAAAGATCTAATTCAACCTGGTTGCCCAGAATTCAAATACCATTTTCTTTTAATTTTAAAAACATAATTCCTCTGCTTGAAGGTAATAAGCTCAGATTTCCTGCATTATCCATGTTAATAGTTTTTGCACCCTTGGGGAACTAAGGGGGACGAAGAATGTATCTTTAATATTAAAGAATCCCCACTTCTAATTTGTTAATGCGCCTCCCCTTCCTGTTACAGGTCGATCCCTGGCCCCCAGGCCTAAGGATGTCATGATAACCTGCATGTGAGCCAGGGGGCGCCGTTACAAGGGCCCTGTGCCAGATACAAAGGCTGCTATGTACAGATTAATTTGCTTAATTATTGGCTCTCAAGTAAGCTGATACTTCGGAGATGAGAGTAAGCAGATAAACAGGCTTCAGAATTGCTGATAAGACTGCAAATGTAATATCTGTACCTGTAATAGCACAGAAGCAAGTAACTGTGGATAAAGACTTCAGGTATGTAAAGATATAGTAAATGCAGAAATAGCTGGGTTGTTAAACACAGAGCTCATAGCTGTAATTTCTCATTTGTTTTTTAATCTTCATTTAATTTCAGACATGGAGGCTATTAGCAAGTAGGAGGCTGATTTGGAACATTTCTGAATCAAAGGTTTTTAAAGGTTCCGGTGCTGAACTTGTAATTTGAGTGTTGTTTTAAAGTCATAGTTGAATTTATGGGATCCTAATTATTAGCTACAAGTAATGCCTTGAATCTTTAACATTAATATTTCAATATATTCGGCTTCTTCTGAATCGTATTCATTTTCATGAAAATGGTTTCTTTTTTGTCATGTACCCAATAATAATACATAAAAAAGTACCTTACCCTTTCATGGATGGTGCAGGTTGTTATAGCAAGAAGCATGATAGGATGCATATTTTGAGTACTTTATTGTGTAATGATGTCCAGACTTTACACCACAATATCGTTTAAGACTAAAAAGAGGTGTTCAGGTTAAACGCTGCATCTGCGATGATACGTGCAAATTACAAATTGAAAGTCATTCACCGCCCCCTTCTGGAAAAACTGTCAGTATTATTATTTATTAGTACCATATACAGTTAAGTCCATTTTGACTCCTGGTGACCACACAAACGGCATTGTTATAAAATGTTTGGTCTTCTTCTAACAAACGGACTCCCGCACACACACTTGTGAGGTTACAAGCATTTATTGACAACCTCAAGCAGAAAGTAGCGGGCAAAAACGTAGTCGGGATCGAAATCCATGTCGGCACTGGGGAGGCTTGGGGACAGGATACCAGACTTGAAACTGTGGATCGGAGTTGCTGGCGGGGTACACAGAAATCCTGGAGCCGGGAGCCTTAAGTCTGTCCTGGACACAGATTGCAGACATGAGGAGGGCACACGGAGTAACTTCACGGTGAGGGAGGACTGGAAGTGAGATTAGCTTGATGGGCAGCAAATAAAGGTAAGATTGGTCTACACGTCTCATATGGGAATAATAATAATAATTCGCATCAATCCATGGATCATACTCAGCCTAAATGGTATGAGATTAATTGCAGACAGCTGTGTTCTCGCATTCTAATAGGGGGGAGGAAAGGCGTGACAGAACCCCCCGCCCCCCCAGTGGCCACCAACTGGAGGCAGAGGTCTTCCATGGGTGCCCACTGGCTCACAGAGTGGGCCGATCTAGGTGGTCCTGGTGCAACTGGACAACCATGGCTGGATCCAGGCCGAAACCCAGGATCGCTCTTCTGGGCCGTAACCCTCCCAGTCCATCAGGGACTGCAGCTGGCCCCATCTGTGTCGCAAGTCTAGAAGGGCCCGAATAGAGAAATCCTCCACTGGGATCGGAGGAGGGGAACTGGACAGATCCATGGGAGGATGTGCCAGACGGTAGCGGACAGGTTTCAGGAGTGACACATAACGTGCAACGTGGCGGTTGCAGATGGTAAGTAACAGAACCCACTTTCCGGAGTAGCCAAAAGGGACCAATGTACTTTGGTCCAGGGTTGGGGCTATTCCAGAATGCATTGATCAATTCCAGTCCAAATCAGTAAATGGAACTGGAGTTGGAACTTAAATCTCCCTGAAATTCAAATTCAACTCCAATTCTGTTCCCCGTAGTTTTTTTTCCCAATCCCATCTCCAGTTCCATTTCCTGATTTGGACTGGAATTCATCAATGGATTCCGGAATGGCCCCAACCCTGCTTTGGTCCCAACTTACAGCCGGCAGGTAACCAGAGGTTCTGAGTGGAGAGCCAAATTTGGTCCCTGGGAAGGAAAGTTGGGCCAGGTCAACGTTGGCGGTCCGCCTGTTCCTTCTGAACGGCGGAGTGCTTACAGAGGAGTTGGTGGGCCCATGACGAGTCACAATGATTCCGTCTGTACCACTCCTCTATGGATGGTATGTTGCTGGGAGTCCCAAGGGAAGAGAGGGAACTGAGAACCACTGACACAGTGAAAAGGTGAGAGGTGAGTAGAGGATTAAATATGTGATTTCTTGGTGTACACAGCCCAGGCTAGGTACCAGGACCTTTCGAGTAGCACAGATCAGGTGAAGCATCTTTTCTAACCTCCTGGTGTGCCGTCTCAGTGAGCCCATTGGACTGGGGGTGATATGCCGAGGTGAGATTGAGGGATATGCTAAGACAGGTACACAGGGCACGGAATATTTTTGCAGTAAATTGGGGCCCTCAGCTGTATACACTGTCTTCAAGATTCTCAGAGCAGTGGAAGACCCATGTAAACAATAAGTCTGCTAACTCAGAAGAAGAGGAAACTCCTGACTCAGTCTAGGAGAATCAGTCTATACCTTTTAGAAAAGCGATCCATGATCATCAGGATAGTAGTGTAACTAGAGAAGGCAAGTCAGTGATAAAGTCTAGGCCTATATGGGACCATGAACGAGTAGTCATGGGAAGGGGTTGAAGGATACTAGCGGGTGGCATTGAGGATACCTTATTCTGTGCATACATGGGACAGGAATGCACATACTGCTTCACTTCTTGTTGCCAGCCAGGCCACCAGTACCACTGGGAAATCAAGCGAGTAGTGGCAGTCATGCTCGGGTGGCCCAGTCCCAACAAGGTATGCACCTTCTGGAGCACCATGTTGCGCGGCTGGGAAGGGACGATCACCTTCCCTGATGGGCAATCAGCAGGTGGGGGCTGCCATTGGGTTGCCTCTTCCAACTGTTCTTCCAGATCCCAGGTGATCGGACTGGCAAAACAAGACTGTGACAAGATAGAAACGGGTCTTCAGAGACCCAAGGAGCATCATACAGGCGAGAAATGGCATCGGCCTTAATGTTTTTAGTCACTGGAATATACTTCACCTGACAAAAAGAAAGGACCTCCACCACAAAGGGCTGGGAGAGGTCAGGTTGGCCCAACAAAGGAGCGAAGCAGAACCGGTCCTTCAGTCGGTGAACAGCTACACTTTTAGGCTAGTTAAGGGACCAGCTACCTTTCTAAACCCTCTTATAGAGTGCCAATTGAAATTCACATACCCCAGGAGGCGTTGCAGGTGCTTCACAGTACATAGCTGTTGCCAGTCTCGGACGTCCTTTACTTAACCTTCATCCATCTCCACACCAACCAGGTGGATCTGGTAGCCTAAGAACTTGATGGCAGTCTTTGGGGCAGCGTGTGGCTCAGTGGGCTAAGCCTGTGTGCCTGTAATCACACGGTTGCTGGTTTAAACCCAGCCTCAGCATGTCTGCGGGTCTTTGAGCCAGGCCCTTAACCCCCAGCTCCCTGGGCCCCCCAACAGGTGGCTGCCCTTCGCGGACAGCTTGTTCTACAAAGAGCAAGTTGAGGGAGGCATAAAAAGAATTTCCCCATGAGGGACAATAAAGGTTAATTATTATTAGAACATGCACTTTTCCCCTTTAACATACAGATTGTTATCCTTAAGCCGTTGAAGCACAGTACACACATGAGGCACATGCTGCTCCAATAAATCTGAATAATCCAAGATATCATTGATGTATACTAGGACAAATCGATGCAACATATTACTCAGAATCTCCCCCATGAAGAACTGGAAGATTAAGGGACTATTCACTGATCCGTAGGGCATCACACGATACTCATACTGACCAGTAGAGGTAACACAGATCTTCCACTCATCCCTGGATCGGATCTGAATCAGGTTGTACGTGCTTCTAGCTTGGTAAAGATCTGTGTGGATCTGAGGTGGGATGGGATGGGATGGGATGGGATGAGTGGAAGGCATTCATGGTGATTTTTGGTTATTGCATTAGGCACCCAGTAGTTAATAAAGGGATGTAGTCCACCATCTTTTTTTTTAACAAAGAAGAAGCTTGAGGTAATGGGCGAAGTAGATGGATGGATGATACCTTGTTTGAGGGCCTCCGGGACATGCATTTTCACAGCTTTTTACTCTGGACCATCTCAGGAGAACTGCTCCTTGTATTAGCTCGATGGTGCAGTCTGATGCGCAGTGGGGTAGGAGCCCAAAACCCTTTGACTTACTTAATACATCACGGAAATCCTGGTACCAATGAGGGATGGAAGACGTGCCCTTGGGTTGGGGACTCTCCACGGACAACACCCTACAAGGCAGCACAAGTTCGAAACATTCTTCGGACTAGGACCGATTCTCTGTTTCCTTCCAGTCTATGTGAGGGTTGTGCAACTGCTCAGCAGGGAAATAATGTGGACCCTATCTTCTTCTACCTGGAATTAGTCCAGGGGATGATCGATGTACAATCCACATTGCACGAGGAACATCTTCCAGGTGTCTGGGTTGCCATCATATCGGTTTGGCACAGCGAAAGGCACCGAGGACAACTGCCAAGGATTTGTAGCTCCTGCTGGAGATGGCTGACCAGATCAGTAAGCTGCGTGATCTGCAAAAGGGTGTCCAGTTGCTGGGATTGCACGTCGGAGGGGTTCATACTCTGTGGTGAGGTATTCTGTAACAACTCCTGCACACAAACTTGAGAAGTCACCAGTGTTTACAGACAACCTGAGGCAGAAAGTCCGGAAAAGAGCATGCAAAAATGTAGTCAGGATCCAAAACCAGATCAGTAACGGGGAGGCTCAGGGACAGGATACCAGACATGAAATCGTGAAGTGGAATCATCATCCGGGTACAAGGAAATCCTGGAGTCGAGAGCCAGAAGTCTGTCCTGGAACGCAGACTTCTAGGTGAGGGAGGGCTGGAAGGATGTGGGTCGGTGGTTGACGGGCAGATTGGGCAGGGCCAGCAGGGTGAAATGGAGCTAGACAGAAGACAAAGGTAAGATTGCTCTGCACGTCTCATACGGGAATCAACAATAAATCCCGTCAATCCATGGATCGCACTGGGTCTAAATGGTAGGAGGTTAATTGCGGACAACCATGTCCCCGCATTCTCACGGGGGTGAGGAAGGGTGTGACACTTCTCATACATTATTTTCAAGGGAAAGGCATATGTGAAATAAAATAATGGCTATAATGTCTTGTGATTCATGTGCTTATCAAGAAAAGTTATGGGAAAATATATTTCAGAAATTTCTTGTAATCTTTGAATAAAAATGAGAGAGATATAACTTTTTTTTATTTTTCCAATGCACTCTGCAGTCTGTCATTAATATGCATACAGCACAATGTGCAGGGCTTCAAAAACTGTACTTCAAACAGTTATATTCCACAGTTTCAGTGTTAGATACTAAACAAACTAATGCAGTTACCCACATCATGCTGTTTTCCCACTTGTTAAAAGACATTTAGACCCTGATATAAAGCCCTCATTAGCTAATGAGGTGCCCATACATGATATTGAGGCACAAAATGCTGGTGGGTGTGTTTGTTCTGCTGAGTGAAACTGTTGCTGATGTTAAGTAGGAGTGAGATTATTCTCCTGTCAATGAAAACAGAGTGACAGTTTTGAACTAAAGGTCCTCCCAGGACTGAGTCCTTGGTCGCTACACTTAGCATGGCTGCTGGAGCAGCTGAAGAATCTCTCCATGTTTTCATAGCCTGTTGAGTACTCGTAGCGTCCACCTAGTTTCGGTATGCATACCTAAATATTGTCAGTTGGGCCTGTGTTTGGCATATGTATTGTTGTTATTCCCGTACCTACCACTGAGGACACCGAGGTCAAGTATTCAGTTTTTTTTCTGCAACTCCAATAACCACGACCCATTAAGGAACACACCTAGGAAGGGCTAACACTTTTGACCATGATGCCATGATGTTTTAAAAATCCTTGCTACGGTCCAGATTGCTGTAATGTCATTTCTATTAATAAGAATTTCAAAAGATAATCAACTGCTTTTTTCCTCAGTTTTCTGTTGTTTTGGATGTCATTTCTTGCAGTTTTCTTTTGATATGTATTATGCAGCACGGAAATTTGCGTTTGTGGTTTTAATCTATAGTGCGTGCAATGTGACTGAGTTTGCTATTGCTGGTGCTATTCCTTATTTTATTTTTCTGTGTCTTCCCTCTTGTGGTCTTAGACTGGAGTGTATAGAAGCTTGTTAGTGGGGTCAGGGACTATTTGATCGGGGTGGGAACTCCACACTGGAGGCTTCCTTGTTGTGTGGGAAGACTTTTGTTTATCCCTGAAAGCCAGTAGGCTTATGGGTTTGCAGTATAACAGGCTTACAGGCCCGGGGGTACAATTTCCCAGCCTGCACAGCTAGTTAATAACAATCAGCCAATCATTCCATTTCCCAGCTGCTGGTGGCCTCAGTAGACAAGGTTACTTCTACAGCCTCCTGTGATGATCGCTGACTGCAATTGTTTCTGTGTGAGTTTTCTGGTCATGGAGTTTGGGTGATATATTCTTTTAACTGATAGAAAGTTCATTTGAAGTGAATAAAGTCTGACTTCAAATTACCCCAACACCCAGGGCTAGTGCATGGCTGTCTTTGCTGTCTGAAGTTACTGTTTCTACCTACCAGCTATCTACCTGTTAGTGCATTAGCATTAACCTCAGGATTTCTGGGAACTATTAAAATTATTCCCTCTTCACACATGTACATCAGCATCACTCAGAGCCATTTTAAAGGTGAAAGGGGGCACCAAGGGGCCCATTCAGATTTGGGGGTCTTCACCCGGTCCCCATCACAGGGCACACACATTCCATTTACATCTCCAATTTGGCAACCTCAGCATATTTTTGGACTGCGGTGGGGAACGGGAGTACCCAGGGGAAACACCATGACAACGAGGGAAGAACATGCAAACTCCACACACATGGAACCACAGCAGAGACCAGAGGTGTGAGGCAATAGCGGTAATCACATTAATTACTGCACCACTATGCTGCCCTCGTTGTCAATATATGCATAGAATTTTGATTATGGTGTTGGTGCACGGTTTTGAAAAATAGTGCTGTCTAAGACAATATGCTTTGTGTCACTGGCAGAAAGGGGAAAGAGATTTGAGCAGCTGGTAATTCTAGTTATCAAGCTGAGTTACTCCTGAGTGTCTCGCTTCAGTAGCTCTGGCATACAGCTGGACTTCAGCACTTTATATAGCTGTGATTTACATTTTAGGAGGATATTGAATCTAATGTGTTGGAAACAAACATGCAGCAGCATCCTGGGCACCTTTTTGCTTTATTCTTGGATGTAATTTCATAAATCATTTCACCACTAGAGGTCATAGAAGGAACTGTTAAGAAGTTTTATGATGAGTTTGATTTCTGAGTTCAACCTCAGTACAAGCAGGGGGAAAGTTGGACTCAGATACATACAAGTTAAGTGCAAATCTTAACGGTGTCATTTTGTATCTTGGATACAACCCCAGTTCTAAAAACACACACATTTTTTGGAGTATCTGCAGTACTTGTTGAGTTGAGCCTTAGGCTCCTGTTCAGCATTGAAGAAGGATGGATGGCAGTTCTGTGTTCTGCTAAAGCAAAATTATGTGCTAAGGAGAACCTCTGTTCCATCCACTTACCCTTAATGATGCTCTTGCTTTTGCAGTGATGAACAGCCACAAATAAATGGCCTGCGAATAATCAAATGCCGAGCCCTTGTTCAGATGCATTCTGTGGTCCACCGGCCCATGCTGGTATGCATCATGGGGGTCCTGGAGCTCATTTCAGGCAGCAGTCCACCCCAGATGGGATGCCAAAGCACACACTCCCAGTCATATATGCACTATCTAGAAATGCCTGTTAGCTTAGCCGCATGTATTTGTGCTGCAGGAGAAAAGCAGAGTACCCTGAGGAAACCCGCATGATCAGAGCAGAGCCAGGATACAAACCGCAAGCCCTGCAGTATTGCACAACTGCAATACCACCCATGCTAATAAAATACTGTATATTTATTAATTTAAAATTCACCATAAAATTCAACATCCTCACTTACCTTATAGTATTTAATATAAATCAATTTACATCTATTTAAGTCCATTTTAATTTTAGCTGTATCTTTTTTATATTGTTTATAGTATTTTTCGGCCACTTTCGGTCTCTGAGCAGCTGTAGCATAAGCAATTTCCTTGGGGACTCGTGAAGTTTTCTGATTCTGATAATTTAAACTTAAAAGCATGAGTAGTTTGCAACAAACTGAACACTTGGGGGCACTGTTCCCTCTGAAATGTTCCCAAACAACAAAAAGAGAAAGAGACCAAGGACGATGTGTCTCTACAACACGCCCTTCCCCATAAGTAACATCTATCTGCCATACCCTCAGAGCTCCGTGGAATCTTGACAAACAAGATGCTGTTCATGCTCAGCAATCAGGTGCCGCCATGATGGTGCCACCAGCCTGGGCAGCCGCAGTATCGGTCTGCAGCATCTCCCGCTCTTCTGGGGTCCAGCCTACTTTCAACATCTCTTTATTTCTAATGTTGACACTGAAAAAACTGAATAGTGAGTTTTTGGAAAAGAACATGCTATTGAGGAAGATATTTGGAACTAGAATCATTTGGTTTAATGGTAAGTTATGTGACAAAGGCAATTAACTGAGTAGTATAGTATAGAGTATTTAAGCAATCCAGAAAAGCAGGATTTTGCTGGTTACGTATGCAATTTCTGACTGCACCAACTGTCACTTGGTTGATGTTTTTCACAATATTTATCAAATGCTTTAGTCCAATGAGCCTAATTTGGTATTTTGTGGAGTCAGTCAGCCAGCATTCCTGGAGCACTTAGGGTTAAAGATCTTGCTCCATGGCTCAGCAGTGACAGGACCACTGTAGAGGCTACAGGATTTGAACCCACAAACTACTGGAAGTTGGCACAGACCCCTAACCCACTACAGCTACACACATTATACAAGGGCTGAACACTGATAAGCCCAATGTAAAGGATACAGAGTTTGAACCCACAATGCTTTGGATGTTGGCACAGATGCGTAACCCACTAGGCTACACCCGGTACACACTGTAACTGTCATGGCTTCAGTTGAGTCAGATCATTAATGCATGCGTACATCTTCATGGGAAGCTTATTTTTTCTTCTGCTTGGAGATCTTCCCCAGGTTCTCCCCTTGTTTCTTCAAGTAGAAAAAAATCGTAATAATAATAATAAAAACCTGGGTTTTCTTAAACCTGCCAAATGAGAATCAGTGTTTTGGGGAAGCAATTCTCTGTGTCTCTGAGACTCTGGTTACTATGAAATTATAATAATATATCAGACATTTTTGGCATAGAAGATTTATAAAAGTGCAACTCGATCATGAGTCTGACTAAAACAGCATCACTATGTGCTTTGTGTCACCCCATTGCAGATTCAGATATCTTGCATCTTACAGCTTTTCTGTTCATTTTCCAAGGGATTTTTTGGGAATAACTGTAAGATGCAAGATACCTGAATGTGTAATGGGGGTGAGAGAGGTCTGTGTCTGCTGGAGCTGAATCGCAGCTGGGGATCTTCAAGCGTACAGTGGAGCAGATGCTGGATAACATCCAAGAACAGCAGGAAGCACATCAATGCCGAGGCGGATATCAGCAGCCAGAGCCCCGCACAGAGGGGACCGTGTATACACCGAGGAGGCTGGTAGACGGCATTTCCGACCTGCCAGCATTGCTAGTTATTCCTCAGGAAGAGCGCAGAAAACTCCCAGCCTCTCTCTTAAATACATCTACCTCCCAGATAATCAGGTTATAGAAGAGGTAGGAAGTCCAGATGTAAAAAATATACATCATTTAAGGCATCAGTGTTGATCACTAAGGACAGAAATCGCTGAGCGAGTCCATGACGGCCATTAGCCAAGAATTTGCCATGGTTTACGCTAATCTGCTAAAGCTCCTTTCTGGGGGGGGGGGGGGG
>JAODJW010000035.1:25396789-25420620 GCA_026777045.1 Hyperopisus bebe | reverse complement strand
TTCTCAGTACTTGCTGGGTGTGAGACAGTGACTTAGCTTCTCAGTGTTTGCTGGGTGTGAGACAGTGACTTAGCTTCTCAGTGTTTGCTTGGTGTGAGACAGTGCCTTAGCTTCTCAGTGTTTGCTGGGTGTGAGACAGTGACTTAGCTTCTCAGTGTTTGCTGGGTGTGAGACAGTGACTTAGCTTCATAGTGCTTGCTGGGTGTGAGACAGTGCCTTATCTTCATAGTGCTTGCTGGGTGTGAGACAGTGCCTTATCTTCATAGTGCTTGCTGGGTGTGAGACAGTGACTTAGTTTCTCAGGGACTAGAGAGCATTTGATTGTTATCGATAACTGTGTCTTTAAAAATTATTCCACCTTAGTCACAGTTCCAAATATAACAACAGAACTGCATATTTAGGCATTAATACATTGTAGCCATTGGCAACATGCAATTAAAAAACTGTCTGTATTAGAATATCCTACTTCAGCGAGAATAGAAATATTGAAAACACATTTGGTTTTTACAGTCTTCCGTAAAAAGTAAAAATGTATTATCCTCTGCACTCCATATGTTATCTATCTTCTAATTTTTCCACATTTGATGTATATTGATTATAGCAGAGATACAGAATTTCTGAAAATTAAGACGACATAACTGACTGCATGATTCTAAGTGGAAACTGCTTAACCTGACATTTAATTCACAAATGGGTTTTGTTTGTGTTTCTTTTTGAGAATATCTCCCAACGGAGTCTAATGCCTTAAACGTTAATGCAAAATTCTTTGTATCCATATCCAGTAACGAGACAAATGATTCCTGCTTGCTGGATTGGGTTTTGCTTACTCATGGCTGCCCCTAATAAGCAGTTCATGTTCTTAGTCAGAAAATTGGCTTAAGATTCCTGAGGTGCGGGGATACATTAGAAAAGCAACCCTTATATTATTAACACAGAACCAAATAACCCCAATACTGCAGCTATGACAAAATGATTACAAAGAGAATGACAATATTGTTGCGTGTATATTTCACATAAAAGGCTGAAGAACAAAAGAACACAGATCAACCCTCTGGCCATTGTTGACCATCTTTGAAAGCTTCCTTTGCAGTGAGACTGCCATGTCACCACAGAGACGAAAGGCAGGAGAAAAGTCATTTTAGCCTGTGGGATATGTCTGGCCTGTGACTTCTTCAGAACAGTCACTTCCTTTATGAAAAGATCAGAGTTTGAGGAAGAATCTCTCTGAAGCAGTTAGTCAAAGGCCTGCAAGTTGCTTTGTTCCAGGCCTAGGTGCCCTTTGCAAGGCCAGATACAAAAAGCTGAGTAAAATTGTCAGGACATGCTTGCTAGGTTGCAAAGGAGAGGTGGTAATGTTTTGATATTAGCTATTATCGATCAGCATGTTAGCAATTGACCAGAAGGAAAAAACAGAAATCGTTTCTATGAAAAAAATGTGATGCAGGACCTGCTTTAGGTGTCAATTTTGTAACAAATGTCTGATAAGGAAGGTCTCCTAGTGGAAACATTATAACAGATGTTGTATTGTTGTCTACTGCCTGATGTTGTATTTGCTCCTGAGTGATGGTCCATACCAAGTAAATAAATGTAAATGGTAACAAACAGGTAAAAGCAATTGTAGCTGGTGGTAATGAATACCTTTATAGCTATCATGGGAGAAGTTTCGCTATTAATTGGCTTTAAAAGCTGCACATATATATGCATTACGACAGCCAGGCTTTTAGATGTTGAGTGCATATTGGGTCACCCATTCCAGGAAACAACAGCAAGTAGCCTTGTTAAAAAGAAGACTGACAAACTTAGTGTCTTATTCTAGCCATCCACTGTATCTGACACCTGCCACTTAAGGGTTGGTGGTGTCCATTCAAGATTCAAGATCTTTTATGTCGCATACACAGTAATACAAGTATAACATGAAGTGAAATGTGAATAGGTTAAAGATAAATATAAAAGGGCTGAGACTAATGCAGTAAAAATATATAGAAAAAAATGTATCCAAACAAACATTACAATTATAGTCAATAATTATAGACCATTGTATTTCAAATCTTCACACAGACCAGTGCATGGTGATCTCACCAGGGGCTCTTCTGCATTTGACTGCAACATGGCAACAAAAAAGTCCATTCCAGTTCCATTTGTAGTGGAAGTTTTCAATGCCAGGTGATTATAATGTATATGTACAATGGGAATATAGCACATATACTAATTCTCCTGTGCTTACTCACACCTGAGATACAATCCCCGAAAACTATGATTTTGTCATTTTCAACACAGTTCATCTGTGGCCCATGTAGAATGTACCGTTACACAGTCTGAGCACCTGTGATCACCTGGGACCGGGAATCTGTGCGCATGTGAACAGATGTCTCTATTTAACATGTAGGCTAGGTTTTTAAATAGCAAGTCTGCAGTAAAAACTGCAATTTAATCAAACTGTCAGTCAGAATTTGCCGTGGAGTTGAGCCCCGGTGGCCAATATATAACAACATCCTGTATCCAGCCTATATATATGTAACATCCTGTATCCAGCCTATATATAATGCTGCATATTATATCTTATACACACCTGCTGACCACTTCATTAGCTCCACCTGTTCAACTGCCTAGTTAATGGCAGTGTTGAGACATGGATCGCCAGCTCAAGCTGATACAAAGGCTGATAGAAAAGTTTAGAATACTTTTTTCTGTGTCATATGTAGCTTTATTAATAAGAATTAATACTTTATGTCTGTCCATCGTGTTCAGTCAACTCCGTTACTTCGGTTACAAAGCCCTTCAGAAATCTTCACTGGTTTGCTCTAAGTACATGTGACATGTTGCCACTGCATTTTCAAACACCGTTTTGAGGACAGTAAGGCATGGTAGAATTATTCTATTGTTTCTTGCAAAATATTAAGGTTTCCGTTAGATAATTTACTTAGTTGTCGCCATAATATTATAATGAATAAAATAATCAATTAATAACGTAATGAAAATGAATAAGATTATGTCTCATGCATGCCAATGCCATTTGATTTGATGACTGCATATTGAGATAACTTTCAACAAGTCTTCCCCTGTCAGCTCTGTTGCTTAATAGTGACTGAGTTGACAAAAGGTTCCTGGAGTGTTTCCAGAGTAATTTAGAATATTTTGCATTATTATCTGCTGAAGGTCATGGATTTGAGAATACAAACATTTTGTTGTAAAAGTTTTTTTCTTTGTTTCTAAACTTCAGATGTAACCACGGTTCTGAAATGGCTCGCATGCTGTGACCAAAGTGGTACCTCTTACAATGGACAAGACTCTGCTGTGTCTTGTTTTAAGAGTCTTATGGCTGCATACTTTATTTAATGCTCAAGAATATTTTGTGAGGTTTGCTGAGTGGGCCTGCTTCCTTAAGGAGTCCACCGATCCATCCATCCATCCATCCAAGGCGATACAGGTTTGGTGAGCTACCAAAAAGGGTGCAGTCAGGACCCATTACATAGACCTTTTAATGTGACATTAACAGTTAGCATTTCCTGCATCAGACCCAAGTTGCGCGATTTGTGGTTTCTTTGTTATGGCCAAGTAGGGAGCTTGACACAGACCTTTCAGGTGCATAACTGCATATGAATGTGATTCCCAAGCTACATAAATTGAATGTTTTTTAGAGAGAAAAGATTTAAACGTATCTATAGTTAGTGAGTAAATTACCATCAAGTGTTGGTGTCTTGAGCAGTTATCTAACTGGAGTCGTCGCAAGTCAGGAACAATGCGTGATAATAATTATGTGTTAATTATATTAATTACAGGCTCAGCGGGGACTGAAAAGGAGTCTTTAAGCCATTAAATGGAAATTTAATAGGCATCTAGCTGGAAAGGGAGTGGATTTTAAATTACAGTTCTACCTCAGATCTTTAGTAAATGTAGCCATCTGTATTTGTGAATGGAAGATGATGATAAAGCAGATTTTGGTGTGGAGTCGTGAGATTTTGGACTTTGTACAATATCATTACTCAGCTTTATTTATTAACAAGCCTGTTACATATTCAGACTTCAAACTTTGTGAATTAATGAGAAGTTTTTTGACAAGGAAAAGACAAAAGATTCATGTATTTTCTTAAGCATAATAATAAACATAGCAATGTCCTGCATTTTGTGTAAACATTTGTTCTTGTGTTTTAACATTTTCAAAATTATTCTAACCTTATTTAAACAATGCTCTCAACATACACAGAACTTATTAAAGAGTAAAAAATGAGTTGTGTGCATCTGTGTATGTCTGTGTGTGTGTATATGTGTGTGTATGTCTGTATGTATATGTGTGTGTATGTGTGTGTGTGTGTGCTTGTGTCTGTTCTCTTGCTTCTCAATCCAGTTCAGCTTTATCATCATTAGAGTCAATACAGGTACACATATAACAAGAAGTCACCTTCCCTTGAGTTCTGGGTAAATCCTTTGGCAACAGCTGCTTTGCATTACCGTCAGAGAATAGTGATCCGTCGTGCTGAGAAGCGGTGCAAACCCAGAATTCGTTTGTTCCCCGTGAAACACCTTAACTAAAAAGATTGTTTGATAGGTTGTGGGAAAGGACTGTCTTAGATATAATTCCACTGGAGAAGCTCAGGGGTGGGACTGTGAGACTCTGTGATACAAGTCGTGTGAGCAGACCGTAGTGGGGGCGAAATGTGTGGTATCCGGGTTCCAGGTTTTTCATGTGCAAGCCACACCAGCAAGAGAGGCAGGGCTGTCTTAATCTTTATAAAAACCTTACATTCTAATGGAAAAATACTGCATAATTAAATGTTAAATGTATTACATTTAGAGTAATTATTTAAAAAGCAAAGACTCGGGAAACTCATCAGCATTTGAAATTGTAGCCAATTTACTGATCTGTTTCCACACAGCGATCATCAAGTCTGTTCTCAACTTGTCCATCGTGGTCTGGTTCAGGTCAAGCAACAAAAAAGACAAGAACAGGTGACACCGTATAGTCAGGTCTGCGGAAAAGATCATCGGCACTAAACTGGCCAGCCTGCTAGAGCCGCACTCATCCCGAGGCAGGAAACAGGCAAGGAGAATCTGCACAGTCCCGTCTCAGCCAGGCCACCTTCTCTCCTCAAGCAGGCACCAAAACAAATGGGCACCAGAACGGCTTCTTCCCACAAGCCATCACCCTTACGAACAGCTCAGCCCTCCCGCCTGCCCAAGCCTGCAATGCCGCATGGTTATAAAATGACTCACAGTACTGTAACATTGTATCGTTTAATGCATATTGTATTTATTCTAGCATTCCTTGCATTGACATGCACTCTGTGAGTTTTATACATTTATCGACAAATGTACATTGCATATATCAAGTAGACTGTCCCGTGTGGTTGACCTATGGTGTTCCCTGTAGCTCTCCTGTGGTTGTTCTATTGTGTCCCTTGTAGCTTTTCTGTGGTGCCCCCTGTGGTTGTCCTATGGTGTTCCCTGTGGCTCTTCTGTGGTGCCCCCTGTGGTTGTCCTGTGGTGTTCCCTGTGGCTCTCCTGTGGTGCCCCCTGTGGTTGTCCTGTGGTGTTCCCTGTGGCTCTCCTGTGGTGTCCCCTGTGGTTGTCCTATGGTGTTCCCTGTGGGTCTCCTGTGGTGTCCCCTGTAATTGTCCAATGGTGTCCCCTGTGGTGTTTTTTTTTTCTTATATATTTTTATGTTTATAATAGAAAATTCTGTATAATACAAAATTGGGAAATTCTGCATTCTATGATCAACATCATTCAGAGCCAGGGGTGAGGAGTTTCAGATCCCTGTGTTGCTGTGCATCTTAGGCTGACAAAGAACTATTTATTTTGATAATCAATTAATCATGTGATCAAGCAATCAACTATCGATTAGTTGGGCCAAAATCCAGGGTTTAAGTAACTGCATACAATCAGAATATGCAATGAAAAGAATTTAATACATATCGTTTAAAGCACCAATGTTTTGGTGTTTTCCATAATGTAATAAATTACCTTGTGACTGGCCAAAATAAACACTTCTTGTTTTTAAGTGCAAAGTGAAATTTTATAGGAAATAGAAATTTAATCTGGAATCTGCACCTGACTTCTGCAGTAACACAAAATTTCTCTACTGAATTTAAATAGGCGCTTCGCTGTGAGAATGTACTGGTTTATATATTTTTTTGAATGCGACTTAATGCAATTAAGGCACTCACTGAATGCAATATGTAAGGGTGTTAAATGGGGTAGCAGTAAGTGAAATTACCATAAAGCAACTGAAGTCATTTTTAAATCCTTGCATTGCATAAATGATCAATGCAGACAACAGTCCTTGTTGAGGAGTGCTCTTATTACTATGAAATAGGCCCAGTTTGATAACAAGGGGATACAAGAAGCACAAACTGCGCTGATAAGCTGCTTTACATAATATTGCTGTTGGCTAGCCTGCGCATTTACATGAAAGCTGTTACACGGAAATCAAAGCTGACCTAGAAAAGTCCCAACATGCTGCAAATATAATATTGCTGTATATCACCCTGCTTACATACTGCATAAAATAGATTAAAACATTTTACCAAGCCCTGTTTTTAATCAGTAATGAACAGACTGCCGCTCATAAGGTGTGAACAGGAATAGAGAATTGCCGTAATTTGTAACACTTCAGACAAGGGAGCGTACGCATCATACATACATAAATGTATGCATACATGCAAGCATCGCTCTTCTTAAGCTTGTGTTGGTAGCAGAAGTTTGATAGCTAACAGCAATGCATACATTACCATTCAGCGACTGTTTTTATCTGGGCTGCTCTGCCGCTTCGTAATCGTCTGGTTACAGCTGAATTAAATAAGTAAATACGATTGCTGTGGACTGGTGGGATCTGCACTGGTATGGACTGGTGGGATCTGCACTCCCCCCAAAGAGTGCTGCAGTCAGGCTTATATCCCTGCTGACGGAGTATCAGCAAGAGCCCACGAGAGACAGTAGCCTCCTCGGAGAGCAGCCCCCAGGGAAGTGCCCAGGTCAGCATCTTCTTCCGGCTCCGGACAGCAGACGCGGTCATGAGGTTAGTGGGGGGGGGCATGCCCAAGAAATAAAGGCATCATAACAAGGAATTCTGTTTTAAAAACAGGGGCGTTTTGTTTAGAGCATGACTTTTCTTAAACCAGGGCCCCCAAAACTGAGTGATCATAGAACTAAGAGCTATGGTGGTGGGGGGCTTGCAATACTCCTTTCTTCTGGGGACCACCCCCCTCAAATACATACGCTCTGTGCACTACAAGGGGCCCATGGACCCCAGGTTGGACACCTCTAGTTTAGAGAAACATGCTCCAGCAGAAACATACAGGTCACTTTAGATCTGCTCCTACTGAACTAGATTTAATGACAAAATATGAGTATGAATACTCAGAATTATATCAAATTAAAATTAATTTAGACAGGCTTAAACTATCGTTGGCCTTTTACAACATACCATTTGGTCTCAGTATAAAACAACCTCTCTACTGTCCATGTTGTAATTATGACATTAACACTAACTTTCAAAACCTGCTGGCATAGTCTGTGGTAATTAAACCAGAGATTATTTATATTTTGAATGCATAAATAATTCTTAAATATTTTATCAAAGACTAGGCTACATCAGTCTAAGACCCAAAAACATATTGACCACAAATTGCATCACAATTCTTCATGCTTATTTCTTTTTCAGATTTTCTGATGAAGCTAAACCCATAGTAACCAAAAAGCTCATCAAATGCAGTAGGTATATAATTATTCAGTCACAATATCATTTAGAAATGGAAAATATAATTGACTTTTGTGCTTTAAAAATTATTTAATCAACAAAAATGAAGACAATATGTAGAGTTTTTATTAATACATAAATTATTGTCATTTACAACAGTCCGATAAATGTGTCTAATACTGTTTTGGAGTTGTCAACGAGCTGACCTAAGTAAGTAACATGTCACAGTTCCCAGTGTACAGGAAATCCTGTTTTCTTTGCGGTTCTTGGTTGATTGATACATCCCTATTGCACTAAAATGATACAAAGGAGAGGGTATTGTCTTTGCAAAGGCTTTCAGAGCTGTGAGACAGACGTGGGCTGTTACAGGGGGCCAAGCCGCACCATGACATTTAAACATCTAGACTACACTTTATCTAAGAGGGTCAGTGAATAGTTTGTTACCTACAACAGAATTACCTGTAAATTGAATTTCTAATGCTGTCCCTGGACAGGGGTTACAATGAAAATCAGAATTTGACTAAAAACAGAATATAAAGCAATATATTCCAAAGTACGGGACTGCTACATTTCCTTGACATTCTGCTTCATAGGCAGTGTAAGAGTAAACAAGTGTGAGTTTTTGCATTAAGGTCTAAAATGTTTCAGAGATAAAATTCTACTGAGTGATCCGTTGAGTTTGCAAAGTATTTGAATAATAGAGTCAATATATTATTACAGATTTTAAAAATCCAACATCACCACAGAGTCTCATTTTATTCTTTTTGCTGCATTGGTTTCTGAAAGCAAAAAGCCTGTAAGATTGGTGTATCATTCTGAGACACGTTGATTCCATTCATTTCCTACTAAGAAAGCCATCAGACTCATCTTAAAGACTGACGCTGTGCCCCGTGACCCAAAGCAGATCAAGGCCATGAGGCCACCAATATATCACAAGGTGGGCAGGCAGCAGTCAGCCAGGCCACGGTGGAAAGGCCTAGTGGGGCTGCCTGACCCCTGGAGCATGTCCAGCAGCAGCCCTGGCATCTGCGCGGTCCCTCCATGGTGATGGTTTGGAGTGTGGCACACCACCCCGTCAGTAAGAATTACTGTTTCAGACACGGAAACTTCCATATAAGAAGCTGTGCGGACTGAAGCTGGGCTGGCTGAAGCTGGGCTGGCTGAAGTTGGACTGACTGAAGCTGGGCAGAGTGAAGCTAGACCGTGTGAAACTAGGGAGACTGAAACGGGGGAGACTGATGCTGGGCAGACTGAAGCTGGGCTGACTGTCATTCTTATTGAGAGCCCGTCATTCTGACTGGGAGGCCATCATTCTAACTGGAAGCCTGCCAGTCTGACTGGGATGACTGGGAGCCTGAATTCTGACTGGGAGCCCAAATTCTGACTGGGATGACTGGGCGCCTAAGTTCAGACTAGGAGCCTGTCATTTTGATTGGGAGTCAGAATTCTTCCCAGTTATGTAGGTGGCACACTTGGGGGTTTTGGGCAATAGTTGTCAGCCGAGGTTCTCAACAGGGTTATGGCTGTAGGCACCTCCAGCCCTGGTCAGAATACAGGTCAGAGAGTGGTGCAGGAGGGCATCCAGAGATGGAGCTGGCGACCATCATATGGGGGTGGGGTGTGTGTGTGTGTGTGTGTGTATGGGGGGGGTCTACAATGATAAGAACATGGAATCCCAGACCAGCTGTGAATTAGCAAAGTCTCTGCGGTAATTCTGATAAATTTATTGCTACTGCCATCTTCTCATCGCTAAATAAACAAATTTGTTTTTGATTCAGATGTCTGCTGACAAGGACCAACATGAACTGAACGACGTAAGAGCAAAAGCTTGTGTAGGTTGCAATGCTCCGCATGCATATCTAGAAATATTTATTCTTATAAAGTGAGTCAGTTTATTAGGTTATATGTTCTACCTCTGCTAATGGATATTGCTGTACAAGACTAAGAGACTGATTTGTGTGTTTATAGACAGTACATCTGCAGCGTAATATGGTCTTTGGTAAAGCTGATTGTCATAACGATGCTTTTTCCCACAGAAATCTTGGTTCATACTTCAATAGTTTACTATACTTGTCACTATATACTCATTATTTTAGCTGAGCTGAAAACAAGGAATCTTTTTTGTTGTTGTTTTTTTTTTTTTTTTTTTTGCTTTTCAGAAAAACAGTATGCCACATAATACCTATTATTTTAAGATGTTTTGTGAAATGTGTTTGCACTCTGCTGGTAGTTTTGATTTACAGACTTAGAAGTGTATTTCTGAAATAATTCTAATGAGAGAATCGTTGGATTCTTGTTCAGTCTTGTTGATGTGCTCTACCACTGCAGGACAATAGTATTAAGTGAGAAAAAGACTAAGACAGCTGGTGCAGAAAACTAAAAAATATAAATAAACAGGAAACTTTCATAGGAAGGAAGTGGCATCTGTGAGTTTTACGTGATAGTTTACAGTCTATCTGTGACAGCTTATCCCTACATGCTGGGTGACAACCTGCCATCACCATACCTTCGGCAATAATTTGATTCTCTCAGGAATATGTCTCGACATATAAGTTTTATCCCCATGCGGATCGTTATGTGTTGCTGTTTAACGTGACAACCTATTCAAAGAAAATCACAGAATGTAACTTTTGATATAAATTGTTTTTAGAGTTACGTTTGCTAAGTTTATTTTAAAACAGCGTATAATTCGTTACATAAGTTACATTCAGTATAACTGGGCCTGAGTGGATATTTGAGTAATTCCGATCAAATTGCATTTTATACATTTCTCTGTCAGATTCACTTGGTATAAACCGACTATGTTAGCAGCCAAGATTAAGAATAACACGTTTTACTCTAACTGAAATAAAACCAATACTTCTTTTCACCGAACGCATTGACTCAAGGTAACATGTGCTCAACAAAAAATGCATTTTTACCCGTATTATACAGCATCCCATTTTACATGCACGTTTGCGATGAAACAGGCCTACCCTTTTTAAGGGTAGTAACTAACTCGTCATCTCCTGCTTTATGCCCTTAACCAGTGCGCCACCTACCGATGCGCTGTAATAATTATAATATGTTGTATACCAAAAACCTCCATCATATTAAGGTATTTATAGCAGCATGGATTTTAAATACAATTATTGTTTTAGAATCCAAGCAAGTATTAAGACATTGGAGTATTTTCGGTTTTATTGGTTTCTCACTATGTTAGTCATAGTAAAATATTAAACTTTTGTTTAGAGCCTGTAAATAATCTAGGTAAATTAAATTATCAGCGCACCTCCATGTGTAGGAAAAATATACATGCCTGCGCACATAAAGCATACTCTTCAAAGCTGAACTGTGATATTGCGTATGTTGTGCTGTCAGCCTTGATGTGGACGAGAAGGAGTGACTGTAGGGAGCTTAATCATGGTGCAGTCAGACACTGGGTTCCGTGAATTTAAGCTCTGGGTGTTAAATGGCGCATCAGACTGGGTGTTCACAAGGCAGGACGTGACAGCCAAATCCCAATAATCTTGGATTTCACTCGCCCTCTGCTTTACCCCTGAAAAGAGCATGATATTCCTGACATAGCGTAAATTATTATACATGGCTTGATTAGTCATATTTCACTGTGTTATTGAAGTGCCGATCTGAGTGTGGTTCTGTCCCATTTCTCCTTCTCTCTTCACATTTATTTGCTACCACACTTGGCGTGCTCATTCAATGGCTTAGCGCAAGTATTCAAGGGTGTCCCGTTCCTCTAATAAGCCAAGTGCAACACTCTTCACATGCACTTAATCCACACTTTGGGAAATACTGCATGGAAGCAGCCTTTGGTTAAGCAATTAGACCACAATGCAACGCATCATTGACAACCGATATTTGCATCAAGCACGAGGAACCCCACCGGGATGACCCGAAACACAACTAAGACAAATGACATCATAGTTGTAGTGTGGCTCTTGATTACCTCTTCAGTATGTCCACTGGCTTCAAAAACTCCCCGCACCTTTGGGCTCTTTAAATACATGCGTGTACTTTGTGTCGTATGTCAGAACACATCTGCATGGTGTGTAGTATCACAGCGTACTTGGCCATCAGTGTGCTGAATGCGATATGGCCCGCTGCAAAACCAGGGTTGGCCACTAAGAGTTTCCATTTGGTTTCCGGACATGCTGTCACTGTTTAATTGGTGATTTAATCTCCATCAACTGAAGGAATAATTTGATGGAACACACATGTGGAATTTCTCCTTAGAAAAAAGTTCAAGAATGACATACTTAAACCAGTGGTGTGAAAATGTAGTTATGGGTCTTTATGAAGATGAAAGGAAAGCCTGATTTGTGCGGCCTGTGGATTTTGAAGGAAATCTCCCAGAAGGAATAATGCAGTTGTACATTTTTATGTATTTCTCCGTCAGGCACTTTTCTAGAAAAGTAACGCTGAGTCGCCTTGAGTTCTGGTAAAGCAAGGAAGCAAAATATTTACATAATTCACTTCGGCTTTTGGCTATAATCAAGTCAACAGATTAGGTATATTTCGTGGAATTCTGTAAGATGACCTATAATTTATTCCTCCATGCTTGTGTGTTCAAATTGGATGATACCATAGT
Organism: Hyperopisus bebe; assembly: GCA_026777045.1. NCBI lineage: Eukaryota > Metazoa > Chordata > Actinopteri > Osteoglossiformes > Mormyridae > Hyperopisus > Hyperopisus bebe. The sequence goes on along the minus strand of JAODJW010000035.1, from coordinate 25,408,336 downwards.
GGAGATTAAGGAGATTTTCACATAGAACGTGGTACCTCAGTTCTCGAACTCATTAGAACTCGAATTTCTTAAAAGTCGAACCAACCAGTTCGGAAAAAAAATACCTAGAACTCAATCTGAATCTCAGAAGTCACACCGTGAAAGCTGACCTAGGATAACTTGTACAGCAGGGAAATGAGTCACATAGCACGTCTCTCAGCGGAAATAAAGGGTAAGGCTTCAGTCTAAGGCTCGCATTCGCTGTGATAGCATCCTACATGTTGACATTAGCTGAATACATTTAAACATAAAAAATTCTTATTCATTATTTTAATATTAATAATAAGGCATTGATACATTTAATTATAATAACATTGTCGTGCCCAGGGGACGGAACTGAGATAAAGGCGCAGATGTCAGGGTATCGGGAAATACGGGGTTTAATTACAGGTAAGGCAGGCAAAACGCAGACGGACAATACAATGACCGGACTGGGGAAACAAACTGAAAAGCGGACTAAATACAGAGGACTAATGACAACAACCAGACACAGCTGATCACAAGGGGATTCCACAAGGGGTTAACGAGAACATATTTCGGTGTAATTTTTGGGGGCCGGGAACCAATTAATTGGTTTTCCATTATTTCTTATGGGGAAAATTCTATCAGAACTTGAACTTTTTAGGATTCGGTCCGGAGTTCTGAACGGATTAATTTCCAGTTCTGAGGTACCACTGTATTGCTTCTTTTAATGACCAACATTGGAGCTGCAGTTGAATCCATTTCTTAAACAAGTTTGTGTGATATAATTAGTGAATTATCTTTTTTATAGTCAAAAAATGTTTTTTGTATTCATCCATGGTGTTGAAAATATGGTAAGCAATTGTGCTTGGCGTAATTTTTCCCACTATATAGGAAATCTTTACATTTATTCACACTTTAATCGTGGTTCAGCTTTGAAATAGTGGTTTGGATAGTGGTATAGTGGTTAGGGCAGCCGCCTTTCAATCAGATGACTCGAGTTTAGTTCCTGGCGGGTGACTCGGGTTTGGTTCCTGGTATATTGGTTATAGCAGGTGGCTAATAAATGCAGTCGAACTGATTTTTGTAATGTGCTGTTTGCCTCACTTGTATCTTCTAGGTTTAGGCTCTTAATCCCCAGGCATTCCGATGACTCGCTAATCCATGTTTCTCCAAAAAGTGTATGCTGCTTTGGATAAAAACTGCCAAATACATAAAAGGTATATGTAAATCTAACATTAGGTGACTCAGAAATCTACCTAATCTCACCTTACACAGTATAAAATCACATCAAATTTCAGGCCAGTTGAAATCACCACCTGTGCGGGGTCAAACCACTGGTCTGAGGGTTCCCTCTGTCAAGTTCTTTCTGAACAGTTTTGTTTCGCTTTTTTTGTTGCAGCAAGAATTGAGGACGCAGTGTCACCTAAGGTAAGCGTGCTCTCAGCCTGCCCTTAGCCGGCCGCATTGCATAATTTCACCACAGTGTGGCGCCATTTCACCTTCGACCTCTCAAAATTGTATTTTAAATTTGTTCGGGTGTCGTTGCTTATCCTTTGGATCATTTTAAAGATTTTCATGGATGTTCTACAATAATTATTTGTTCTGTGTGTTACTTATGAACGGATTCCTATATCCCGTCAGGAGGCAACTCCAGCTGTAAAGTAAGTGCTGAATGACTTGATACAGTATTGAACTTGTAATTGCTGTATCCTGCTGGCATATGTGCCCAAAATAGAAATATACACGTCTCAATGTTTTAAAGTAAAAATTAAACATCAAGTTAATTTTCTTCCTTCTTATGATAATGTGTGGTCCTTAGAAGCTAATTTTGTTATAAAAATTTGAAACGGGTTAACATTTTAACATGGTCCCCGATGTCCCAGGCATGACTGGTAGCAGACACAATCTCATGTCACTGTCACCATCATGGTGAAAAATGCCAAGAAGGATGACGCCTGTATTTCCTTTGAAGAAGAAAAGGTATTCAGACTGTGCACTGCTGTTTATGAAAGAAACCGATAGCCCTCAGACCGTGGGTTTAATTAAACTCCGTGAAATGAATTAACCAGCAGGGTGACAGGTAAAAGGATTTTTTTCACCCTCACCGGATAAACATTTCATGTGCACTGACAGTTATTAATTTGTAGAGCGTTTCATTATAGTATATGATTACACTTATATGCGTTGAAAGCTAGAAGATTAAAAGGCATAGGAGGAAAAAAAATGACAAATTATGGAAATAACAGCACCGGAAATCAAAGTGTGAACCTGTGTTTGATCTATTCTATAAATTAATTAAAATTTTCAGTTCTGTATAATAATCTGGTGCAAATTAGATGGAAATGAGATAAAATATTAATTTAGTTATCTGGGGAATCTGCCTGGAGGGGTTTTTGTAGGCTTCAGTCTGGCTGAAAATGCCGTCCATATGGCAGTCAGGAGCGCTGGTCTGACGCCTCGTGGCGGGGGTGAAGTCTTCTGTGACGCGTGGCTGCGAGGGTTTGATGTGAGAGGAGCTGGGTAATGAGGCTGTTGTAAGGCCCTAAGTACAGAGGGTACCCCAGGGGTAGCATACATTACGGCCGACCTTCACCGGCGCCGGCTCACACGCTTGTTAGAAACCCTTTTCTCTCCCGTTAGCCGTTGCTATTGTGGCGACCGCAGGGCGAGTCTCCGTAATGCATGCCAGTCCTTGGCATTTAAATGAGACGCGATGTCAAGGGCTCAGCCCGCCCCCCCCATCGAGTGCTGTAAACGTTTTGAAAGTAACGTCAGGAAATTAAGTGCAGGCATCTTCTTTTAAGCCAAAGAGAGACCCATTGTGCTGCTGTCATTTTTACACGGAGCTGTCCACACTCCTGGAGATGCTCCAGTACCCAAAATTCTGCCCTTTCTGCTTTTCACCCTGCAGATGAGCGTTGTGGTCAAAACGGCACCACAAGAAGAAAAACACCTGAAGTTCCAGCTGTCGCATCCTGTTGTTCCTCAAGAGAGCACCTTCAAAATATTCTCTACCAAGGTGAGACAAACCGCCTCTTCCTGCAAAGACTCCCTTCGACTGAAAGTTTGAGCAGCAAAGTACTTTAGGCCTGTTACTCGTTTGTACTGCAGAATGTTGAATGAAGCTTAGGCTGGTCATGTGCTGAGCTCACGGGCTCTGGTGCACCTCCAGGTCCAGTTAAGTACTGCTTTGCTTGACAGTTCGTTAATCCTATATATATGGGTTCTGGGATTGGAAGTGGCTGTCAGGCGTATGAGTATTAGCTGGTTATTATTACCGAAATGGTACTAGCCACCAGGCAGAATGCTGCTTCCAGCATTTTTACAGATAATAGGATGATAAAATAGATAGAAACAATTTACTCTAGTTAAATGTCTAATGCCAGGTTTTTATCAATCCTAGAATGGCAGGTGTGCAGGGGGCAGTTTCTTTCTTCGGTAATGTGAAAATGGGTAATAGCTTTGAGAATCGTGTTAATTAGCTGTGGATATGCCAAAAGATTTGCTGTGTTAGTGGATAACGTTAACTAGGAGGTGTTCTGGAATGGAACTGGTGATAAGTTTGTTAACTAGCTCTGGGTTGGTGTTTCTTGAGCAGTTAGATCTGCACAGTGTCAGATCGGCGAGTGGTCAGAGGATGAAGGGACCTGCTCAAACGCTAAAGCCTGTAGCCTTACTGCGATTGGCTAATCTGTGGTGGGTGCAGCCATCTGATAGACAGGTCAGGGCTGTAAAAAGGCTGAACTCTGCTTCGTACCACAAATGCCATTGCATTGAAAAGAACTTCAAGGCCGGATTCCAGAACTGAGGTCATTCATCAGGTATCAGATGCCTCAGTTCGTTTTGGATTACAAACCACATTTGTGTATTCAATTGATATGAATGCAAATGGCTTTGGGAGCTGCCCACTGCAGACATCTTGTTGACGCAATAACTCAAAAAGTACTTGATGGATATTTTTTCAACTTTGCAGACACATTGAATGGGACACGATCTAAACCTGCTTGGATTATGAGACAAATTGCACCAAAACTGAAGCACGTCACATAGTTGCAGCACATGAAAGTGTAGGCACAGGTCTAGTAAACTTCACTACTTTCAGACAAGTCACACAAAGTTTTAATAAGGGTTTTTTGGAGAGACGAGGACGGGGTAGGGTCGGGCTAGATATTATAGTTGGAGGTGTAGGGATTAGATGGTGGTGGGGGGTGAAGGAGATGGGGCGGGGCCGTCCGGGGAATACACTGTTATCTTTCCAACAGTGTCTGGTTTTGAAATGAATAATGTCTTGGGAGCTGATCATTTGAGAAGCATTGCAAGTGTTGGGTTGTTTCTGGTGCACAAGATACATGCGTCTGAAAAAGCAGCACTGAGGGAGGTTGTTCAGAGTACAAGTATGAGTTCAGAGCTGAGGTTTGCCCTCATCTGTCTGTTTCCTTTCCAGTCTTTATTGTCCAATACATGCTGTGTAAAGCAATGCTTCCTTTCACTCAGGTGATGCTGTGCTGAAGATCTGTTCATACAACCAGCGAAGGAGATTTAATATGCTTGCAGAATTTTTGCCCCTAAAAATGAAAGGTGCGATTGAATTAATTCTTTTAGTATTTAAAATTGTTGTTTGGTGTCTATATATAAGGTATGTGAACTTGGATTTATTGAAAAATGCCCAGAAGTGGTTTTACACCCTCTTATTTTGCCCTAAAAATAAACAGGCAGTTTTCCCTTTCTTGGTAGGCTCATTAATACATTGATGTGCTCTGCTCTGATTGGCTGGTTCACAGTGACTCTTGCAGGAGCAACATCTCTACAGTCATGTGCCACATAACAATGCCTCAGTCAACGACGGATCACATTTATGATGATGGTCCCATAAGATTATAACGGAGCTGAAAAATTCCTAGTGCCTAGTGATGATATAATGCGACACATCACTCGTGTTTGTGGTGATGCTAGTGTAAACAAACCTACTGCGCTGCCAGATGTGTGTAACATAGTATACAATTATGTACATAATACTTGATAATAAACAGTTATACTACTGGTCTATGTATTTACTATACTGTATTTTATATCATTATTTCAGTGTACTCTTTATACTTTGCCACACAGAACTCTAATACTCCAATTTCAGCTTCGGGACAATGTTAGCATAGTCAAAACTTTGTTGTTTGCTTTACAACAAAAACACTAATTATTTTGCAACTCAGTCAACAAATGATTTTACAATGCTAGCTTTGTCATGCAATTGTAAGCATTTTAAGAAGCTTTGTCATGCAATTAAGAACCCCAAACAGATAGCAAGCTGAGCAGCTTGTAAATGTATTGTTTGTAATGAACTTGGACTGTATCGATTAAATTTAACTTACCAAAAATACGCTGCAAGCAGTGCAGAAGCCTCTTGTGACTGTCAGTTGTTTGGTACTCCCCGACTAACTTGGGGTACGTTTCCCAAAAGCTTTTTCGCTTTCAAAATTAGCACCTTACATAATTGCAATCATACAACTGAATGGTTCCAACTAAGTAAGTTGCTAAGAGGAGCTGTTGGGAAACGTACCCCTTGAATATGACTTACCTTCTTAGCCTACTAGTAATAAATAAACTTACATCAGTGGCTGTCAGTATATATATTTTTTCCATGCGAGGTGCACATGTAGAAACTGTGCACTCAAGCCACTCGAGAGAGAAAATATATGTTGCTGGTTCCATGTACCAAGTTCTTCTTACTCAGCTATGCCGAGGTAATGTGAGATTTTCATTTGATGGCACCTATAAGATGCATGCATGTATTGTGTCTATATAATGGCATTTGGAAGTCTTCATCTGCATCACTAAACTCCCACACCTTTGTTGTTCATTAATTAGGCATTTGTGGATTATACATCCATTTGGAAAAGGCTTTATTTTGTTCTGTGGTTGTCATGTTTGGCACCCTCTGCGATGCCCGGCACTGCCTCTACTTAACAAGAGAAACAAATATTTTTTATGTTTCACAGTCATTGTCCTGACGCTGGTGGTGTTAAAATATGGACACATTTTGAAAAATGTCATTTAGTGATGTTGAACAGAATCCATGATTACCCGAGTGAATGATTTTTTTTAGTGTTTTTGAAAAACTGTTAAACAATAGCTTTAAGTGGTCTCTGTTCCTGTTGTTAACTGAAGTGCTCTATTTACTAGTTACATATTGCTTGGTTAATTGTACAGTGGATGAACAAAATACCTTACAGACGCACTAACAGAAACCTGAAAGGAACAGCCACTGAAACACTGCAGACTGGCCCTGACTTTGCTGAAATGTCACCCATGGTCATGCAGGAACAAAATTCTTTACTGCAGGAGTGATACGGCTTGGTGCGGCTCGCCTGCCGCTCACACAAATGAAGACGTTGTGCTCCCAGGCGCTGCGAAGCTGTTTTGGTGGGTAACGGGGCGGGCGCTCTGGCGGTGCAGCAGAAAGCTCCGCTCGTCCCCCGGCTGAGGTGAAGTATGTGTGCTTCGGCGTCTCGTTAGCACTGGGGTGCTGGCTTCCCACAGTCCGGCTGCCTGCGGGGGGCAGGGGGTCAGTGCTCACAAAGCCCTGCTTGTTCCCTGGCCCGAAGGGCTCCCAGGGTAAGCCCGGCTCAGAAAGGGGACCGGGGGGGAAGCGGCTTAGTGCAGAACCACCCTACCCCCATGCCAAGCCTGCTCCCTATGTTCAGCAGAGGCTTCTGTGGGGCTCTGTCACACTTCAAGCGACGAAACGCTAAATAAAATCTGTTTTTAGCACAGAGCCTTAGGATAGTGAAAGCCGTGTAGAGACTGTAGAGCTTCTGATTTGATTAGAATGGGTGACATTATTGTAGCTTTCTGGGTGAATGTGGTGTTTTTCTACTGTTTGTGTTTCAGGTTCCTTCTGAAATAGGAAGGGGTTCTTCCTCTTCTTTCCCCCCCTCAGAGTTTGTTTAATTTGTTCTTTGAACAAAAGTTTCACTTTTCCTGCTCCCAGACGGTGACCTACTTCCCGTGTCACATTTAGTCGTATCTTGAAGAACTTTACTTGAGTGCATTCTGATAAACTCCTAGCGCTGCCTAATGACACGGGAAACGCTCAGCTGCTGAGAGTGCTTCTAATTTCCTTAAATTGGACGTAATAATGCTTTGAGGTATTTCTCATAATTTAAATAAATATCGCCGTGCTTTTCCCCGTATGGCTGTCAGCTCTGGTGTTTTGATAAAGCAGTACAGCTGAGACCTGAACGCTGCCTGTTACCGAGGAACGTGATGCGCAGCAGGCTGATTTAGCCTAATGACCATGACGGCGACAGGCCAGCGCTACCGATCGGAGTCCTCTTGCAAATCCGCATCATTTCAGGTCGACTCCTGGGCCGTTCAGCTGCTCCACTCTGGTGCACAAGCCATCAGGAGGTCCTGGATATGTCAGGCCTGTCACCTTTCTTTAAGAGCAGCCGCAGACATGGGATGTAGATTAATATTGCATAGCCGGAGGAAGCTTTGGGACTGTCTTATCAGCAGTATGTGTGCAATTACTACTGCCGTTATTTTGTGAAAACCTGAAACAGAGCACAGCGATAAGAATTGCTATATATATATATATACACACACACACACATATATATATACACACACACACACACACACATATATATATATATATATATATATATATATATATATATATACACACACATATATGTGGTCCAGGTATACCTTACCTTGTGGATACCCGTTTTTTTGGGTTTTTTTTTACCGTATGGGGACCATTTTTCTGGACTCAATTTTATAAAAATCTTATTTAAAATTATAAAAAAAGTGGCTGCAATGAAAAAACGAAAAATGCAGAAACTCTTGTATTTTGTTTGGTTACTTATGGTTATGGTTAGGGCAGGGTAGGGGTTAAGGTTGTCATAGTTAGCGTTAGCATTTTTCCCATTGAAATGAATGAGCGATCCCCATAAGGATATGTTTACCCTACATGGAGCATGCGTGCGTGTGTGTGCATGCGTGTGTGTTTCTGGATGCAGTGCTGGTGTTTGATTGAAGCTCGCTGGAGCTTTTTGTTCACAGGAATTACACAGCACTCCTCGTGTCAGTCTGTCAGTCATACTGCTAAAACCAGAAGGAAATTGTCTGCTGGACAGCAGTCCCCTAGTGCAGCTACTTGGATTTCTCGATAAAAAATAAATCATTATACTTGTACAACATAAAATAGTTTCTTTTTCAGTAAGGCAAAAAGAACATTTTCACTTTTTTTTTGGTGTTACCAGTCCTTGCCATTGTATCCGACTGATATATCAAGTACTGAAGCAGAGATGGAAAAAGCAGAGTCTTTCTCCGAAGGTCTCTGATGGTATTCCTGGGAATGTAAGTCTGAGGTCATGGCTGATTAATTCCTCTCTGACAGGAGGATAGTAACACATTAGTGAGACGTTTGTTTAAATGAAATCAATCCGCAGCTTTAATGTGAGAGATTATAACTGCCATGCTTGGTCTAAATTAAAAAGCTTTTTTTATTTTAGCCAGTACATTATGTTCTGTTAAAACTAGGATGTAGACACCATGAATGGGCTATTTACGTCAAATTTCAGTTTTACTGCCTATAAGCCTCTCAGTCAGCTGACCCTTCTGGAGCACAACTCTGATTGGGCCTCAGGAACATGCCTCAGACGAGTGAAAATGATCCGTATCTCCACCTAGGAGGGGCGGGTCACAGCTTGTAATTTCTCCAATGTTCTGCTCTACTCTAAATGCTTCTGAAGAGATTTCATCCTGAACACTCAGCAAGATGCCTCTGCTCGCATGGAGATTTCCCAGCTCCTACTCAGAGCAATAATGAGAGATATCAATGTATCCCTAAACAATAGGTTAATATCAGCACCGAGTTATTAGTCCTGCTTCGCAGGCCGGTATGCAGTAAGAATAACGATATAGTGTCTTACATTGTACAGCCTGCCTGTATCGCCTGACTGTGACCCCAAGAGCGCGGCTGGCTAGGCCGACCCAAACACGTTCCACATATTAGCCAGATGTTTAGCTGTTTGCCGCCACAAACTATTATTTATGCTGCAATCTATTTCTAATTTGCCACAAATTTGCCTAGATGACACCCACAAATCAAGCTAAACAAGCTTATTTGAAACTCCAACGGTGTAAAATGAAAAGCTGTTTGGGCATCATTTATACCGTAGCGTATGACTATTACCTCTGACATTGTACAGGCAGACAGGCACCGTTGGGTTACCATCAGGGTCGGGGTCACGGTTACCGCTGTCACATGCACCTCGCACATGACTACGTCCTCTTACATTGTACAGGCAGACAGGCACCGTTGGGTTACCATCAGGGTCGGGGTCACGGTTACCGCTGTCACATGCACCTCGCACATGACTACGTCCTCTTACATTGTACAGGTAGACAAGCAGTGTTTGGTTACCATCATGTTTTCAATGCATATTTCTCACAGTGACTTAAATCTTTTTCTTATGAATGATGTTGCAGAAGACACGTGTGGGTAAACTCATTAACATCTACTGAGTGGGTGGCAGGATATATTAACCAGGTATATTACCTGCACTGCATATCCTGTTATTGCAATTGACTGAAAAGGTGGGTTATTACCCACTGTGGCTCAATACATCATGATTAAAAATCTGCCTTAATTTTCATAGTTATCTCGTTATTCATATGTGTCAGTCGAGATTCAGCATTGGCTGAGTGTAGGCAGGACGTTGGCATTTTGATTAATTTTGCCTCAGGTAATATTATACTCCATAGGGTTAAAGTTTCAAGGAGATCCTGTCGCCCCCTGCTTATGCCTGCACATCAAATCATTTCTATCCTGACAGACTGCACAAGGCCTGAAGAGGTCCCTTCTTGAAAGGTACCATTTGTCAGACAACGTTTAATCCAAGCACAGACTCATAACATCAGATGCTTTGTCTCACAGGAGGATGACGGCGGTATAATATTTAGAGTTAAGAATCATATTGTTGGCTTCTAGTATATTAACTTCAGTGTTTAGTAGCCATCCAGAAAATTTAAAACATGTCTCTGCAAATATCACATTCATTGTTTCTCTTTCATGATAGATATTCTTATCAACGATGTAGAGTGACACATCACTCTCAAGAGAAAGAATCGTTCCTTGGAGCTTTCTCACAGTTTTTAATGTGGTTTTTTATACAGCACTTGCACGATTTTGGTGCCCTTAATGGGGCATAAGTACTAACACGTTTGCGCCCGTTTCTGGTGTAATTTCGTCACAACATGTGCCTAAAAACATGGTGTGGTATGAACAGACCGTACATGCCTAAAGCCGCAATCTGCGTGCAGTAGGAACAAAATGACAAGTTGCGGTTTTCCTGCTCTTGCATATAAGTTCAAGGGAAAAGCGGGTATTTCACGCGAAACATGGGAGAAGCACAAAGAGAGACTGGCTACATATTCCTTTACAATGTATGAAGACTGCGAGGGAAAGCACACATCTCTGAAGAGCTGGTGCAATCCAGGTAGAGTGTTTATGTAGGTAGGGAAAATATCCACAAGGAATGGTCCCCCCGTGTAACGCCAAGAGTGTCATAAATGCCTCAGATTACGTGATGTCTTAAGCGCGTCAAACACGCATAAGTATGCGGAGATTACGTGACATCAAGGCGTTTTTAGGACATCAAAAACGACAAGCGTAAAAACCCATCAATAAGGAGTCCATTACGTGGCAACATGACACACAAAAAACCGTGTTAACAAGGCATCGATTACATCTCAAAAGGACGCACAACGTCAGTGATGGAGCTGGGGTTCAAAACACAGGGAGGAACATAAATACAGGAGTAACAAAGGAATATAGTGAGAGGCAGGTGGTGTGCATCACATAGAGGCTGGAACAAGAGGCAAGACGAACGAGCAGTAGGCGTGGCTTGTTAAGGAAACACGGGGATCAGGCAGAGCAGGACACCCTCAGTCCACGAGCACATTTACAGAAGACATACACATTCCATTAATATGCAAGTTACATGTGATGCCAAAATACATAATACAAATGTCATGGAAAAATATCCTGGAAATTAATAAAAACAGTACTTAAAAAGTAACCATCTATCTGCAAAAGGCTCCCTGCTTAGTCTGTGGTGGAAAGCAACATTCCGGAAGATGAAGCTGCACTAAAACAGTTAAACAATCCTGTTGTTCGTGCAATGTTTCTTCGTACTCTAGTAGTCGAAAATGATTAGTCTGTTCTTTTAAACATAACTTTTTGTTGCTATTTTTGGTTGAACCTATTTAAAAAAAAACAAGAAAAGGTGGCACTTTGCATAATTGGGTTTATGTCTATTACACAGTTGCATTTTGCTGTACTCTTCAGGGTATATCCAACGTTAAATTATAGGACAAAGTGATTGGGCTACCTGCGTCCTGGCTCAGGCCCGCTTTACGTTGTGCTCTCTGACGGACTGGGCACAGAGTGGGCTACCTGCGTCCTGGCTCTGCCCCGCTTTACGTTGTGCTCTCTGACGGACAGGGCACAGAGTGGGCTACCTGCGTCCTGGCTCT
>JAODJW010000035.1:25383570-25396689 GCA_026777045.1 Hyperopisus bebe | reverse complement strand
ATGTTTGTGTTCTTTTTTCTTTCTTCCTGCAGTGTAGCTAAACTACTGCATCGTTACAAAGAAAATTCCTTTGTTTTCTTGCTTTATTACTGTCTGCCATCGTTGCATTTCATTTCTATTGATCCATCCAAATTCTGTAACTACATATCAATGTTAGGGTAGTGGTGAATTACAGCCTTGCACTGGAAACACAGGGCATAAAGCAGGATATATTGTGAATTTTATTTTACTACTGGAATTTTGACCTGACTAGCTCACTTCCCCATGAAGGTCTTTCCTCTATCCTCTGGGTTTTCTTAATTTAACGCAAGCCAGTTTAACTACTAAAACATCATGAATTATATATCTTGTGCCAGCGATTCCAGGATGTCTCCTAATTATATTGACAGAAGACTGATTTCTATGAAGTCTTCAGTGCGATCTTGATGAGAGGGTTCCTTGCATTGCCCTGACACCTTTTCATGTTCCCTGAGATGGGTGAGCTGTCAGAAGAATGGGCATGCGTTTTGCTTGGTGCAGGTCTCTGCCGCAGATACGTCAACGTCAGCACTGTCGGTGGGGCCCCCTGGAGTCCATCTCCCTGCTGGCTCATTAGGTCTGATGTCTTTCCTCAGATTGAGATTATGATGAAGAAGAGTAAAGCGATATATTGGGAGACACTGGAAATGGAGAGAGCCCAGGCTAACATGAACCCATTCACTCCAAGTGAGTCCTGGAGGTGGAGTAGATCGTGAACACTGAAGGTCCCCCTCTTCATGTAGGTCAATTTTTCCTATACAAAGCATATGGGATAATGAAAATCTGAAGGGATGCTAACAGATTTAGCCCTTATCAGTCTGGAAGCTCCGTTTTAGTTCACTAATCACCGGTCCTGTGCTTCATTCTTCCTAAAACAATGTGACGTATAGTGGGAGAGATGGCCGGCACTTACTGGGAGACTTGTTCTTTCAGACCAGTATCTATCCTCTTCCCTTTACTGCCGTAACTGGGACAAACTGGTTGGGGACATTAAGGAAGAAGAGAAGAATGAGAAGCTGGAGGGGGACACTGCTCTGTGCCAGCTCTTCCAGCAGTTCTATTCCGACGTCTCGGATGAATAAGTCTTTCGTAAGTCTTTTATTTGCTTCTTAATCATGTAGATATTTCTACACTCAAACTTCTTATAATGTATAGGTGAAGCAGTTATATATACTTTTGTTTATGTTTATTCCTGTTCCAGCCAAAGTTGCATTAGCTGGCTTGGTAAAGAAATTAATCATTTATCTGAGTCAGCCTAAAACCAAGCAATTAAATGATTTAGACATTTTCTGTGACAAACTGCTCAATTGTTTTTTGAGATCCATAGAAATTATGAGAATAAAAACATGCAGAGCTGAAGTCAAGGTAATAATAATAATAATAATAATAATAATAATAATAATAATAATAATAATAATAATAATAATAAATGATTTCTTTATTTTCCTTGCAAACACATTTGGTTTCGACTGATGTTTTCACATGAGTGTAAGCCAGCTCTCGTTCTGGCCTCATTCAGATGGAGTCTGGTGGGACAGTCCTAAGCACCAACTGGAAGGATGTGGGTAAAAGAAAAGTGAAGGTGAGACCCACAGATGATGTAGAGCGGAAGAAATTCTGAAACCTTTAGCAGAAGACCACGGTGACCTCTGATGAAATTCTTAATTTGCCTGTATGGCAACACAGCCACCTGCCCAGGGTAGAATGTTCTGAAGCTACCCCTGGACTCCCTTTTCACCTCGACATAGCAGGCTTGTATATTTCAGAGTTCTTCTCTCACTGAAGGTACACCCATGGATTTTCTAATGGTAATTTAAAAAGCTTATACATTATATGAAAACGTCCCGTCTTTTGCCTACACAGTATTTGTCACAAATCCAAGCACTTTATCAGTATCTACCTTTATGTTAAAAAAAAAACACTTAGTTCTGAATCTAGCAGTTGTCAACTTCATTGTACATTTAAAATGGAATCATAATTACTCTTAAATTATAAATCTGCTTTGAATAGGAGCTGTCCTTTAAAATGCATACGTATGTTTGCTACAAGAATCAGCTTGTATGACCATTAAATGCTTAATGCCATTTCCCATCGCTCAGACAGAGCTGTCAAGATCAGTTAAAAGTTCTGGCGGCATTGTCCACATGTAAAGTGTCATTACAAAAAGAAACTCTCAGATTAACTGTACAGTTCATGTATTGAACCGTGCAGTACGTGCAGCCGTAAGCTATACTTATGCATCATTCATGGAGCGTTGAAAGTCATACATAATTTTGTGAGGCCATAATGCAGGTTTATTGCTATACATTGTCAGTTTTACAGTGCATTATGCTTTTGTACATAAACACAGGGTAGGGATTGTGATATACATAAACATTCATGCACTCTTAACCCTAAATTGCTATATATGGTATATTCTGTACTGCATGTAGATGTCATTTGGTCTTCGATACAAATGACTACAAGGCCAGAAAAAAATGACTTAAGTATGACCATAATCCAGGGTTTTAAGGCATAGTTAGTACACTACCATTAGAAGTACAGTGTCCATTCTGCACATCATCTCCAGTAAAAATGGAAGTATAATATATACCAATAAAATAGGTGTGTGAAGAAGGACAGTCAGGGATAGAGCAGGGCTTTATTAATAGATCAAAGGGACATGTGGGAATCTACAGTCTTATATAAGCAGCCATTGCACAAACAGTATGTATTTGCTAATATGATTTACAGGCCCAGTCAAAAGAAGGGAATGAACAACGAAAGTTCCTGTAAGGTAAGAAGGCCCTTGGGGTGTTTGCATTGGGCCTTACAAACACGGCTCGCCTCTTATTTACACTGAGAAGGCACAAATGAGCAGGCCTCTGTATTAAAATGCAGGTCAGATGGCGCTGGCTGCATAGACTGCAGTGCCTGCTGTCTTCTGCATGAGGGCCTCACACGACACCCAGGATGCGGCCCACCCACCAACGGCAGGGCATGATCATCCTGCAAGCCACACGGCAGCCTTGGTACTCATACGGCCAAGGGGAGTAGCCTCCCAGGGGCTCGCAGATCCTCTGGCAGTGAGTGTAGCTGCGTGTGCATTCATTGCAACAGATTCCCAGATGGTCCAGCATGGGGTCGAAGGTCATGGTGCCCTCCTCTCCCTCCAGATTGCGCTGTCGAATTTCAGGAGAGGAAATAATGTCATTGTGTGCTACAGAACAGCTCAGGCCCCATAAAATCACTGTAATGCTTCTGCATATAGTTTAGAAGTCAATTTACATTTCAGTTTAGTTTAGGAAAATAGAAGAATCTAAATCTGTGCAGTTCCTTTCTGATGGGGTTTTTAAGATAACAAAATTAGATCATTTCCCACATGTGATCAATAAAGTATATTTTCATCCATCCTTCCATCAAATTTTTCATCCCTCAAATTTTTTGTTACTCAAAAAGAAGCATCCCAGAAAAGTACAGGGGCAGACTTATGGACAAATACTCTTAGCATCCACTGCAAAGTCACACCAGGGATACTGCCTCTTGTGTTCCCATAACCCTTATATTTCTCATCTGGCACCACTCACATGATAGGGGTTTTCTGGGTTAAAGGTCAGCTCCTCCCTCTCTTGCTCGTTCTCTGGGCGTCCTCTGCTGCTGCTGCTCCTGTTACGCTGTGTCTGGCGCTTTGCTCGCATGACGTCGCGTTTCTTCCTCTGTACGTCTGAAACACAGTAAGCAGAGAGCAGTGACAATGGCTTGCCAATAAGCCCTATGCAGTGCTCCTGTTAGGGGCCCCTCCTGTGCACACTCTCTTGGTACAATTAATTATAATCTCCTGATCAACTGGTTACAGTTTTATATCTATATGTGTTCATAATTTTGTAAAAGGTACACAAGAGTAGTAAGTAAAAGCTAAACTGATGCTTATCCAAAACCTTTATCATGGTGTCATTCACTGTGTTTCTTTACGTGTTTCTAACGGTGTTAGGCATTTCATACATACTGCCCCTAAAGGGGAATTTCTCCCTCGACGAGTTATGCCTGATGGAGCCATGGAGAGCTTAAGGGGTTGTACCTTTAGCATAAGTGGGACGAAGCCAAAAAATGGGAAGGTCTCCACACAGGTCCAAGATTTTGGAGCTGAGGAAACTGCTGTCCTTAAGTGGCTGGTCAGCAGCCACCCAGATCAGAGACTCTTCGTCAAACTTGACTGGCATGATCTCATCCTCCTAAAAGGATTATGTATCTCATCAGTGGCTACTTGTGAAAATGGCATAAATTCGCACTAGATCACAGGCAAAAGCCAATACATTTCAGGAGAGGGTTTCCAATATTTTCACCCATGTTTATTTTTCATTAAAACAGTAATCAAGCACACCATGAAAACTACATTCCCTTTGGTCATGGCAATTATATGAATAATTCATGCACAAGTTTGGTAATTTAAATGAAAATCCAGTGCATTTGACATATTTTCCAAAGGTTACAAGTAACTCTGTAAAAGGTTAAAGAAATACTCCACAGCCAACTATGTAACACAAAAATACTCCACAGGCAGCTATGTGACACAGAAATACTCCTCAGTCAGCTATGTGATGCAGAAATACTCCTCAGTCAGCTATGTGACGCAGAAATACTCCTCAGTCAGCTATGTGACACAGAAATACTCCTGTCAGCTCTGTGACACAGAAATACTCCTCAGTCAGCTATGTGACGGAGAAATACTCCTCAGTCAGCTATGTGACGCAGAAATACTCCTTAGTCAGCTATGTGACATAGAAATACTCCTGTCAGCTATGTGATGCAGAAATACTCCTCAGTCAGCTATGTGACGGAGAAATACTCCTCAGTCAGCTATGTGATGCAGAAATACTCCTCAGTCAGCTATGTGACGCAGAAATACTCCTTAGTCAGCTATGTGACACAGAAATACTCCTGTCAGCTGTGTGATGCAGAAATACTCCTCAGTCAGCTATGTAACGCAGAAGTCCTACACAGACAGCTATGTCACGCAGAAATACTACACAGGCAGCTATGTGACACAGAAATCCTGTACAAACAGCTATGTGATGTAGAAATACTCCTCAGGCAGCTATATGACACAGAAATACTCCTCGGTCAGCTATGTGACGCAGAAATACTCCTGTCAGCTATGTGACGCAGAAATACTCCTCAGTCACCTATGTGACGCAGAAATACTGCAGAAGCAGCTATGTGATGTAAAAATACTCCACACTATACAACGAGAATATGAAGAGTGAATTACTCAAAAGGCTGCAGAAACGCGGAAGGGCAAAGAAATTAAACATTGGAAAACTTTAGCTTTATATTTCGGATTTCCATTCCTCTTTTCCAGATCATTCACAAATGATGACTTTTTCAAGGTTCTAAATACAGCCATTAAAAAGCTCCTTTTGGCTGAAGTTCCAACCTACCAGATCGAACATCAATGAGTCCTTGTTCAGCGTTTCCACCTGCGGGAGGTGCGCTTTGCCTTGAGTCTTTATGTAACATTTCTCCCCACCGGAGAACCTAATACCAGTGATGCCCTGTTAAAAATGTTGAGGATATTAATTCACTGGAAAATATAGTATATGTTCAAATGCTATGCATTTAAGAAACAACACAATAATAATGATTATTAAAAAAGAAAATCTCCACTCGTGCAAAAGGGGAAAAAAACTGTCAGAACTCACAATGTGAAAATCATGAACTTCCACTGCTTCGTCGTTCCCACTTCCCGTTACGAACCTCTCCAAATTGTTCTCGGAATCGATTTCCATGGAGCCCTCCTCGACTTTTCCATTGACACTCATGCTATAGTGAACATTGTACACCTGTTGATAATACCAGCAGTCCATCTAAATATCGTTCCAACATGAAGCATTTATCCATTTCTATGTTTTCCTTCACAAGTTTTCAGGTGATGGCAGAAATTATAATTATTTAGACAACACTTAACACACTTTATTGTGTTATTATATTACTCTGTTTATAGATATTTTGATTGGACAACTGGCACCACGCTTTAGTGTTTTACGTTATATAGATTTCCAGGCACCAAGAAGCCAAGCCTATAGCAATTCAGCTAAACGGAACTGCTCACATTAAAATATTGATAGGCCTAACAAACAAACGTATAAAACAGCTCTTCCAGAAAGCTTGAGTTAAGGCTGTGGTAATACCTATAACAACTGGCGATAATATAAAGATGGGCATTTTTGGGTAGGATTTGTAGCTTTTTATGGTCTATTAAATAATCGATTCAACTTTTCAATAATTTCATTGATGCAATTAAGTTAAATCAAACAGGAAAAATACAGGGAGTTTGATGCCACTACGAAACCGTGCATTATAAACTGGGGTAAGCAGTGGACGGTGCGACGTAGAAGTCACACCTCTCGATCCTAGGGTTACGAGGAGACCATCTGCATGCAAGTCGGATTAAGTCGCTTAATCATTCATCTCTCTACCAAAGTTCTGTGAGAGCCGTGTGTAGAAACATACATGGAGATAAACAGTAGAAAGATGACCTTACGTGTTTATCGGTAACTTTCCAAAAGTAAAAAGCACCAATAGCTCCGAAAAGCAGCAAGATCGCCCCGGTGATCAGTAGCGCCGCTCCTATCTTCAGAAGGCGGCTACTACCTGAGAGCTTCCCAGTAACCGCGGCGTAAGCCTTCGGAAAGAAGTGCTCAAATCATTAAAAGCTGCATCAACTGATCAACACGCTGTTAACATACATTTCATCTAGAACTGTAATCATACATGAGATATCGCTCTTCAATTTGCATTTTTCCGACACTAATTTGTCATTTAAAATATATATTGCGTGAACTGGGTAATTGCTTCTGACTCTTTACACCTCATATTCAGGCAGAAGACTTCGGGAAGGCTCCAAGCATTTCCTTGTGCAAAATCCACATCAGCTACTATCCATTTTTCTCATGTAGAAAAATATACATAAAGGAAGCATTCGTTGAGATATCTGTAACTGCAAAATTCAATTCCCTTAATAAACAGTCCAAACTTTTGCAAAGACTTACAGGAGGCAAAAATTGTTCCACGTCTTCTGGTCCAGCCATTGCGATGGGAGTTTTCTCTGTAGTGTCTGACATGCCTGCGTTTGAGGCTTCAGTACACACCTATGTGCGGACCTCCCAGCAACCCCGCCAGTGACGACGCAGATATGAATTGCTAGAAGCTTGTGGTATTAGTTGTCCCCTAAAAACACTGGATTTTTTTCTTTTGCTGGTGGTTTTAATGTGAACCGTATAATTATATACATATAAAACATATTAAATACTCCATGATTTTTTTCCTCAAATGTCTCGGGTCAACTCGAGTGCAGCTGCAGCAATTCTTACAAACTGGTTAAAAGGCTAAGTGCCTACTTTAGCACATAGGTGTTCCGTGTCCATAGGCGAGCGCAAGCATTTCGTCCCTCAGCCAAGAGTAAACGTAATGAATGGACAGTTGCTGTGTAAACTATAATTTCATTACAATCTCTGTGTGCAATGCAACTTGCAAGTCGACGCTAAATATGTTTGATGACAAAGTGAACTGTTACGGTATTAAATTGACAATGATGGCAACCGGTGATTGAACAATGTCACACCAATCAATGGCATTTAATGACGAAAATGAGACCGTCGCATACATGCCGTTCGTATCTCTCCTTCTCTGGATGCCTATAAATGAATGCATAATCTGTCTGTGACTGCCGTAGCAACAGCGCTACCCTCCGTCTCTGTCAAAAGGTAATCTGAATGGGGGGGGCAAAAGCACTGCTTTCAGCGGAATACCAAGAGCGGAGACCTTTGTGCGTTCTGAATGTAAAATAAACAAGATTTTACCATTTATTTTCAGCAAATTGTGATGAAGGCGTAAACAAATATAAACACATGAATGTTTTAAAAAATCCACATCTCTCTCTGCTTCATATGGGTTTTCTCCATTCTGAAAACCAAAGGAAGTGTGGTTGTATAGTTGCAATTGTTTAATTAAAAGCATGCTTTTTAAAACAAATATTTAATTTACAGTTGCATTTTTCTCTTACAAAAATATACTATATGTACAAAATCTTGCATAATATACATAGTATTGTTCATACAAGTGACTGGATGCATTCGACTCACATTAATATAAATTAAATACCTCAAAGCCCTCAAGCGAGATACTTTATTTTCCACTAGACATTGTTAAAAACGCCTGACTAAACCGTTAAACATTATTTGTCGGACACCGCGATGTGGTGGGCGAGAACACCGGGAGGGTACTCTCATTAGTTCCCTGTGCCCTGACAGGCTGCCCTGGGGAAACTATAACATAGTCATAATCTCTGTGCTGAACTTTCTCATACACGCTTTGCAAACCAACTGTCTTAGGTATGTGCGCTTGGTAACAGTTGTCTCTCCTGTGAGCGTCACGTGGGAGAGACGCCGTCTTAGCGAAGGAGCTGGCGTTAGCGCGAGATGCCGAAGGGCTCCAGCATCGGTCCGAGTGGCCCAGGATCTTGCATTCGCTCGTGCACGCCCACAAACCTGCGAGAACAGCAATTAATATTGTTACTACTACTGCTACGTACAATAGTAGCAATCGCATCCATTTATGCAGGGCCGTAGGCAGGATGTATAAAACACCGAGATCAAAAGTGTTAGCCCTTCGTAGGTATGTGCCGTAATGGGTCGTGGCTATTGGAGTTACATTAAAAATACCGAGGACTTGACCTCGGTGTCCTCAACGGTAGGTACGAGCATGCATCTATGCAATCTTAATTAGATTAAAATTTACGTTTAATCACATGTAGGCTTACGGTCAGAAACTGACGTTATAAGTTGAAAAATACGTTTCCAAATTTTAACGTAGCATAAACTTACAACGATTGACATTGTAATTGCCGACAACTAACATTGGCGTCTATTAGGTAAGCATCATCATCATCATCATCATCATCGTCATTATTATTATTATTATTATTATTATTACTATTATTATTATTATTATTATTATTATTATTATTATTATTGTTGTTGTTGTTGTTGTTGTTTTTAAAAAGCAGAAATATGCCATATTGCCAGCAGTCTATACTACGCAATACATACTTTCGTGCCCACCTTTCTGAATGTTTTGGGGACATTCCTTTTTTAGTCCATCACCACTTATATCTGAATCACTGTCGTTGAAATCGCTGTCTCCCTTCCCACTGTCTTTTCCGCTGAACTGGGGGTCTCTGGCTGAGATAGCAGAGTAGGAATTGCCCTTCCATATTGCGATTGGCTTTGCAGCTTCTTTTCCGTACCCAGGAAGCGTAGAGTATCCCTGTGAGGAGAAAGCAGGGGATTTTTAGCATCAGGACAAATATAACGTTGCACAGCACATGAGCTGATAACTAGGGCATAGTCGAAATGACATACCTCCAGCTTGACACCTCGCATCCTGTTTTCAGGATCGTAAGTCCGTGCCCTTTCGTTTCCATTTTCAGGGCCGGATCGCCTGTTATTGTCCGTGTCGGATTTAGTGGAAAACGTGTGGCTTTCAAACACGTTGCCATTGTGATTTAAGATCAGAGAGTCGCTGCCCATTTCCCCCTTCTCTAATTGCGGCATATCCAAATCTTCTGGGAAGCCGCTTTTTCTCAGCCTCTTCCGTTGGTTGCAGGTCGTTGCGATCAAGATAATGGCGAGCAGGAGGATGGAGCAACTCCCTGCCAGAACGAGAATTAGTACAGTTGAAGTGTCCCATTGCATGAACTCCTCTTTGTTATTCCGCTTCAGAGACGTGAGATCGCTTGGGGGAGCCGGACCGGCAATGATGGTAAAGCGGATATTCGCGGTGGATGTCAGCGAAGGTCTCCCGTTGTCACTGACCGTGACAGTGATTTGTAAGCTTTCGTTAACATCGTAGTTCAGCGCATGCTTTAAATATATATCCCCCGTGGATCTGTTAATGGAAAATAATGAACCTTCCCCGTTAACAATTTTGTAAGACAGTTCTGCGTTTGCCCCATCGTCGTCGTCTTTAGCTTTTATCTGGGATACAATATAACCTGAAGGTGCATCTTTTGGTAGCAAGACTTCAGCGGATCCGTTTTTTAGGGTGGGTTGCGTGATGGAAGGTGCGTTGTCATTTTGATCAACTATTTTTAGGTTGATGGCTGCCTTGCTGTGAAGCTGGGGCGAGCCCCCGTCGGCGGCTTGGACTTGCAGCGAGAGCTGCTTCATCACTTCGTAGTTGAAACTTCTCAGTGCATAGATTGCACCCGTGCTGGGGTCAAGGGACACAAACGTAGCCACCGGAGACCCCATGACATAGGAATCCAAAAGTCTATAAATAACTTTGCCATTCTGCCCCAGATCCAGATCTCTCGCCACGACGGTGGTGATATACGCGCCGGGCGCGTTATTTTCCACAATGGAAACTTCGTACACTTGTTTGCTGAAAAGAGGGGCGTTGTCGTTCTCGTCGCTCAGCCTAATAGTGTATTGCGTTATTGTTCTGAAAGGCGGCGATCCCAGATCTTCGGCAACTACCGTTAAGTTGTATTCTGCAATTTTTTCCCTGTCTAGGGGCGCCGTGGTGACAATCATATAGCTGTCTTCGTATGCCTGCTGAAGTTTGAAATGATCGTGCCCGTACAGAGTGCAGTGAACCTGTCCATTTGCCCCGGAGTCTCTATCCGAGGTGCTGATTAGAGCCACAAAGCTGTCTTTCGTCGCAGCCTCCGTAATGTACGCAATACCTGCCGTGATGGAAGTCATGGGTGTGATACTAATTTCTGGAGCATTGTCATTAACATCTTGCACTTGAATAATTATTTTGCACGTAGACGGCGTCGGATTAGCACCTAAATCATATGCTTGTATGTCTAATTCAAAGGTTTTCTTTGTCTCGAAATCGATTGGATTTTCAAGTGTTAATCTACCAGTTTTACGATCCACTTTGAAAAGTTGCCGTATCTCGGCAGATACGTGATTTCCAAATCCATAAACAACCTCACCATTTAAGCCCTCGTCGGGATCAACTGCATTTAGATCCAGCAAAAGAAGCCCAACCGGTGCGTCTTCAAATAAGTCAACAGATACGTTACTCTGTTCGAAAATCGGACTGTTGTCGTTGAAATCCTTGACTTTGACGTTTATTTTTGTAGTGCCAGACCTGGAAGGGTTTCCTCCATCGACAGCAACAAGCTCGAGAAGATGAAATGACTGAGTTTCCCTGTCAAGCTCTTTCATTAGCACCAACTCCGCATATTTAACCCCATCTGCTCTGATCAGCACATCAATAGTGAAATGACTGTTTACTGAAATTTGGTAGCTTTGAATGTAGTTTGCGCCCACGTCTTCATCCACGGCAACATCTAAAGGGATTCGGAGCCCAAGCGCTGCGTTTTCAGAAATCTCTATGGTCGATTCCTTGTTAGGGAACTCGGGAGAGTTGTCGTTGATGTCCTTTACTTCAACTTCAACGTGGATTAATTTAAACTGCTCTTTGGAGAAATAGACAACGTCGAAAGCGATGAGACACTGGAGAGTATTCTTACAGATCTTCTCTCTGTCTATTCGTTCGCCAATGGTAAGCTGCCCGTCGCTTTCTCTCAGTCTGATAAAAGAAGCGTTGAACTGTTTCATCATCCTGAAACTGGTTTTGGTATCCAGCCCGGCATTTAAGAACATGTCCTTAGCAAGGTTCCCAATCACCGTATCAGGAGCGTCTTCTTCGTAGGTCTGGTATTTCATTGTCTTTCCCGCAGAGAAAGCGGGTAAGACGACCAACGTATGCATTAAGGTGAAACTGAACATCCACCTATGCCACACAGTCATAATACCTCCCAGTCTTTTTGAAAACATATTCATTGCTTGACTTTTGTTT
This sequence comes from Hyperopisus bebe, assembly GCA_026777045.1. NCBI lineage: Eukaryota > Metazoa > Chordata > Actinopteri > Osteoglossiformes > Mormyridae > Hyperopisus > Hyperopisus bebe. Next base: position 25,384,818 of record JAODJW010000035.1, on the reverse strand, counting down.
AAATAAAAGTTAACTGTGCATTTAAGCCAATGCAACTAACAATCTTCCTTAATTGTCCCCGGTTGGAAACGCGGATTCTATAATACGGGAAGAAAGTTCCCGAGGAATCCAGACGGCAGCTCTGCCTTCCGCAAACTCTGCCAACTGCAGTGTCGGACAGATTTATAGACAGCCGCATGCAAATGACGTGATGTGCGGCCAATCCCCTGCTTTAAAATAGCGACTTTTATAAAAACCCATAAGCTTATTTTGATGTTCATTGAATGCGCAATTAATTTAACACTCTATATACGTGTATGTATAGAATTTCTTCTTATTCATTTTATACTGCTCTTATTCCATGAATAACATTTCTGATCAAATGAACCAATTATGCAGAGACATTATCAAGAGACAACAACTAATGCAATATCATTATTATTATTATTATTATTATTATTATTATTACTGCTACTACTACTACTACTATTACTACTACTACTACTACTACTTTCGACGTTGGAAAACGTCCTCATACACTTGACAGGTCACTACATCACGTTACTGTTTAGCCCCTCTTTATAATCTAATAATCTAATTTATGTCGACTAAAATATTGGATTAATTAGAAGCGCGGTTTATTCAAATTGTGCTTGACTGCTTCACTCGAGCGATCCCGGGTGATCAAAGCTCTCATTTGCTATTGAAATGTCCGCTGTTAATAGTTTCGACATGCGTGCCACTGCCTATGCCGCTGTTCTCCAACACTGCCTGCTACAGCAGGTGAAGAAAAGCCGTCACAAATAGGATTTATCGTAAGCACCGGGAGATTTTGACGAATTTCTATAATCAGATTATATCAAGGAGTGATGAATGCCTCGTTAGCAGTCGAGATATAATAGCGGTATTCCTTTGGAGACAACGTCTGTATTATATCCAGCCTACTGGGAGAGGAACTTCCAGTCGTTTTGATTGAGATCTGCGCATGACTTGAGTATAATGACTGGGCGCCACATGTATCTATTGACCCATTTCATTTAGTACCAATCACTGCCACGGTTCTCTGACTTAAACGATGACAGGCGCTAAATGGTACAGGCTTTTCGACTCGTATTAGAATATATTTAGCGACTGACCAAGGCTGTCACGGTCGTTTAGGGGATTTCCTCGCATTGTCTGCTCCAGAGCTTTGAAAAGCAGCACTTGCCGTCCAACAGAAGGACAAAACATTCGAAACGAACCAAAGGAAATGAAACCATCTGTCTATAT